>CM070032.1:91167437-91183201 GCA_036250615.1 Ptychadena robeensis | reverse complement strand
ACCCATATACATCTGTGATTTATATTTATAGTCACGATATAGTCACTGTGGTAAATAAGAGGTAAAATCAACATCAATGCTGTGTGCCATTTTCCCATTGTTCTTCTTCTGTTCAGCAGCCCTTCTATAACCTCAACCCAATCACTTAGGGAATATTGTGTGGGCCAGTCAGTCACCCCTGACCCCATATAGTGATGTACTTACATCGGACACTTTAATGAAATTCATTTAAATGTTCATTTTAATTATAAATTACCTTCAGGCCATATTTTTGTTTTTTTATGCCTACTGGCCAGAGCATATCAGACTCCCATTTTTAGCATAGGGTCTGGTATTGCTTGAAAAGGGGAATCCGTGGTTCCCATTTAACAAGAGAATTACCAGATCTCACTTCCCACTCTATTGAATAAATAGAGAGGTCCCAAGGAACTCTTACCCATTCACAGGGAGTTTAAAGATTGTTCCTAGAAATGAGACGCAACACAGAGACATTTGAGAACATATGAGGACACCTCAAATATCGATCTACCCATCATCTTTGAAGTTGTATCTTCAGGAAAGAGACTCCCCCTGTTTGCCCCCTGGCAGGAAGGGATGGATTTAATGGTAGAGTATACACCAGGGCAAGGTTGTAGGGAAAAGACCCCTTTACTTTAACCAGGGGGCATGGGGCCTGGTGAGAGAGGGGGTGTGCCCCTCTTTCATATCCTTCCAGGCCTGCAAAAAGGGATCTGCTCTGGAGGGGGCAACCCATGTGCTTCAGGCATAACTGACCCTATGCTAGCTTTGGTATGGGTTTGGTATGCTCTGGGGGCCCACCGATGCTATAGGTCCCCCTTGTTCAGGCATACCAGACTCTTTGCTATCAGGGGTCTGGAATGCTCATACGGGAACCCTGCTTTTCGTTGTACATTTTTTAAATGTCATTAATGTAATTGAAAGGCCACCTTTTTTTATACCCGTTGTTCAAGGCAAATCGTGCTGGCGAACTGTTTGGCAATCACTAACCCAGTAGAGTAGAGATACAAAATGTCCTATCTGCCCCCCCCCCAGTTGCAGTTCCTGGTGGGTTGGGATTGCCAGATCTTTAGCTGATTGCTCATGCAATATGTATTTAGGAATTAGTTATAAATCTGAGAATGTCAGGAGTCAGTGTGGGAGGTATTCATTGTTGAATTATGTTTTTTTATAATATCCCACCCAATCAAAGTTTGTGTTCAGCGGTATGTGTTGGAAGCTGATGAAGGTCTGAGTGTGATGTTTAGAGATGGTAAAATTTTACTAACTTTGCCAGTTGATTACAAAGCCCCTAAACATGCTATCATCACCAAATTTGGTGGAGATGTAGTGAATGGTTGGGGAAACATTTAAAAAAACAAAAGTCTTGCTCTAGTTTTTGCATAAGTTTGGTGATGATACCATGCTCAGGGGCTTTTTGGCTGCAACTCTTCTGTGAAGACCACTTCTGGACAGACTTCTCTAAACAGTAGATGTGTGTACCTGGGTACCATTGGTTTCTGACAGTTCTGAGCTAATGGCACTGCTGGACATCTTCTGATTTCCAAGGGTAATAAGCTTGCTGCACTAAGTTTCCTTGGCCGACCACTGCCTCTACGATCCTCCACTTTGCCCATTTCTAGGTGCTTCTCCAAAAAAGCTTAAACAGCACATCTTGAAACCAGGTCTGCTTTGAAATGTTGGTCTGGGAGAGACCTTGCTGATGCAATATTACTAACTAGCATTTGTCAGAGAGCCAGTAGTCATGATGAATGGTGCAGTTCTCTCCTTTCCTCTTTCTCTACCCTGTGCTGGGGCATCAGCACACATGCCCACAGAAAGTTTCTGAGTGCCACCTCTGGCATGCGTGCCATAGTAAATTAACAATGGTTTAGGGTTATCCAATCTATTGAGTCAGATGTGGCTGCTATTTAAGGGGTAGTGCCAGCAAGATTCTGAAAGTGCAGAAATCACATACAAGTAAAGATTGGGGTCTGTTAACTGCAAGTTTATACTACTTCTTTTGTGCCAAATACATGCAACTGTTTTTTTTTTTGTATCCTGCAACCCTGAACTTCTTTGCAATTAAATTGCACAATCCAGCACAATACAATTCTGTACATTTTTGACCATAAACATTGTAAAAGAAGAGAAAATGGCAGGTCTCCACTATACTTCTGTTGCTTTTGCAATCCATGTAATTGGCAACCCTGATTTATCTCATTTGATGCTCTGCAAAGCGGTTACCTCTAGGGCCCAGAAATGAACTTACATTTCTACAATACGAAAATGTTTTGTTTTTTTCCTATTACATACATACAAATAGCATATAATGATCAAAGCCAGGTCCTTGCAGTGTAATTGTAAAGATCACACTGAATATAAGCATGGCGGACGAAAGAGACTAATCTAAAACCTCAAAGATTGTTAGTATATATTAACCTAATTATATCTGAGAAAAGCTATCAAGAGTCCTTATAGACACTAAAGAGTTATTTTGCAAAATGGGCATCTCTGTATAGCTTATCACAGCTTGCCAGGTACCACTAGAGCAAATAATGTATTTTAAGTAATGGATTAGCCTTAATATCTTTAACTCAGAATAAATTCCCGTATGAAATACTCATCTTTTTCTTCCTCTCCATCATTCCGAATGCTATAGATCACGACTGTTTGCTCTGGGAATATTATTATTGCTGTATGCAAAAAGGCAAACCTGTGGGAGAATAATGTTCTTAGTATACAAGACAGCTCAGAGCAATCTGTATATTTGCCTGATATTTCACAAAGGCACATACTGTGGTGTGATACCACAGACAAAACATCAGGAAACTGATGAAGTCTTATACACAAACTATTGTCAGTAATGCAGACAGAAAATATCAGAAAATAGAAATCCACAGACAAAAAGGAAAACTCCAGGCAAAAAGTTATGTATAGAATGTTGTATCTGTGACTCCGGGGCATGAATTAGGGGACATCAAGACAGATAAAGAGTGAAAACAACCTAAAGGTTCTAATAATTCCCCATTTCCATGAACCCTTTTTAACCTCTGCCCATATTGAGGACAATATTATTTGTCCCCTAACCTCGTCATTGAATTTTCATCAATGGGCCCACAGTCTTCAGTAAAAATCGAACTAATGTTCTAACCCTCTCCCATTCTCTTAAGACAAAGTATTGGTTTAACTTGAACTTTTAAAACAAGGCATACCATTTTAGAAATAGACTCTTTCCTTGAACATCATCTTGATGCTTGATGTTATTTTCATTCGCTTGTCAATTTGTCACTTTTCACTTTTTGGCACTTCAGTCACATAAAATTTTTATCTCCATTTTTGTCTTTAGCAAACACAACTATTGAATGAAAGTATTTCAACCCATCTATTATACCCAGCCCAAGCCAGCCATTGAACAAGAGGTTTGTACTGCAAAAAGGAGAAAAATGGGGACAACACTGAATGCTGTTGTAGACTAATACTTGTTGACCCTGCTAGAAACCCAGTGTAGTGTCTTGAGAGTGTTCTTTCCAAGAGGCACATACTATATTCTGATATTCTTGATTACAATTTTTTTTTTCTGATAGAAGTTGGTTTACCCTGGTGGTGGAAATGTTGTCATTATATAGTGGTAAAGTAAATGCAAGCAAATTTTATTATAGTATGTTTACATTTCCTTCCAGGGCCACCCCCAACACTTGGCCTCTGCATATCCCCTGCGTCATCAAATGGAGAAGGGTGCTATAATGGTAACCAATTAGTGTTTGATTGGCAATTATTTTATTGCAAATTTAACTGCAAAAGAAAATATTGGCACAATTCTGAATTCACAAGATCAGGAATATATTGCATAAATATCGTCATGATCACAAATTTCAGATGTCATCAGTACAACTACGTACATGCTTAACATTGTGCGTATCCGGATTGCACAATGAAGGGGCTGCCTTTTAGAGATTGCAGTTCCTGACTATTTAGAATGATGCATTTCTGACTAGTAATGGCGCGAACCCGGATTTTTGCCGTTCGCGAACGGTGAACGCGAACTCCTCAAAAGTTCCGACCCGCGAACATCGAAACGCCCATTGACTTCAATGGAGGCGAATTTAATACAAAAACAGTGTTCAAGGGGGTCTCAAACACCGGGTCAAGACAGGACAGTGACAGAGGGGATCCATGGCAAAACTCCCAAGAAATTTTTTTTTCTCCACACTAAAATCTGCACCAAGGAATTCTGCAAGAAGTCAATGGGATTTGAGCTGGAGAGCAGCCGTGCCCGTGTCACCTTTTCCGTGTCACCTTTGCGTGTTACCTTTGCCCGTGTCACCTTTGACCATGTCACCTTGGGTCACTTTGCCGCTGTACCTTTGTTTGCCCGTGCACCTGTGCCCGTGTTCACCTTGCCGGTGTCACCTTTGCCAGTTTCCACCTTGTGTTTGCCCGTGTCACCTTTGCCCGTGTCACTTTGCCATGTCACTTTGCCGTGTCACCTTTGGCCCTGTCACTTTGCCCGTGTCACCTTGGTTTGCCCGTACCTTTGCCTGTCACCTTGCCGTGTCCCTTTGCCCGTGTCACCTTTGTTTGCCCGTGTCACGTTGCAGTCCCAGTACCAAAGTGGTGCGGCGAGTACAGACTTTGGATGGGGACTGTCATTTACTATGGGATGGGGACGGCAATTTTCTTTGGGTGGGGACCGTACAACATTACTTGGATGGGGGGGATGCACCAGTTTTTGGATGGGGACCGTCACACATTACTTTGGATGGGGAACTGTCACACTTTACTCTGGATGGGGACGGTCACACATTACTTGGATGGGGACGTCACACTACTGGTGGGGTTGGAGGGACTGCCACCCATTACTTTGGATGGGGACCGGCAACACATGCTTTCAGTTGGAGGAGCATGGTGGGTGGTCAGTGTGGAGGACACTGGTCACTGGTGGTGATGGTCAATAGGGAGGACATGGTGGGTGATGGTCAGTTAGTGGCCGGGACACTGGTGGACATGGTCAGTATGGCCGACAACTGGTGGGGGTGATGGGTTCAGTGGAGAGGAACTGGTGGAATGGAGAATGGCTGAACGGGTAGGCAGGGGAGGACACTGTGGTGATGAAGTCGTGTGGAGGGAAGGCACTGGTGGTGATGGTCAGATATGGGGAGGACGGGACGGGGGTGGGTGGTGGGGAGGTGGTGGCGGGCAGTATGGCCGACCTGGTGGGACATGGGTCAGATGGCCGACCCTGGTGGGAGGTCGGTGTGGGAGGGACATGGGTGGACTGGTCAGTATGGCGACACTGGTGGTAGATGGTAGTTTGGGGAGGGGGACACGTGGTGGTGATGGTTAGGTGGGGGAGGACACTGGTGCTGGTGGGATGGTTATATGAGGAATGTGGTGATGGGTAGTAATGGGAGGAAACTGGTGGGAGAATGGTCAGTAATGGGGCCGGGGGACAGGCGGTGGGGGTGGTGGTGAGGTCGTGTGGGAGGACACTGGTGGACATGGTCAGTATGGCCGGACACTGGTGGTAGGTAATGGGTCAAGTGGGAGGGGACACTGGTGGGAATGGGTCAGGATGGCCAAAACTTGTGTGGATGGTTCAGTGTGGAGGACCACTGTGTGATGTTCAGTATGGCGACACCGGGTGGAACATGGTCAGTATGGACGGACACTGGTGGTTTTGGCATGGTTCAGTGGGGGGACACTGGTCATGTGGTGCTTGGTCAATATGGGGAGGGGCCCCACTGGTGGTGGATGGTTAAGTTATGGAAGCCACGGTGGGATGTCAGTATGGCCGACAATGGTGGTGCGTGATGGGTCAGTGGGGAGGCACTGGGTGGACATGGTCAGTATGGCCGCACTGGTGGTGATGGTCCAGTAGGAGGGACACTGGGGGAGATGGATATTCCCATGTATGCGATGGATGGATTGGATTGGTAGTCAGTTAAGATGAGAAGGGACACTGAACACGGCTCCTAGCCTAGCTAATGGGTTTCCTATGCAGCAAGCACAGCTCTGTTCAACTCTATCCACTCATCCAGCAACATTGAAACAATGGCGTCTCTCCTTGCTATGCTATTAGAAGGGGGCTGGGGTGGTTTCCGTGAGGGTGGGGGTGCTGATTGGCTGGATTAATCTGCTGACTGTGAATCACAGGGTCAAAGTTGACCAAGCAAACAGAGAGGGGAGGGTAGAACTCGCCATATGTTCGAGAAACATGGGCGAAACGCGAACATGCGATGGTCGACCGCGAATAGTTCGACCGGCGTAACCAGTTCGGGGCCATCCACTATTCTGACACCTCATGTGAATGCTTCCTAACTCTTTACAGGCACCCCATAAACATTTCAATGCTTTCCCTACAATTCTGTTACCAATCACAAGGTGTTACCAAAACCATGTAAGGAGGTCCTTTCTAAACCTTCCAATCACTATGTATTCTATCAGGGAGGCTACTATGCTACATAGTTGTTGGTAGATCAAATGAAAATTGTATGGAGTGATCTGAAAGTGTATGGTGGACCTTATTGTATGTCTGTAGCTTGTGAGCATCAGTATTTAAATCTTAAGCCGGCCATAGATGTGCCGATTCCCGGCCATAGTTGCAGGCGATCGACCGGTGTGCGCACTCCAGCCGAACGCATAATGGTCGGTTGACCACAACTACAGGCATGGCGATCCATCCTGTGGGTATTTGTTGTGGCCAATCCTGCTGTAGGCAGTTAATGTGGAGGGGGACATCACCACACTGTGAGGAGTCTGCTACAAGCCGGCCATGGATTGAGGTGTCTATGGCTGGCTTTAGATTGTTTAGTATTTGTGGTTTGAACATTCACTTAACATGAGTGATAACATAACTGCAGCCCTTCAGAGACATCAAGGGTCAGACTTAAGGCTCAGTACTTGAAGTAAGATGACCACCAACCTTCTAGATCAACCTCAATAGCAGGCCATTGTTATCGCAAATGAAGCTTGGTGCCAAGTTAAAGCTCTGCCCCCTGCTATTTTCCTATTTCTACCACTGTATAAACTCAGCCATAAAAGACTAAACATTTATGTCTCTTTCCTTACCTTATTACAATATGGCAACAACAACTACTAGCTGAATAAATTATGTAATCCAATACATTGTGAATCCATGTTTGTCATTGGTAGTTTAAATTCTACATGCATATCTTTTATTTACCGGGTCATTAAGCAGATGTAAAATGTTTGGGTTTTATGACGAAGAGATTAACGCATTCTCAGAACACTGCAATGAGAATTCTAGAAAATGTATGGTGCCAGCAGGAAAGTACTAGATGCATTTATTTTAGAAATGGACTGTCAGACACATAATATTACCATCAGGCAAAGATAAGTTGGTCTATCCAGTAGACCTATTTTACTTTCTAATGGTTTATTCTCAGAATGCTCTTGTGTTTATCCCAATGCATTTATTGTTCTATTTTTATTTTGCCATGCAAGACGGAAAAAAAACACACAGCGGAATGTTCTAAAATTTACAGAATTCGTTCTGCAGCTACTTGTATCTTGTTGAGCTTGTACAAAGGTAACTGTTACATATAGATTGTTATAAATGCGTGTTTTTATAAAAACATGCTGAAAATGGGGAATTACCTTTTACTCAAAGCATAGCCTGTTGTTTGTAAATACAAGTAGAACATGTCATTAAATTGTAGATAAACCTTTTTTTAAAAGCCTAAATTTTTTTTATTAAAGACAATAAACTTAGGAAAATAAATCTTATTTTAGACAGAACTATAGAAGAGTCTAATGTATTTTTTAATGAATATGTTCTGCTTGTTTAAATCTGAACTGCAGGTAGGTATGAAAAAATACAGAAATCAATACAGTTAAAATTCATAAATCTTGAAGCAGAAAGTTTGGAGTGATAACATTTATTGACTAACTTTGCATTATTAAAGGAGATCACTTACACTTCAAACTGCATTAAAGCGCACCTAAGCACACCTGATGTATTTTCTGACCCTTATTGGCAAACCCTCTATTATTGTGCCGAACTGTAAAAAAAAAAAAAAAAAAGGCACCAATGTTCCTTGCTGCCCCTCCTATCTAAATCCTCACTCTGTCGTGGCATCACTTCAGTTTCTCAATAGCAAACAGTCAGGTCATCACAGACACATTTCTATAGACTTTCGAATTGCAAATAAACCACATGCGCTCCTGCAGCTCTTAACCCCTGGAAGACTGGAAACTTCACAGCTATAAACATGTTGACTACAAAAGATGTGTGCAGAGCAGTGCGTATTTTTATTAGGATTTTGGAGTAACTTTGAACAATGGAAACAGATGTTACTTTTTTCTGGGTTTCTAAATTTAGGTGCACTTTAATCTATGGCCAGCACAGCACAGTAACAATAACTCTTCTACTGTTGCTATAAAACAGCTGATGTTAAAAATAGCAAAAAAAATAAAAGAAATACTTAAATCTAATCTTGTTATTTCCCTTAGAGTAGAGGGAAGTGCCAAGGTTATCATCAAAGCCTAAATCATTCTAAACACTGTAAAGCCCCCCATACACGTTCCGATTATTCTCCCGACCGATTTTTCGTCCGATCCTGACACCCGATTTTCACCTAAAATGTTATGGTCGGTTGGTCGGCTGGCACGAAAAATCGGAATTCGAATTATCACCGATCCATCAGCCCGACCCTATTTATTAACAGCAGATCGACCAAAAATTTACGGACAGATCCGAAGCAGTCCCGACCGATTTTTCGGCCGATTTTGAGAAATCAGGATCGGTCGGGTACATAATTCCGAATCCGATTAATCTCCCGATCGATTAATCTCCCAAACCGATCGGTCGGTCGGGCAAAATTCGTACGAATAATCGGAACGTGTATGGGGGGCTTTAATCAGTTTTGGTTTTGTTCATTGTAAGCACCAAGATTAGTGTTAAGTTAGTTTGTTCCAGCCTGCAAGTTTACTTTGCTCAGTCTGCTAATAGTAATAGAGAGAGTGGCTGGCAGCTTCTACAGGTAATGCAAGTACGGTTCAAAAGTATGATTCAATTCACGTGCTCATCCTTAACCACATTATTTGCTGCTCTCCAGGCAAAATCATGTGTCTGGAAGAGGCAATAGATTGTTGAAGTAGTCCTTTACACTTTTTTACAACTCAAAATAAGCCTGAAATCACTCTGCAAAGTCCTGACAGGTGATCCTGGAGTGGTTCTTATTGAGAGTGGTTGAGTTTGATTTGCTTAGTCTAAATGCAACCAGGGTCTTACTACTGTTGATGTTTCTGCATCTCGTTTACTATTTCATTGACCTTAACATAATGCAAAAATATTATACATACCCATATGTTTATGTTGAAGACTGCCAGAGCTTGCTGCTGTGGATGAGCGATGTCCCCCAGAACTGTGAACTACTTGCTCAATGTTATGAAAGGATGGAAGCAAGAACAAACTAAAGCCAGTAACCAGAGGTATCAGGTGTAAAGTGGAGTGCAGGAAGAGTAAATCCATAGCTAAGTGTTGGTACAAGAGAGCACAATGTAGCCACAAGATACTGACATTAGCACAGTTTCAAAAGGAAGTTCAGGGGAGGGGTAAAGGAGTGCAGCAAAAAACTAGGTATTATTGTCCAAAAGATCCAAAATAGGAACTTCCAGTGATTCAGTAGACAGCTGCAGCCAGGCAGCAAACTGACGTATACTGTTGAAGTATGTACTTGTGTATAACAAGCCATATTTGCATAACAAGAAGAAGTGCAATCTTTATAGGTGCAGTATTCCTAACACAGAATGTTAACCAATTACTTGAATCATAACAAAATGTGTATTTCCTATATATTTGGATGTAAATCTGCCTGACCTGAGCAAAATCACACAACTCTAGATCCAAGCCACTAGGATTTTGTAACTCTCAAACAAATTGAACAAATCACATTTAGGTGTATGAAAAAGTGGCAAATTGTTCATCACAAGCTGTATGTGTCAAAGATAAGAGGTCATGTTATTGATTAATATATACACCTTTGTTTAGCCTTTTACATTTAGTCATATAAATAATTTAAAGGCTGCCATACACGGCACGGATTCGTGCCGGATTCTGGCGCGATGGATTCCGGGCGCGTGCACGCGGATCCATCGTGCCGGAATCCCCTGCAGCCCACCTTGCCCGTCCGATCGCATCCGATGGATCAGGGGCACAGAATCGGATCCGAGGAAGAACCAACCTGTTGGTCTTTTCGGTCCGATTCTGCTCTGATCAGGGGGCGTTGTGGTCCGGGAGGCGAGCCATCGGACACGGATCCCTCCTGGATCCGGCCGTACAAGGTGGGCTGCCACGATCGGATTCCCTAATTGGCTAATCGTTCTCACCTGTGGATGCCGGCGGAATCGGCTAGCTTAAGTCTACATTGGAATTTCAAAATAATTGATGCAGGCCCACAATCTGTTGTATAAATTGGCTCAATAGTAATTAGATAAACGCAAAGCAAGAAAAACTGTAATACTACAAGCTAATAGCTAATTGAGATGGAACAGAATACATTTACAGAATAACAGTGTTAAAAAAATCAATGTGTTCTCCAGCATGATTAACTTTTATAGACAGAAACAATAATGTTTTTCGGGCTGTGAGTGGGTTATTTTGCAGGATCTCTTGACACAAGTGAGCTCTCAGACAGCAAGTGACCTAATTATATTGTACCATAAACACACTGATAAACCATAACACTTATACATTTGGATCAAATTTTGAACAGTTTGAATAGGCAAAGTTGGGCAATTTCTTTTTGCTGAAGTTTTGGCTTGTTGCCAGAAAGCATAATTACTATATATTCTGTACAAGCTATTTATTTAGTACCATAAATGTTTTTTTACATTGCAAAAATTTTACCTTGTGGCACAGTGGAGACTAGACCTTACAGGTTCTGCAAGCCGTAACCAATGTTAATGCTGATGACAGTATACATTACAACCATTACGATGATTATTACATAAATCTTAGGCTCTGGACCTGTTGATAATGTATGTAGTAGGAAGCACTACCAGCCCTGACAGCCACAAGCTGGAAAGCAGTTTGGCAAGTAAGTTAATTTACTTTGATGACTGCTTTAATATGAGCAATAAAGTTCACTGGAATGGCAACCAACAAAGATAAAATGTTCAGTAAACCTATTTCAGTGGGAAACCAAACATATACCAATCCTTGATGATTATTTCTTCAATGTCTTTCAGCTCTTTGACAAGTCCTGGAAAGGTTTGCCTAATTAATTAAGTGTTTTTTTTATCTTTTTTTCAGATCTTAATGCATACATAGTCTTTTTTTTTTTACAAAGGCTTTAGAGAGATCTTTTGACCTTGGCTTGATAGAAGCATATATATATCAATTGCATAGACAATACAAGAACCTTGAAATCTGATGTTACAATAGGACAGGTTTCACCTGCACAGCCTTCTAATATGTGGTGATAAATGTAAGAGAGTGTTTACTTTTTACATGTGACAACTCTGAGATTGAATCAACAATGTCAACAATGGATGTACTTGTCCTGTACTTCACCTGTATCTGTAAACACTGAACAAACATCACATTTTGCTTAAATATTTTAAAATGAACATAAATTTAGAAACCCCCAAATATAAATGTGTATTTACCTCTTAGCTTGCACAATAGTTAAAAGTGAAAAAAAATATTTTCTTCTCTGCTTGGCCTCAAAAATAAGTTGAAATTATTTACAGGTATTTCATTCACTTTGCATCCCCCAAAAAACAGATGCCACCAAATCCCAACACCCATTCCCTTTGTCGCTCTTTGACATCTTCCAGCTGCTGCTGATTGATAGTTCATAGCAGAAAACACATAAGTGCCATAAAGTTAGATGTGACAGCGGTTCACTCCAAAGGGCAAAACGATGTTGACAGTATGGAACAATGTGAAAGGAAGAAATTAGAATCAGAACCCAGATTCAAATTTCTAGACAACAAGATATTATTAACGGATAGCAAAATAATTGTTGTTTTATTTAAACATTACATTTGGCCTTATCATAAAATGTTTGTAAACTGAATTATGTAATGAGTAATGCTAGGATTACATGTATAGATCTTTATATTGAATGTATACACTCTATTTTCGTTAGACCGAATTATATATCGTTCAATGTTTTGAATAAGAAATAGCTTTATTAAATTTTTTTCGATTGAACAAAAATTATCGAATGATTTCTGCAAATGTATTAAAACAACAAATTGAGAATGCACATGTATATAAGTATTCACAGCCTTTGTCATGGAGCTCAAAATGTAATCCCATCCTTGAGATGTTTCTGAAGCTTAATTGGAGTCCACCTGTGGTAAATTTAGTTGATTGGACATGTTTTGGAAAGGCACACACCTGTCTTTATAAGATCCCACAGTTGAATGTCCTTCAGGGACCAGACTTGAATCCAATTGAACATGGCTATGCAGCGACGCTTCCCACCCAACCTGATGGAGCTTGAGAGGTGCTGCAAAGAGGAAAATAGGGATGGGTGAAACTGGCCAAGCATATGTGTACCAAGCTTCTGACATCATATTCTAAAAGACTTGAAGCTGTAATTGTTGCCAAAGGTGCATCAACAAAGAAATGAGCAAAGACTGTGAATATTTATGTACATGTGATTTCTCAGTTTTGTTATTTTTTTATGCATTTCTTATTTAAAATTTTGGGGTTACCAACACTTATGGTTCAAACTCATTGTGTTTACATACAGTATGTCTCACTGCACATTGACCATCTTACATCTAACATGGATATATTACACTGATTAGTAAAATGTTAACTTATATTTGTTTGGGACTACAATAGCGTATATCTTCATTCCCTCCTACTAGGTCATTATTTAGTTCTTTGCAGCTCCTGTGCCCAAGAAGGCAGCATGTGATTTACAATATCTAAAGTCACACAGGAGCAGAGTAGTAATTACTCTTCCAGTTGGCATTTCAGTTTATACAATATATCAACTGAACTATAGTAAAGATTTACATGCATTTTAATGACACTAGGTTTTTTAAACCCTTTTTTATTTTCTTCCGTTAAAGTAGGGAAGGATTAACGTCACTGTCATATCTTTTGGCATCTAAGTACTTATTTGGGAAATATTCCAATGCTATGGCCACAGGCATAGGAAGTAATAAGATATTTCAATAATCTAGACTTTTTTTCGTACAGTGGAGAGGTATTCATTGATGCCCTGAGGAGCCCAGTTGTAGCCATTTGTATCCGATCTGTGTAAGGAAGAACAAAGTAAGGGGGTGTCCTCACCAGTCTTGGAGGTCTGCATCTAACATGTTTGGGCAGGAGTTGGTCTTTAACATTGTTGTTTATGTTTTGTATAATAATAATTACCCTTAGGCAAGGATTTTGATCAATATCAACATCCAAAAGAACAAATTTAGAATGTAACCATTGTGATAGCTTGCACTATATGACCCAAGCATCATTTGACAGCTGAATTATTCAATAATATTACTTTGATGATTCTTTGTCTGAGCTGTTATTCACAACGCATAGTGTTGTGTAAGCCTGACAGAACAAAATAGGTTAATAATGTAGAAATTCTTCCCAGACTCAGTTTTTTTTCTATTTTTCTCTCTAATGAGATAAATTGTGAAATGTGATTTAGCACTAGCACATTGTATTTATTTATGACGGCTTCTTTTATATTTTTAACCACTGTCTGTTTTATCTCATATTCTTCTTTTTCATGAATGTTTTGTACTTTTTATCTGATTAAAGGTAGTTGCTTCCTACCTTCACTCATTTGTGTCTGCTAGTTCTATCCATAGTCTTTTCATGCAGAGGTATAATTAGGCCTTCTGCTGTCCTGGAGATAAAGCAATATGCTAGTTTGAAAATGGATTTTATGACATAATTGCTACTTTTACTTGGCAATAGTACTGTACTGGGTGAAAACAAGTTGACTAAAATGAAATGAAAAGCTGATCCCACCTGCAGTGAGCAGAAAAAGTTGATAAGAGTGATTAGACCTGAAATTCAAAAGAAAGTGGTAATGGTCAATAGTATATATGAACCCAAATGCTGATTGAATGCCTTTTTATTAGAGATTGTATCTATGGCAATAATAATATTTCATCATTGGAAGGTTTGTCAAGGTTATTTTCTCCTCACTGTAATGGCATATTAACAATTTCTCACTGAACTGAAGTGAACAATAGAGCTATACCTTTGGATGGCAAAGAGGGGATTTTTCCTCCATAATTATCTTTTACGTTTTCATGGTATCTGCAAAAATATTTAATTCACTTACACACTAGTCCAATTATTCTTTGCCTCTGTAGTATCTGTAAAACAGTGAAACATTTGAGATGATACCAGCCAATGGGAGCTTTGGGTGGCAAAAATGGTGTATGAAAGCTCTACATCTATTTACAAGGGAGCTTTAAACTATATTCAGATCAATGATTTAATGCAATGGTTCACAAACTTTCCCTGTTCAGGGAAGTTAGGAAGATATGTAAATTACCGTACACCTTCTCTCGCTACATGATGATAATAGGACACCCACTGTTCGAACAGGGAACCTCGGATGTGATATTTCACAAATGGAAAGACAAGGGGGTGAAATACTTCAAAGACTTGCTAGATCCAACCACTGCTAAGATTTACCCGTTAGACAAGTTGAAGACCCTGTATGGGCTGTCAGCAGCCGAGTCACACCCCCTGTATTATCTCCAGGTCGACCAAGTTTCTGCAGAGCAGGGCCAATAATTTGGCCACTATGGTGACTTCCACGAGGTTTGATGCCATGGTGGGGTCCACCAGGATCAGACTATCCGATATTTACAAGGAACTTCAGGCATACCCTGTTACCCCTCATTGCACGTCGGCGCACACGCCCTGGTCCAAAGAAATTCATCATGAAGGCTTGATGGGGAAATTACTTAAAGGGTATCACACGGTCTGCAAAATTGTGGTCTCCGAGTTGTGGAAGGAGACCCAATACCGTATCCTACTGCGGGCATATAAACCACCGGGTACGGTTCATGTGTGTCCTCTGGGGATGAAAAAGTGGATGTCATCGTGTCCCAAATGCTCTCTCTCCAACCCCACTCTCTTTCACTGTTTATGGTCCTGTTCCTTAATATCTCGATTTTGGGGAGCTGTGATGGAGCTTCTAAACGCCACCACAGGGGCCACAGTGAGCAAGGATCCGCTGTTGATCCTATTTAGCTATTCTGGCCCACAGACAGCGAATGTACTCCTGAAACATAATGGATAATGGATTCATACGTGTCTGCACACACAACTGTCAGAGGCAATGAGACTTGAACAATTAGACTTAGGGGCTGGTACTCTCAAAACACGCTTCCACTATGACAAGAAATGGGGGCCTTACATGCGCTATCGAAATGAGATAAGGATTTTGACAGGTGCTGGAGAACCCTGAGGCGGGAAGTATAAGGTTGGGAGAAGAATTCAATAAAGTGTGGAGAGGTCAATTGCAGACTGCAATGAACAAGGTTGTATGTTTTGATTATTGTGCTTGACAGCTTATCAAACTAATCTGTTTAGAATGTTTTCATGTGGCCGTGAATTCTGTTCTAATACGCCAATTTGCCATCTGCGGCTGACTACTGGATACGGGCGAAACTGTTTCATACACAACCTCTTCAATTATGCAATTCTGTATATCACATGATCACATGTATTGTTAGTATTTTTTTTTTTATTTGATTGTTGTAAAATGAAAAAATTATTAAAAATGAAGTAAAAAAAAAAAAAAAAA
>CM070032.1:91142892-91167337 GCA_036250615.1 Ptychadena robeensis | reverse complement strand
CTCTGCAAATCTCTACTCTGGCTTCCAATTGTCCAGAGAATCAAATTCAAAGTTCTGTGCATTGCCTTTAAATCACTCCACACCTCCTGTGCTCCGTACATCTCCAACCTGGTACACAAATACACCCCTAACCACCCTCTCCGCTCCTCCAGTGACCTACTAATGACATCACCGCTAATAACCTCATCGCACTCAAGGCTTCAGGACTTCTCTAGGGCCGCTTCTACTCTCTGGAACCTTTGGCACTTTTAAAAAAGCTCTAAAAACCCACCTCTTCAGCCTCTCCTGAATTTCCCTAGCTAAAATAAATAAAATCAGAGCACTTTTTGTTTGGGGGCCCACAAACTGTACATCCTCTCTATTACACCATAAGAGAAGAGGGTCTTGGCTGAACTACAAAGTAATTACAAATGTCACAATCTACTCATTTCTGGTCCAGCCCTTCTTGCAAATATTGTGTTAGTAGGGCTCGTGATAGATCGCAGTACTAAATAGTTCAAAAAGCAACCATTATTACACATAATGCAACCAGAAGTTTCCTATCGCTACTTTTTCCATTTTCCTTATCTTCATTTCTCTTGGATTTCTTCCCTTTTTGCTGCAGTTTATAGTGATTCTTTTATAGGCAATGTTAAAACGTAAGTCAAGAAGAAAATTACACTTCCTACTAAGCAAACAATTTCTTAGTGTAAAGAACAAAAAAGTCATCAACTTTCTATATCAGTTAAACTACAAGAAATAGGGAGAAACAAAAAGAGACCAATTCACAGAATGTACAATATCAAGTATATACTTTCCCTGAAGAGCTAGATGATGGCCATTTAAAACATCCTTGTAAAGCAGAAAATATTAACATTTACCCCTTTACCTTTACCCTGCCAAATAATAATTGAGGAAAATGGATGATGATTGCATTCTGACAGCAGTTAAATATTTGCAGTTGCTTTGACCCTGTGAATAAGGGAGCAAGCTGTTCCTTCATCATGCTCCATGACCTTGCCCTCACCACCCAATGAAAGTCTATTTGCAGGCAGGTTGACAGTTTTAGAGGCAGCAATAGACTTTGTAAAATATGGCAAAATGTGCTAGTTGAAGGAGAGTTCAATGATTGCTTTGCAATTGGTTTATTTAAGTTACAGTTAACTACATCTTCCTGTTTGGAAAAAGGTCCCTAAAATATATTACCATGTATGAATAAATAAACTATTCCATTATGTTTCAAAAATGTCAGGTTGTTATTAAAAAAAACTATATTACATAGACAACCAGCCAAACATTTGATATAGGGTTAGTAAAAGCCCTCTCCAGAAAACCCCAAACAGTACCAGTTCTTGCCTTTTTAGTTTAGTGACAAAATCCTGAATTTTCAAGCTATGCTCCACCCACAAAATTAAAAAAAGTATAATTTTTTTTTTAAATCTCTGCTTTACAAGCTTTTCATTATCTTAGGATCAAGTTGGGGAACATTGTGCCCTATTTCCAATATTTTTATTGCAGTCTGTCTCCCATTATTTACCCCACTATTTGTACTGTGACTATTAACCTCCCTAGCGCACTGCTGCGGTCCAGATTTCTGTACCAAAAGTGCACCATGGACTTCAATGGTAAATTAAAAATCTTTATGTTGTAGGCCTGTAACTTCCCAAAATATGTCCGTACAAGGGTCTAATAGACATCCTGAATATAATAATGTTTGAAATCAACAATTATGTAAAATGAAAAAAATTAGGACACAAAGCTATGCTGCTATGTACTAAATACCGCCAAAATAAAAAGTCTCTGGTGCCCCAGATGTTCCCATTTGCAGTTAACCCTCTCTAACCTGGGGTTACTGCAAATGGGCACATCTGGGGCATCAGTGACATTATTTGGGTGATGTTTAGTACATAGGTGCACATTGAAAGCAGTTTTCTTCATAGAAAACTGCTTTCGCGCAATTTACTGTTCAAATTTCCCGCCGCCTCCCTGAGTGACGTCATCACGTCACTCGGAGGGGGGGGGGGGAGAGACGGAGCTGGCTTCCTGCATGTCACATCGGGGACACCGGGACAGCGCAAAACCGTAAGTATGCGCTGCCGGAGCCCCGATGTGTACTGGACGGCAGCATCTCATCCAGTGCGATAGTGGGAGTGGAAGCACTGGACTAAAAGGTGCCGTCCCGACCACTTGGGCAGTTAACACCAAGAAACCCCAAAATAATAGTTTACTGGAAAGCCTGGACACCTTGAAACATTTTTTGTTATTAAAATAACATATTTTTCACTTGATATGAGGCACCTCACGCACCCTATCGTTTTGGAGAGAGAATTAGAAATAAAATGAAGAGACACAGCCATTCACATTTACATTCACATATAAAGGATGTTCAATCAAATGTGGCAGGCCTGGTCCATGCAGTATTCACTCCATATTCCTCCAGCCAAGCCAAAACGTCAAAATGGAGGAAAAGTTTGCTTGGCGGACAGTGCTTGCTGAACATAGCTTGTTCCAAGTTTGCCACGCTGGCGAACAGTATGGGTGTTTGACCTGCTCCCCTATACTTTAAAGCACACCAACTCTTGCCCCTAGCTATCCAACCCCCCATTATTGGAGCAGTATGTAAATAAAATATAAAAAATGTATACATGTGAGGAGATATCTGTGTATTTCCCCCCCACTCCTCCTTTATGAAAACCCTTCTCAGTACAGCCGTGGATGTACAGTGGCTCACACGGACATTCTTTCAGGCGGCTTTTTTCTCTTTCTATACAGCCCAGCAGCCATTTTACATTTATCATGTATCTGCATTATATGAGCTGGATAAATAGGGAGAGTTGCTGCTGAGGTGTACTGGTAGTTGTAGTTCAAGCTCGCCAGCTTATTTTTGTTTTATTTGTATTTGTGTGCTGTATAGCATAGGTGTTTGTTCCCTTTTATAAATAAGTGCAATAAACTAGGCAAAACACCTATACTGCACACTGCTCCACAGGATCATAAAGCTGCAATTTATGACAGTTTATTCTTGTGTTTATATATTCTTGTGCTCAGCACTGACATTATTATAATGTTAAGACATAGTTCAGCACTGACATCCTGAATTATGAGATGACACGACGCTCAGTACTGACATTATACAGAACAATGACACGCCAAGCAGCTCAGCACTGACATTATATTGAACACATATAATATCAGTCTTACAAGATAAAGATACCCCTAAAAAAGACTTTGAATCAATGAGCTATATCATGCAGGGGCATCCAAGATGAGCAGGACATTGCAGAGAGATGCGATGCTCTGCAGAAGGTGCTGTCAGGCTAGCAGCCAAATCCAGTTAACTTTTGCAGAATCTGTAATCTAGATGTGATTTCCGGCCATTAGACATGAAAAAAACAGCATTTTTAAAAAATCTGTATTGGGGAAATAGTGATGGCCGAACAGCCGCAAGGCAGACATGCATGCGTGTTTGATCCGCCCTGTTTGCCCGCGAAAGGGGCTCTCTATTCTTCCTCCGGTGGGACAAGACCGGGTAGAGAACCCGGTCTTGCAGTAAAAAGCTGGCTCGTAAACCCGAAAGTGACGTCAGTGACGTCACATCCGGCTAGCACAACCAGGAACTATGCACTCCAGGTACCAGATGGGGGGAATTTGAATATGCCCGCTAACGGGCAGACGGCGGACTTTTTTTAAAGTCAGATCCGCCCATTCGCGGACGGACATGGATGAAGTTCGGCCATCACTAGGGGGAAGTTTAGCCATTGATCACCATCTGCATGACACCAGGTGGTTGCACCCTTTTGACACTTATTTTTATTGGTATTGTGGCTACAATTATAACCTGAAGGTTTGAGAAGTTTGTTGAACAGCTGCAGCCGAAGTTTGTCCATCATTACCAGCAGAGTATGTAGGGCTGAAACTTTAGCATGTGTCACACTAGCAGTACCCATTCTCTGAACCCACTGACTCTTGGAGAGATACATTTTACAATATGTCACTAAGGCTATGTTTCCACTATACGTCTGGACCCCCTCCACTAAGCGTATTGCTTGGCAGGGATCCAGACGGAGCACATAGACCTTACCTGCTCGTCTCAACATACTCGACTACGTTCAGCCTTGCATCGGCGGAACGGCTCGGTGCAGTGAAGACACAGCATCCGCTGAGCAGGTAAGTAAATGTGCTCCATCGGAACCTTCCACCAGGCAATATGCTTAGCGGAGGGAGTCCCAACGTATAGTGGAAACAAGTTCTAATTATTTACATATAGGAGGAGAGATAAGTCTGTGTCACATATTTTTTATTGCAATGCAGAATGTTAATGTAAATACACAACACATGCTGTCTAAATAGCCTCAATTCAGCCAAGTGGTTGATCTGTGTGTTCAGAGAATGAACACTGCTAGTGCTAATAAATAAATAATCTACCTCTTGGCAGTGACCTTTTGGTCTGGCTTGAGGTATTTGAATATATTTCAGCCTCCTGGGATGCAGAGTTATTGCTCCCAGGATAATTAAGGGGTTTTCCATATTTGGACTATAAGATGCACAGACATTTTACCATTGGTTGTAATGGGAATAAACAGTGTCTTAAGGTCTAAGAAATACAACATGTTATTTCTCCAAAGGAACACTGCAGATTGAACTGTTAAGCAGGGTACAGACGGCTTGATACTCGAGCCATCCGATGTACCCTGCAGCAGCGTGATGATGTCTGCTGTCAGATATGGGAGGAGCCCGAGGGAGACAGTTCTGCTCTTACCGGCTCAGCCGAGCTTTGCTTGGAGACCAGCAGTTTTGATTTGTCCTGATCGAAAACAGCAGTGGGCGCATATTATATGGCCCAGATAGATGGCTGTGAGCGTGCAGGATGCTCAAAACGGCGCTCTATTTGGCCCATAGCTGAGCGTCTGTACCCTGCTTTAGGGTGTAACAATTTCTGACCTTATTCGCAGAGTTGAGTGTATCTTTCTTGCTCCAATACTTTGAGTCAGGAACTGAGACAAGACCCTAACTAAGAGCTCTTTCAATTTAATTCATGTATGTGGCCCCAAAAATCTTGAAAACAATGAAATAGTATTCCAAGCAAGCAATTAGTATACTTCTATAATTTCTAGCTGTAAAAGCTTTTCTAAAGAGCAACTACTAAATGTCAACGGTAATAATGTTTGAAAAATATTACAGTTGTAATCTGATTGGATCTTATATGGTACAGTACTTTCACTACACATATTACCAAATGATCCAGAAGGTTCATATAACATCTGGAACCTATTAATGCAGAACTAAACTAATCACTCTCAACCATCATCAGACACCATTAATTCATGTTATTATCAATCCTAAATGTGAAAGGATATTTTTAATCATAGTAATCACAATTCCACATTGAGTTACATTTCTTATCGGGATTAAAGTATCTTCCATGTCGAAAAGAAAAATTAAAAATAAAAAGAATCCCTGAAAAATTACAGAAAATGACATATCTATTAAATAGTATGCAGGGAATATCAAATCTATTAAAATCTTGCGGAGAATGTTTGCTGTTTTAATTCTTTTGCTCCAAATTAGAAAGCTTTAATTTACATGTTAATGAGAATATGCTAAATTAAGTACTGTATCTGCTACTTTTACCAGAACACCAAATATATGTGGCATAATTGGTGTTGCTGCACTGAATAACAATTAATTTACAGCAAAACAAGTTGTTTGCTGTGTTACTTATAGAGCAGAATTCAGTGTCATTGCTTTAGTTGAAAATGAACTTTTTTCTTCCACATTGATTGTGTTCTCTCCTGTCAGGAAGGCCAACAGTCCCATGTTCTTCATCAAGTCACCTTCTGCAGAAGAAGCTTTATAATCTGCAACAGATACCTTGGCCTTCCCTCATTTGCTGTATGATAAACCAACAGCATCATCATGCTCCCTTGTCCCATTTGTCCATGACTCCTGGTTTCCAAACTCTAGTTATCAAGTCATCTAATCCTTGGCCATTCCTTTTCTAATCCATTTTTTTCCTTGTCCATATTGTTGATCATGAATATTCTAATTGCAATTTTTTATTGCGAATATCAGCACTTCGAGTATTTGTGAAGATCTCAATTATTATAGCAAATATTCAAGATTTTTACATCAGTACCAGAATTATGGTGCATTGAGTTCGCAATATGTACATGTACAAGTGCCAATTTGGACATTCTGCATATACAGAAGATTTCATATCTCTGTACATCACTCATTTTATGACCCAATCCAATATATGCAGGACAGAAATATGTCAAATAACAATATGATTTTGTAAACTACTATATATGCTAGATTTTACTGCAACAACTTTTCACCAAGACCCAATTTATAGACAGTAGTGATGGACAAACATCGGGAGGCCTTTAGTGAACACTTCCACAAATACCTTTGGATGTTCGTGGCAAACCACTTTGACTTTAATGACAAGCGAAAATTTTCAAACCTTAAGGTCACTAGAGATGGTCGGATTAAAAAAAAAAAATTACCAATTCGATGATTTCAAGTTAAATGCAAAGCCCCTGAGCATATCATCACCAAACTCAAAAATCTACATTTTGACTTTGATTTTACACTTCATTTATGCAAAAACAACATGTCCTAGAGCAAAAATATTTTTTTTTCAAATATTCCTACAACCCTTGTCTACATCTCCAGCACTTTTGGTGATGATATCACTTTTAAAGGCTTTGCAATCAGCATCTCTAAAGGTCACGTTTATAGCCACAATTCCAATAAAAAAGTGTCAAAAGTGTGCAAACACCGTTGATACTGTCATGCCAGAGGGGATCAATCGGTAACTTTTTATATAATTTTGTTTTACAGTGTGCCCACCCCTCACCCCCTCCCCCTCGCTACCGAACATTCCAGACCCCCTGCTTGCATAGGGGGTAAACAAATCATGGCTCAATAGTGTGGGGCTTGAGAGCTGAACAAAGAAGAACATCCATGAAGGTTGTGGTAAGAAAGGACTAAAGGAAATGCCCTCAACTGTACCATAAGACATAAGATATATATGTACTGTACACAAGATGTTCTGGTTGTGAATTTGGCTCCACCCACTGTCCTAAACTTTTCCAATTGATTATGGAATGAGTCATGTAAATACCTTCTGTTTTAAGAAGGCATCACTGCTCAAGTGGGGGGGCTTTTTGATTCCTTTATTCCCTTCTAACCATAACCTTCATGGAAATGAACAAATATAAAACAGAGAAACATTTACCACATGTGTTCCATTAATAAAAGTCTTTCTTTCTAATTGGGTTTCAGCTGCATCATGTCTATTCAAGCAGCACTGTGCAAGAACTATAGAAAATGTGTCAATTGTAATTCTTGCCCAAATGAGGAGATCTGATTTTTTACCACGCTATGGGCTGATATAGGCTAATTAACTAAAGAATTTGGCTGTGTTAAAAAATTTACATATTTTGAATATTTACCTAACTTATCCAAACTTGAACTTGAAAAGTAACATAAAGCAATTTTCAGCTGATTCCATGGTCTTGGGGTTCCATATAGAATGAATAGCACAGCACGTACCAGCCTTGGTGTCGGCAGGGGGATAGAACCTCAATGATCAGAGCACTGTATACCAATGGTTCATCGTTAAAGGTTACACATTAAATATGGTCTCAGGCTTAAATAGGCTTAACAAAATGTTCAGTTATTTCTAGAACCTATGAAGATTCCTAAATGGTGTGTAGAACACTTTGCCCTCTGTTGCCTGCTCACAGCTGCTCTGTAATCCTGAAAGGTAGTTGGATCATTTCAGTCATAATAAGCATATTATAATTATACTAGGCTCCTGTTCTCTTCTCTCTAAACTAGGTCACTAACTGGATGATGTTGGCCTTATGAGTAACAATAAAGCTTAATATACAGTTGAGGCTTCTTGCATCCCAATCTCCCCCACTGGGTTCTCTGTTCTTAATCATCTAAGGCTTATGTATTCCCCGTGTGTCTCCTCTGCTGGTAAGAGATATCACACACTGTCCTGACCACCTCAGGAGTTCCTCTGATACTACCTAAAGAAAGCAGAGAAAAGTTCACAGTTGGCCTTTTTAACTTTTTTGAAAAGTTTTATATGAAAGTTTTTACTACTTGAGCTCCTTCACCTACACAACACTAATGGGTAAGATCTATTTGTTCATTTCAGCTGAGGGCCTATTAATTCAGCAATAAATTTGTCATATCTTGTAACACCAAAGTAATAACTACATTTTTTTGGAAGAAACAAGACTTTCATTTTACAAACCCGTCTTTAAAAATATCTTTGTGCGCAATCTGAAGGCATATTTTTTTTCTAGTTTGACCTGTGCTAGTTTTAAAAACAACTGAAGTTATTGCTGCAAAAAATATTCTGCAATATGGACTTAATAATAATAATACATATACAAATATAATAATAATAATAATACAAAATTCAAATGTTTACTGCATAGCAATTAAATTGTGGTGTATTTCTTTTTCTCTGTGCTACAGAACAAAAAAAAAGTTTTAAATAGTAAATAAAATACACTTAATTCATCTGCATAGAAAAACCTGCCCCCTACCCCTTAGTTTTTTTTAAAAGTTTTGGAGATTCAGTATGCCTTTTGAACCATTCCTTACCTATGTCAAGAATGTGGAATGTGGCCGCAACTAAGTGTCTTTTATTCATTATTTATTTATTATTAATTATTTATGTATTTATACTGCCTGTTTGAAAGCCTTGGCATTTGTTTTCTGCCAAATTTCATACAATTTTAACAACCTTCCCTGTCCTGTCTAATCACATTTTATGGCTCTAATAATACAAAATAAGCATAATCCCAAGGTGTGTATTGGTGGAACTTTGCTCAAATCATTCTGAATAGAGCAGCCAATCAGATCACTTGCGAAATCAAAAGAATACATTCTAGTTGGTTTGACTCATTAGAGATATAGTTAGAGATATAGTTTGACCTGCATTAATAAGTATAACTGAAGCACTATACATAATTTTAGGCTGAACCTTCAAGTGTGCAAAACGTTGGGATACTTGGTATGCTACAAACATTTATTGACCTTAAATATTAAAGTTAAGTAAATCACAAGAGCTCATTTAAATAAGCTGATAAAAAACCCACCAATACATTAGTATTCCTTTATTATTTAAAGTTGAAAGATGATCGGTATATGTTTATATGTGTATGTACATACTGATACATATGTTATTGGGCAGGTTTGGCTTTTAATTTGGGATCTGATTTTATTTGAAATACACTGCTCTACCTATCTAGTATTGCCGTATTATATTACTTATATTCTAAAGCAGGTGTGCTCAGTTCAAATATACAGTGGGACAAAATTAAAAGTGTGGACAAAGTCACAGGCTAACCTTGATATTTATTGAAAAACATTTGAAAGTTTTTTACTTTTATCAAAAAACAACAAGGAAACTTTTCATATGAAAACTAACTAAACGAAAGTTTAAAGTTTTGCTTAAACTTGTGGAACAAGTAAAGTGTAATACTATAACACATGTGACATCGAAGGTCAAATTTAAGAAGGATCTGTAGCATTAATTTCTTGAATAAAATAAAACCGGCACGCCAGATATAATCACACTGGGATCTAGATTTGGCCCTCTGGTCTGGTAGTTTGACACCCCTTTTTCTAAAGCAGGGATCCTTTGGTGTTTTTGTGTGTGTACGTATTTTAGAGAATAACACTTCTGTGTGTTTTTTTCAGATATCATAGTTATACTATATTTTATTGAGTTAACATTTAAGTAAAATGTGATTTTCAGGTTTTTACTGAAGCAACTAATGTTGCACTGCAATGGCCATTGTAGTACTCTCAATATGAAACACATGGGGAGTAAAGTATAATAGCAGAGTTAATTGAATTACTCCTTTGGGTATTAAAATAACTACTGTACATCAAATACCCTTGACCTTCAATGTACAGAATCTATGCTAAATTAGTCTAGACATTAAAGGTATCTAACAACAGAAACTTTTCCATCAGTCACTTGCAGAAAAGCTACTTGGCTTTTGTAGTTTCATATAAAAGGACAAGAATTGAAATAAGTCTTTTTAATCTTAAAAGAAGGAAGCTGACACAGGTACCTAATGAGTACAGGTAATTTTATCAGTAACTTGTAAAAGCAGTTTCTTGTGAAGATAGACTTGAAAGGAATATTGTTTGAAATCTTGTAAATTCACTAAAAAGCATGCACATTTTCCTCTAATAGTGGTAGAAATTAGACATGATTTCTGGTGACTTACACCAATCCTACAATTAAAGCATAGTGTGTGTTATAGCGATTTGTTTGTAGTTTACTTCATAGATGACTACTGTACAGCAAACATCTAGGAGTGGTGATGGACGAATATGGACCATAGCCGTTCTTAAACAGGAAAAAGAAATTTTAGAAAATACCCGACGTTCGCATGTTCGTGGGGAACAGCCTTTGACTTCAATGGAGGGTGAATTTTTCAAACCTACAGGTCATAGTTGTAGCCACAATACCAATAAAAAAAATACCAATAAAAAAAGTAACAGTAGTTACTTTAATACCCAAAGGAGTAATTCCATTAACTCTGCTATTATACTTTACTCCCCATGTGTTTCATATTGAGAGTACTACAATGGGCAGACACCTGGTTATCATGCCAGAGGAAGACCAATGGCTAAACTTCACAAAAAAATTTAGATTTTTTAATGCTGTTTTACCCATGTCTATGGCAGAATGAACATATCTATGGCAAACTAACTTCGGAGCAGGTTGCATTTTTGGTGGACCATGAACACCAAATCTCCAAACCTAGCCAAACGGGGGCGATGGCGACTTCCTTACCTTTCTTGTCACTGGGTGGTGTGGATTTGCAGGTTTGCGCCTTCTTTGGAATTTTGGGGATCCCCCTTTAAGAAAGTGTCCTCATATGAGCATCCATTCCCATCTGGGCTTGCACTCAAACCGTTATTCCCCTCGTTTTACCAGTAATACTATGTAGGCACAGAAGAATGCACTGGACCTCCAACTGCCACAAAATCACTTGAAGCTTGGGTAGGGAAATACTATTTTTGTGTGGTGTTCTTGCACCCTGCATATCAGGGATACATTGCACTCCATCAGCGAGTGCCATTCAGAACAAACGCAGAGTCTGCTTTAAGATTTAGGTTTTGATTATAAATTGGGGTGTGGCACATGGATTTAATATATTAGTAACACCCACAACTATACTTTTCAATTATTAGCAGAAAAGAGCTGCACAGAAATCATCACAACACAAATGATAGCTTAGGGAAAATAAATAAGTAAAAACCTGTACCAATCTAACTAATGCATTCACTAACACATCATTTCAGAACTATGTGTGTATAACTCTAGTTTTGTGTAAATGTTGCAGTCTGCAGCTTATGCATGTGGTTGCATAACCCAATCAGTTTTTTACTTCTGCTGTAAACAAGCACATTAAACTTCTGATTACCAATAGAGAAATCATTTTAAACAGTGGAAATGGCATAAAGCAATAGGCAATAACTTCAGAAGAAAAATATTAACTTCACTAATGGACTCTTACAAAATGTATATACATTTCAGTGCATTTAAACTATATTAATAAAAACTATATTAATAAAAATAGATCAAATGTACAACAAAACATAGAAAAATTACTAGAAAGAATGGGGGTGGGGAGTTAAGTGGCCCTTATAAGCTTGCGAAAGGAGAGCAATAAGAGGTAAGGCAATATGAATAACAGTGAATCAGATTATGGGCAAAGTCAAGTGTGGCCAATAGCTGAAAGGGTTAGTCTGCATGCAATTTGCATGCTTTAAAAGGTAAGGTTTAATGTGTTTTTTTAAAAGGTTTTTCAGAGGAGAATTCCAGAGATGGAGAAAAGCACTTGATAAATCCTGTATGCGGTACTGAGAGATGGCAAGCCAATCGAAGGAATGAAAAAGATGAGGAGCAATAATAGATATGTGGAGTTCAGTATGGATTGGAACTTGAAGTAAATATATCGAACCTTCCTTATGGCAGCATTTTACATTTACACATGTAGACATTGCCATGACCTGCTGAAGTTTTAAAATGCATGTAGAAGAGAGATGAAAAGGTATGGTCTTTGTATAGATGAAAAGAGATGGCCTTTGGATAGACCACTGCCATCACATCATCAATATCTACAGACAATGGACAGGGGGAAAAAAGGCAAAACAATGAACAACAGTTTTGTTGGCTCAAATATTTTATTAGTGCCAGAAGTCAGAGGAGAATGACCAAACTGGTTCATGAGAACAGAATAGCAAACACTAACTCAAATAACTTTTTGTTAAAAATGTATGCAAAAAGAGCATTTCTAGACTAACAATGTATGGAAACTTGAGGCAGCAGGTACAGCACCAAGAAACTACTCATTCCCAGCAGGCAACTGGGGCTATATTATTTACAAAGGATCACATATTATTTCATATTATTTACAAAGGATCACATATTATTTACAAAGGATAGCAAGAACACATATTAGAAAAGTGGAAACATTACCTGTCCTGATTTCTGTTGCAGCATTTATTTTGTAGAGTCATAATTTGATGTTGACAACATAAAGTATTGGATGCATTACCCCTTCCATTAACGGTTCAGGATGGTGGTAGACTCTGGCCCCTTGGTAGTAAATGAGCATCATATTGTTCCAGGCCATGTCTATTTCATTATGGTTGCTGTGTACCAATCTCCTAATGGCTACATCCAGCTGGATGAATAACCATGTCACAACATTCAAATAATCTTTATCTGATTTCTGTAACATGGCAATATTTCATTGCACTGAAATGCCAATCATCAGTCATTCATCATAACTCATTGTAATGGAGCATCTTTAGGCTGTTGTGAAGTGAGAGATTTGGATTATGTATCTGCAGTCAACTAATCTGCAGCAACTGTGTGATGCTATCATATCAATAAGCATAAAACATTTCTTAGGAATGTTTCCAGGCCCTTTCTAAAGAACAATAAATTACAGATGTAAAAAACAGGCCCAACACCTAACTAGCGAAATGTACATTACAGTTACTGCTTAATATGAAAGTGAACTAACACCTTATGGGAATTATAAGCTCAGTGAATGCTGTGCAAATTCAGAAATACAGAATTTGCTTGCTCATGATCAGACAAGCATCCTCCCATTATAAAATGTAAAGGAATTTCTATGAAAAAGTGATAATTTACATTGCATGTGAAGAGTGTACTCTTAAAGTAAATCATCATCATTGACACCTATTAACTGACACTAAAGAAATAGGAAGACAAAGGCAGAACTGGGAGAATAAAGTTCTATATATAGGGAATAGTATTTCCACATACTTTATTTCTTTGTCAATATATTTTACATGCACGACAAGACAGCTGAAAAATGACAGAAATAAAAAGCAGTATGAACAGATGAAATACTCCATTCATGAAAATGGTTGTTTACCTAGATGATATGCAAAATATATTTTGACAATGGCAAGTAAATTGAGGCAGCGAAGAGATACATAAATGTGATCATTCACATAGCAAATGTTCCCCAAGGTCCAATATGTTTTCTTATAATTCTATAACCCAGAGGAAACGTTTTTCTTGTTTGTATGAAAAACTCTCAAAGGGGCTCTGTCCTTTCTTTAACTAACTCTACAATAATATATTTTCATGTAGGATCATTGTTTAGAAAAGTATTCAGTATAAATCTAGCAAACAAATATTACAAACGGAATACGGTATCCAACAGTAGCATAAAAAAATAAAATGCAACTTTCTAATAAATGATGTACAATCTTCAAATAATATTAATAATATAATGTATTTTTTAAGTAAAGATAAAAAGAAAAGAAACCAACCAAGTGTTGATTATGTCAGATTGAGACCTGTCCTGTGTTTTCCCATCCCATATTGTATTTGTTCTGCTAGTATTTCAATTGGGCTACAAAACCATTTGAGGAAAGTGGGGGTCTGATTTTATTATTTTATTCAGTAAACTTTTAATTACAAAGCCCCTGAACATGAAATCATTACTAGAAGTGCTGGAGATGTAGACAATGGATGTGGGAACATTGAAAATAAAGAAAGTATTGCTCTAGCACATTTGGATTTTTCCCCGCTGTATCTGCCTATAAATTCCCTCCATATCTTCCTTGACTGATTAAGATATTAAGATAACCCCAATATACCCTTTAATTCATATACCTATATACCTTTGGACTTTATTACAATATCTTAATGTCAGGCATGACAGATTTATACCATCACCTCATTATGACCTTAATGAATCTATCAATACCTATTACTCCATATTTGATTACCTAATACCTGTATACTGATTTAGCTCATACCTCATACTGAGTTGTTATGAGGGAATTCTAGCCAGATCCAGTTTTATATCAACCTAATTTTACTTAATTACGTATTATAACGTTCCTTTACATACAAGCAGATTAACATCTAGAACCACTTTTCGATTCAATTTGCCCATACAGTATGCCACAGCGTAGGCATCGGAGGATATGTAGTTTACAACCCAGAATCATTCTTACAGAATTGATCTATTTAACATTTTCCTTGCCCAACCTCTTTAAAAACCCTCAAGGTGGAGTGTCTCATCCAATCCTGTGCCAAGTTGCGGACGGAAATGGTCGTCCTAGTACGGCCAGGTGCCCCTTAGTGCGCTAATCTGGGGCTGACTGTATCGCCTCCTGGAGATGCAGTGGGGGCGTGCCCTGGTGACGTAGCTGGGGGTCTGGCCGGATTTAACCCATTGGTTTGGTCCTGCCTTGGCCCCTCCCCACTGCCGGGCGCGCTCCCTTGCTAGGTCCAGGTGATGCAGACGCCCCTGACATCCGCACGTCACGGCGCCGGGCGCGGGCGCATGCGCGGTATGGCGATCGCGGCGACGGCGGGGGGCTTATAAGGCTAGTCCGGGCGGCGGACATGGTAAGGGGCACAAGGAGGCCGAAGTTGGTTACAGCATCTACCTTCTCACCTAATTATCAAGCGATTGACTAAATCCTACCCTTGAACATTGATCATTAAGAAATACCTTACTGACCAAATTATTGTGAGAACGTGACCTTTCTACAGACCGCTCAGGTACCTCCATTACTCTTCACCTCTATTTACCGTCAACACTTTTAACACTATTAATCTCTTTACCTCAGCTTCACATTGATACTGCTTTCTAAGACACTTTATACTTATTCATCTGCAGACTCTCATTTACTTTGATTGATTCCAACACCCCCCATATCAATCCTATCTATTATTTATTTAATGAGGTTTGGGTTTTGCCTGCTCAACACTACTTAAAACCTATTCGTGCCACCTCTCACCACACATCCACTGAACACTTTATTGACGTCTGTCTCATCTTACTTCCCTCATCACCTTTTTCACATTTGTTTGTTTGCCTTTTGATTTTTGGGACTTATATGCACCTTACCTCCCTCCCCTATACTATCACTTCCCCATTCACAGTTCAACTCACTCTTCACCTCCAAGCACTCCTCACCTTTTATGGCCTTAAATAATAATTTTATTATACTATAGGTGGGTTTCCCTCTCCCCACTGCCCAGTTTACACTGACCGATATTTTTTACTAACAAACTTATAGGTCGACCTTTTGTGCACGGGTCCTGTTCGCTGCCTGGTCGCCTTCACTTGGCCCCCCGTTCTTGGCCCGGGATGTCCCCGTCTGGGACATCTGGCTGCTGCGCCCCTTTGTTTTGGCATTTTATACATCTCTACAACGTGAGTGAACCCCCAGTAACATCTTTGACTCAATTACCCTTTACCCATACCCAAATGCTAATCTACATCCTCCTCTGTCTATTTTTGTTTTAGCTTTTTCATCTGACACCGATATCTGAAGATATGGAATTTATTTTGGATAATAAAACACCCCCTGAGGAAGTACACACGAAACGCGCGTTGGGGTGAAGTGGACCCCGTTAGACAGGGTCCCCTATCCTAGCACCGTCTATAACCATGACCCATAAACTTTTATATTTTCTCGTTTACCTGTATATCCTATAGACCACTGATTCTATCTATCTGATGTATTGATGTTAACCATTCCAGCAATGCCATACTGTATGTTTTGTAATTATGACTATACAATAAATGTTCTTATATTTTACTTTTAATATATTTGACATCTGTATTTACTCTGTTCCAAATTCATGGCCATTAAAGTCCCCTAGCCCCTGAATTTTGTTTCGGGGGGAAACCTTCGCTGCTCACGGATGCTCACCACACAATGTGTAGTTTTCTATATATTTATATTTGGGATGTCGGCCATATTACTCAGAAAAATGCAAAATTCTATATATTGCTCTAGCACATCAAGTTTTTGCACAAAAAAGTTCAAATTTGACTTGATTTTGAACCTAATTTATGCAACAACTACATGATGATAGCATGTTTGGGGGCTTTGCAATTCACTCATAAAGTCTACCTACAAAATGCTTAGATTTTTATTTTTTGCCCTGAATATAAGCCGAATTTAATTTTTTGAGCACATTTCAGGTGCTGAAAAATTTGGCTTATATTTGAGTATATACACTACTCATTTATAAAACATTGGACTGGACTCTAGAAGTGCTCTGGATTGATGCTTCTGATTTCTAGATCTTTACATTACACAATAAAATGCAGCCCAGATGTAAATCTCCAAATCTTTGCTAGGCTAGTTTCACCATCACAGCACTTAGTTGCCCCAGTAAGAGAGCATACCCAGTAGCATCGATACACTATCATAGACAGGGCAGCCATGCCTCATCCAGGCTTATATAGGGCAAGAAGTGGATCACCAGGCTTATAATGGGTATAGTGGATCACCTGGGAAAGCAGTGTTGATCTCCCTATAACAGCAGGTGGTAACAATCCATTTGATGACAACATGCAGGGACCACAAACTTGTTGGTGAAATCCGCCTTGTATTGCAGACTGCACAGCAATGATGGAAGGAGAGGCACTAGTGGGTGTGTACCTGCAGATGCAAGTCATGTCAGGCTCCCATGGCAATGACACTTAGGCTGGTTCTACATTATGCCATACACTGAAAGTGAGGAAAAGTGAAGATGACCCTGGCTTTACCCTATGGGAGATGTGGTGCCAGTCTCGACTGCCACTTCATTACCCACATTGGGGGAACTTATAGCAAATGCGGTCCATCAACATTATGTAGAAGCATGGCACGTTACGCACCCATTTGGGGCACAATATTGAGGACATGGCGAATAATGTGCCCTAAATTTACCCAAACAGCACCCAAACAGCTATATCTTCTGCACTAATGTCAAGTGCACATATCTGTAAAATGGATTTAAATGAATTGGTTTCCCACATGAAAAGGTGGTCTTGCAGCTTAGTCCTCTGCTTGTTAAAGTCAATTCCTATACTGCGTGTGTAAGGGGGTCTCTTCAAGGTTTTCAATAATCCAAAAACATTCAAGGAGGTCCTTTTCTTCTCATTATATTGGTTCTAGAATTTCTTTCTGCACTATAGTTGACAAATAGATCCTCTCAGTTTACAGTTTTCTATTTCCTGGGCAATTAGAACTCTAAATACATATCTGATCCTTTTATACCTGGTACCTAAAAATTATGAGAAACCAAGCTGAATAAAGTTTTGGCATCCAACTTGTTTATAAGTAGAATGCATACTATTATGCTTATTGTGATCATTGTCTAGTTTAAAAATAAATCCGGAAATTTGAATACAATAAAAATAACAACACCAAGAAAAGCTCTTTGGAGTTTTGTTAAATAAACAAACATTTATTTATTTTTGACATTGTGTTTGATCTGTCAGAACAGCATCATTAACAAGTTCTAGAACTAGACAACAGATGGCGATGACACGTTTGCTGTAAATAAATATATTTATTACATCTTAAACATATTTCTAGATTGTTACATTCCTTCTGCCTTACTTTTCAAAACAGTCATTCTAAATTGATGCCATTTCACACAGCTGATGTGTTTTCCATCATATTTAGCCATTTGTTATAGGTTCCATACGATATAATGTGTATAACAGTTCCAAGGTTTGCTAATTTCACTTTTCCCATTTCGGAGGTATAGACCACATGTGTTAAATATTGGCTTTCCCACTTAATCAACATGTTTAAGTATTGAATAAAAGGTACTCAAGTATAAATAGAAAATTACACTCTTATGGTGAAATTTATACAATGGTTACCATTGCCTCCACAAATATTTTTTTTATATTTGCCCTAGTCTACAAATATTTAAAATAAGGTGTAAGTCAGGTATTATAGTCTAAGAGTAAAGCAAGTGTCAAGTAAAAAAGTGTTGTTACATGGTTGTCTTAGTGCCCAAAAAATTGTACGAGGATTATATTTGTATCTCTTGCACTGCCTGTTTGCATCCCCTACACCAGTGATGGCGAACCTTTTAGAGTGCCCAAATTGAAACCCAAACCCCACTTATTTATCTCAAAGTGACGGCATGGCAATTTAACTTGAATTACACACACACAAAACATGAGAACACACACTCTACTTCTCTAGAATCAACTGGAATTCTTTCCTCTGTGCTGGCTGACTGCTCACGTGCCCACACGGTGGGATTCGAGTGCCATCACTGCCCTACACTACCTGTAGGATATTTTGACTAACGTTAGATTAAAAAAAAATTACAGAAATCAAGAATTCCATTCTATACAGTTAACCCCTAAAATAGTCAAATATTAAAATTTACAATACAAAGTTGTATAAATAAATAGTTGAATCCAAAAGATTCTGAATGAAAATCATAATATATTTTTATAATAACGTTTGAAAGAACTATCTAATTTGGGAGTTAACCTCCCTAGCGCTCTGCTGAGGTCTAGATTTCTGTACCAAAAGCGCACCATAGACTTAAATGGAATATTTTCTTTATGTTGTAGGCCTGTAACTTTCTAAAATATGTCCGTACAAGGGTCTAATAGACATCCTGAATAAAATAATGTTTGAAATAAACAATTATGTTAAAAAAAGGTATTATTTGAATTATAAAATTTATAAAATACTTATTTTGTATGATAGATTTCAAAACAGTATGTATTCATATTTATGTTTTTTTTTATTTATATTCATAATGCAATTTTTATTTAATTGGAAATGTGTTATGTGTTTTTGTTTTTACTTTGAATTGTATTGGATACAGTTATCACTGTATCCAATACAATGCCCTTTGGTAGTCTCTGTCCTCTGGTGTGGGGACACCAGGGGACAAAGAGTTTACTGCAACTGCCACATCTTCTGACCTGACGACTCCATCTTGTCCATTGCTATACTGACAAGTCAGTGCTGGACGAGATGGAGCTGTCAGGAACGGCAGGAGGGTTAATTCCAAAGTCCTTGAAAATCACTAAAGTTTCTGGAGATGTAGAGAAGGGTTGTGCAAAATACAAAAAAGTAATGTTAAGGCACATATAGTTTTTTCCTAAATGAAGTTGAAAGTTACCATATAATTGCTGAAAAATACCTGCAGGGAACTGGCCACTCTGCCGGTCTAAGCATGGACCTTCGACCAGAAGTTAAAGGAGGTGGTATAGCTGTCAGATGGCGCATGCACTAGCAGAGGAAACTTCTGCCCATAGGTGGATCTTTCCACTGACAGCTTTACTGCTGGCTGATAGTGAAGGCTTGACCAACTGTGACCAAATGCCCCCTCGCACATGCCCCCCCCCCACCCGGATTAAGTCAACATTTTAAATCAAAAACATTTATGAACGCAAACTACTAGAACAATACTACTGAAACAATGTCCTCAGAGCCCTTCTATACATCTCTTTGGTGATTATACCATGTTGCGGGGATTTGCAATCAACTTACAAATAAGTTAGTGGAAAATGACTTTTAAAAAATAATCTCTAATCTGCAATACTTTGATTAAACTTAAGTATGCCAGGCACCCACCTTATATCATTTCAACTTATATTAGTTTTAAACTTTACTGATTGAACTGCAAGGTCATATATCCTCAGTTGCTCTTCCCATTGAACAAGTTAATGATCTGTCTGTACATCTGATGAGTCATTGTTTTACTATGAAGGTGAATTGCTAATGCCACAAGTGAAAATTTCATTACAAGTAGCATATCCTATTATTACATATGACATCTCATGCTGCTTTAGGCATTTTATTCTTTCTCACACAAATTGTGTTTTGATTGACTGAAAGAAGCATATCACTTTAATAAGTTAAATATTATATTAAAAAGTGATATACACTATCTATTTCCTAGACAATAGCTGACAGATGAACTCTGGTTAAATGAATGGCAATTGGGGGGAAACCTACAAAAATGTCTTTTTTCAGTTTTCCCTTTAGATCCCTCATAGCCCAAAGACCACATGGGTTTCTATAATGATCATTGTGTAACTACCTCACTAAACTGTGTCCAGATCTTATATTTACAGACATGCAAATCCTATTTATTATATCTATGAACTAAATCTATTATAGAAATCCTGTGATCCTACCATTGTCTTGGAACAACCCTTAAGGCCCCCATACACGGGTCCGTTTCCCATCGGATTCCGGGACGATCGATTCCGGGCGCGTGCACTCGAAACGATCGTCCCGGAATCGCGTGAAGCCCACCTTGTCCGTCCGATCACGTCCGATTGATCGGGGGCCCAGAATCGGATCCGACAGAGAACCAACATGTTGGTCTTTCTGATCCGATTCAGCACACATCAGGGGGAGTTGCCATTTGTGGAGTAAGCGATCGGACACGAAATCGTCCAGGAATCCGTGGGACAAGGTGGTATGCAGCGATCGGACACACTTAATTGGCCGATCGATCGGACCTCCGATTCCCGCTGACATCGCCGGAATCGATCGGATAAGTGATCGATCGGCAATGGAATCCGACTGTGTATGGCTAGCTTTACTCTGGAATGTGCTTTAACCATATAAGAAGCTGCTGACTGGTCTGTTACAACTCAACTGCCTAGTTTAAAGCCATGTGATAAGTTGCACAATCAGTGTGGGTGTTCCTTAAATGATGGGTCATGGTCCAAATAAGTTGTGGCATATTTGTCTGTTATTCTGCCCTCAACACCACCACATTTCTCAAAATCTCAAAAACAAGTAAAACTATTATGATGAACAGCACAGTTTTGTATGGTGGACCAGAATGCACATGAGGCAGAAGTAAAAGCAAATTACGTCAATAATGATTTGAGGAGATAATTACAGAAATAGCAAAGAGCACTTGTAGTGTACAATATTATTGTCATAATAGGTATAAATATGATTGATAGGAGGGGGCCTGTTCCACCACCTGTTGTAAATGCCTCCAGTCCCTGAGGGAGTTAGGCCTAGTATTCAGGTATAAGGGACCACAAAGATTATCTCAGGCTAGGTGTTAAGGAAGGAGGACTCCTCATTTTTAGAGAGCCTTGGGATCAGACAATTTTTTCTGATTACTATTAATACAGCAGCACCTCTCTACCTGGTTAAGAGCCTCAGCCAATCCTTTGTAACTAACTTTTGTAATGTTGTACCTTATGGGCTGTGTCCTATCCCTGGGATAAGGGACAGTGAAAGACTGTATATATTCCTGCTAGAAGAGAGTAAATGTGCCCCCATCTAATATACAAATGTATGTGTTGACATTCCTTCATTATATTCGAGGCCTGTGTAAAGCATTGTTTGGTTAAACAATCTAAGTGGAGGGGGTTGGGCGATACAGGGAGTGTAAAGTCTACAATGGTTTAAGAGTGAGGAGTCTGCAAAATTAAATTTAAATGTGTGCAAATCAAGTCTGGGTGTCAACCCTCGGTCATGCTACACAGTTATAAAGTGTCATACACCCTGATGAAGTCCATATTTGGCGAAACATGTTGGACAACATACCAGCTTTCATCATCTTGCCTTCTTAGATGAGATAAATGTCTAAGCACTAAATTGCTGGATTTATAGTCTGGGGTTGAGTCCCACTGATTAGCTTGTAGCCACCAATGTGATATTGTTCTTTTGCATAGGTAGTTTAATTTTACCTCTATTGTGCTGGGCCCCTCCAATTGGCAATGATTACCCTTTATCTAGAAAATAATAACATTTTGTATGTTAATATTTTGATTGAAAACAAATCTTTGGTACCATGAAAGCTCTGTTTGTAGTATTGAAGAGGTGAGCACCCTTTTCGAGGCCCCCTTACTAGGTTAGGTGGGTTATCATTTGGTCCTGGATATATACCTGAAAATGTCTTATGCTTTAGACAAAAAGGAGGGGGGCTGCCGTGTCGCCGATTAGCTATGCCAACATCCCAAAAGTAAATCAGAACAAAATTGAGCTGGGAAGAATCCCTATCCTCGTAGCACCCTGGGTCGCTATGTCAACCAGTATAGGACCCTGAAATTAGGGGACTTTAAAGGCAAAATTGTAGAATATAATATACAAAGTGTTTATTTACAGAGTTCATAAAGAAAGTAGGACAACATAAACATAGACATTTAGTCAGGGTTGTAACATTACAGTTTGTTGATATATTCAGATTCTCAACCCGTTTTGCGGCACAGCTGCTTCATCAGGAGACAAATAAAACAACGGTGGTGTTCTGTTGACATGAAGAGAGGACACAATGTTACCAGCAGTACACCTAACTCTCGTTACTTCCGAAATACATCCATCAGCATATTGGTGTAGTCAGTACACTATTGTTACATCTGTAGAGTAAATCAGAGTTTGTATATGGCTGTCTTTGGTAAATTACCTGTATTAAAGAAAAGGCCACATGCACTTCAACGGAATAACCGGTTTCCAGTGGAGCCGGGGAATGGCACCGGAAAGGCACGTGGTGGCCAGCTGGAGCAAAGTCTGTCACGGCAGTTTCCTGCGCCGGACCCAGAGATTATGTAAGTTGTAAGTACTTCATGTAAGTAAGTCCCATGAATATAGGTCTGACAATTCCCACACGATAGGGGACCGGACCTAATGTTAATATAAGTATCTGGTTAGTATCTAAAAGGATATCTAGGTATATCACCACCAAGGATTGTGTGTAACCAGTGATGGGACCAGTGAGGGATTGGGGTGTTGGGATGAGCCATAAGTGAAGTGTGTCATGCAGTAAACTGGAGCCTTGTATCATGAGCCTGTGAGTGTATGGAAGTGTGTGATGATGGGGTGGTGACAAAAGGGAGTGTCCTGTGATATCTAAGTGCCTAAATCCAAAATCAAAATCCAACGCAAGATTCATACTTTCAAACCCATATCTAAGCGTACATTTATAAATTTCCTCTTCATATTTTTAGGGACTACCCCATATAGGTGATTTATGTGCTACCATGCTACCATGTATATACTGTTATGATAAATATGAGTGATAAACATCAAAAGGTAGTAAAGATCCACATTAAACCCAAGTCCAAAGTGATTGTGTTAGCCAGTGTGTATCACTCGGTGCTGGGTTATTGCCTTAATAAATCTTAGGTATAGGGCACTGGTCTGTGTCTATTTGTTGCTAATCCACCTATAGTACGCAGCTGGTAGAGGGGAGTAAGGTATGGTCAGCATTAGTAGTAAAGAGGTATAATGGCTGTACTGTGTACAGCTTGATTATCAGCTGTCAGTTGTCTAGGGGTAGATACAAAGCATACAACGTGGCCAGTAAACGCTAACCTTTCAGTAGTGTGTCAGTCAAGTGTCATTGAGTAACTTCCAGCTCCAGCAGTCAGGTCAGCCAGGATCACAGTCCCAGCTTTTGTACTCCTCGCCACCGGGCGCGCCAGACACCTTCCCCTGAGGACGTGTCCTATCCAGCCCTGGCACTAAATCCGCCCCTGCCATGTTGGAGTCTGGCGGGTAGGCGGACTAGGACTTTAATCTTCTCTATAGATGTAATAATAGTGTACTGACTACACCAATATGCTGATGGATGTATTTTGGAAGTAATGAGAGTTAGGTGTACTGCTGGTAACATTATGTCCTCTCTTCATGTCAACAGAACACCACCGTTGTTTTATTTGTCTCCTGATGAAGCGGCTGTGCCGCGAAACGCGTTGAGAATCTGAATATATCAACAAACTGTAATGCTACAACCCTGACTAAATGTCTATGTTTATGTTGTCCTACTTTCTTCATGATACTCTGTAAATAAACACTTTGTATATTATATTCTACAATTTTGCCTTTAAAGTCCCCTAATTTCAGGGTCCTATGCTGGTTGACATAGCGACCCAGGGTGCTACGAGAATAGGAATTCTTCCCACCTTAATTTTCTTCTGATGTCTCTTGCTTTAAATCAACCAATATTTTTTTTAAGACTGTATATAAATAAATAAAAAATACTAGTTAATAATCAGTTATGCTAAAAACTCTGATTTAACTATCTTGCATTCATGGATCTACATTAGTGTTCTGTACCCGCAGGTCCTGGGTTTGCACGGGGGTGCCAGGAGCAGGGAATCTATGCCACCCA
>CM070032.1:91098695-91133375 GCA_036250615.1 Ptychadena robeensis | reverse complement strand
ATATGTCCGTGTAATGTATGTGGGGGATTTTTTTTTTGAGTTTACTTCCGCTTTAACAAATACAGGTTAATAGTAATAGCGTTATCCTCTTGCAATGTGGCCATTTGGTTGGCAAAAGACTGTTAGAAAAATGTATGTATGATAAGCAAAGGCACAATCCTGGCTTACCTGGCACACAGATACTGTCAGGTTGCTTCTATCTTATGTGCTTCAAAGATGGCAGTACAAAAGAATTAAGTCAAGTAACATGCATTGGGGACAATAAAGCAAAAATCTGTAAAAAGTATAGAATCAGCAGTGCAAACTCATTCAAATATCACTGAAGAACTATAAGCTGGCATTAAATGACCTTCAAACACAGTGACAATCTGAGACGCGATTGTATCACAAGGCAAGAACTATTTGAAACAGGGTTCTTCAGACTAAAATCCAATAGACCCAGCAAAGTACACAACACCTGCTTGGTTGAATTTTTTTCACTAGCTGACTGTGAGTTGATTGCAAAGCCCCAGAACATGATATAATCACCAAAATCACTGGAGGTATAGTGAAGGGACATGGCAACATTTGAAAAAAAATAAAGTATTGCTTGCATATGTAGTTTGCATGAATTAATTTCAAAGTAAAAAATTGGACTTGATTTGCACGTAATTTATGCACAAATTTGGTGTAAGTGCAATACTTTCTTTTTTGTAGTATACCCCCAACCCTTCTCTACATCTCCAACAACAGTGATACCTTGCTCAGGAGCTTTTTAATTAACTTGCAAACAAACATTTACTTTCCTCTATTTTCCCCAACTTAGAAGATTGGTGTTACCAGTATAATAATGCTCAATGCAACAAATCCAGGGGAATCCAGGTATGAGTCTGTTTTGACCAATCTTCAGATTTAAACCCTTTTGTTATAGAGTTATAGATGATCACAAACTATGAAGCAAAGTTGAGCTGTATAATATTGTTTTTACAGAAAGGGTTACTGCAGCAGTGGGAAAAACTGGTGGAGAGCAAAAACACATGAAAACTGGCATTGCACATTGGGGATATTCCTCCAAATACTCATTTCTGATTTTCTTGATCAAAACATTATTGCCAATTAAGTGAACAAGTGACTTGTTTTTTATATTTTATTATTATTATTAATAGTATTATTTTTTAAACTTAAGGTAAGGCTGAAAATCATCAGATTTTTTTTCACAGCTTTGAATGGTGTTGCCTTAAATAGGGAAACCTGATCAATTACATTGACACTTTTTAAAAATATGTTAATTAGATGGCTTGTAACATTAGAAGATAAAAAATTCACAAAGTAAGTAAAAAATGAGGCTGCTAACCCCTAGGGGTTTTAATGGTTAACGATATGATAAAGTTTATTGAATACCATTAAAAAGAGGACATACACATACATTCAAGGCTAACCCAAAAATTGGAACGCATATTTCAAAAGCACAATAAGTATAGCTGTAATACACAAAGTGAGGTAGTTCAACAAGGTGTTCCTCTGGAGGTGAAACTCCCTCCATGCGTTTCAGCCTCTAGGAATGTGGCCTCATCAGGAGAGATCACCCAATAATGATGTAACCTCAATATATAAAAAATACATTTGTAAAATTATAGTTTGACTTACCTCTGAGCTGGTATGATGGTGGCTTAGTGCTCCAGAATCCTAAAATAATATACTCACCTGCTGTATAGTGAAATTGTATGAGCGATTCCATATTTATTTGCCAAACTTCCTAGGGTTAACTCCAGGGGAAATGTCCTGGGTGGCCACTGGGGGAGTACAATGGTTTCCTATGGGAATTTTCCTTAATATACTTTGAATGAAGAGCCAAGATTACAGAATTACCCAGCAAACACTGCGCTCAGAGATCTCGTCGGCCCTGGCCCGACCAGGAAGTTAGTTGATGCTTTTTTTTTTGCCTTTCTCCCTATAATCGGCACTTCTAGTACCATTAATTTAATAATGTTCTTCTAGTGGTAGGTCCCTTTGATATACATCATCAATCTAATCATACATAATAAGTATCCTTGAAACATATCGGCTGGTGCGCTCTACAAAAGCTCCAGCAGAAGATAGCCGTCATTAAATATAAAGACATACAGCAATAACATGGGTAGAAAAACAAAATAAACAAGTTTCAACTTGCCAGTAGACACAATTCATCACAATTCATTGACAAATGGTCATTCCAGAGCAGACTCTTTCCCCGGTTGTTATACATTTAACCAAATGGTATAGTATAGCATTAGTCTACAACTTTGCAAAGTTGTCACTGAAAGATAATCAGGCTGTGTTATAAGTGTTATAAATATGAATCCATGGTACACAACATTACTAAGGGCATTGCTCAAGAAGGGGGAAACAAACTGATCACTGGGGGAACAGTGCTGATACCTGCAAGGAAGGCATAATACACAGTGTCTAGGTGGAAATGGTGAAAGATAGAGGGCGAGTGTTAGCTGCCAAGTCCCCCCCCCCCCTGAAAACCTACAGGTAACAGGAGATAGGTGGACAACAAGTCCCAGTAAAGGCTTGTAACAATAACTTTCTATGGTTCTCCGTAATGGTCCATAAGATTTCAAGGCAAAAGCTCATCCAAATGTGGAGCATGTATGTATACTGTATGTACATATATCTAGCTGTCAGATTCAAAAGATGACCAAAGAGTTGAAAAGTGGACTAAGAAGTGGACTAAGTTCTGAAGAGGTTACCTAACCTCCCTGACAGTTGACGCAGAAACTACATGTGCTACAAGCGCAATAGTGGAGGCAAAAGTGGCAAACAAGTTGAAATAACTTTGAGTTACTTCTTTCATTTTCTCTTGCCACAATTCTATAAGGGCTTTTCCACATTATGCACTGGAATTGTGGCAGGATTCCCATTCATTTGAACAAGTTGTACATTGAAATACCTCTGTGACAAATAATATGCCATAAACCCATCATAGGATCTCAGATACCCTATAGCTAAATACCGAGCAAAATAGAATATTAATAAGTTCTGAAATATACCATATGCCTAAATAAATGTATAAATTAGTCATCATTAGCCTCTTTAAAATATCAAATTATTATTCAAGTTTTATGATTTATTATACGTCTTTATACATCCCTCTCCCAAGGAGATGTTTTGCTCTAGTTTTGGATATATCTTTTAGGTCTTTAGAAGATGTGTTTAGAAGCCCTGCACCAAGTTCTATATAAAGAAGATACAGAGCTGCTTCACACAAATTCTGAAAGGCAAATAATATTTAGTAATGCTACTTTATGAGTTCACAAAACCATCATTGAGAGAAATAATATATTCTATTTTCAGTTATCAGTGCCCAGCTCACAAATAATAAAAAAAAAAGCTAAATGCATTTTAGACAAATGATGGATAGTGATGGTAATGTGTTTCAGCTAATGTAGGTGCTTCAATATTATCTGCAGACACATAAGTTCAAATTTTAAGGCTCCATTATTTTAAGCTGCAAAAAATCTGAGAATATGTCATTGTTATTAAAATAGTATAGTCGTGCAGTTTGGAAGTAATTGGAAGAAGGCCCTAAGGGCTACAAATCATGCAAAGAAGAAAATGGATGTGGCAATCATCAGACAAATGAAAGGAATAGCCAAATAATATTCAGTTAAAATTCATAGTGTTTTTTATTTTTTGTATTCAACGTGCAATGTCATTCGCCTGAAAACAAATATTTACACCATCAAAGGGAGAGGCTTTAAAATACATTTTAAACATTCTTGACGCATAATGTTGGGAGCGATGAAAAAAACTTTTGAATATTATTTGACAAGATTTCTCCAAATGTCTTGTTTTGTCATCTTGTATATAAAACTTAGCAAAATACATTAAGTTGGCTGCATAACACCAATATGTTTCATAATAGGAAATCACCCTGAAGGAGATGAAAAGAATTAATCTTAGTTATCTATAAAATATAAGGGTTGAATTTAGAAAGCATTAGCATGTTGAGGTCTGATTGAGTCCAGTTTTCTGTGACAAAAATCGTACAAAAAATTTAACCACTCTGGTGGTCCACTGAGATCCAGCTTCCTGTACCAAAAGCAGTAGCTAGGTTTTGCATTAGATTTTATTAATTTTGTAGGCCTGTAAGTTACAGAATTATGTCCAATCACGGGGGCTATTAGAAATTCCGACTTTAATAACGTTTTAAACACACAATTATGTAAAAAGTAATTGCTAATTCAATTAAATAAACACAAACATCAGCTCAAACAAGAATTCATAAATCATTACAATCAGTTTGTTAATGGACCAGTACCACTTCTCACAAACCACCATAGAGTTGCTGGGTTCAAAGTTCTATGTGATCCCTCAATTGTATATATTTGTTTCCATAAATACCAAGCCTTTTATTTTGGCCTACTGATTTGAGTTTGAAATCCCTAATCTAGAACATACCTTTTAATTTTTTTACTTATGTAAGAAGGGAAAATTAGGAAAAAGTGACGTAGTGGAGTGTCCCTTCTAGTATTCGGATTACAGAAGTGCCTAGACAGAAAGCCACTTCCGCGTTACAAATACAGGAAGTCACATCACTTCTACCATCTGTAAATTTAAAGTCCCCTCCCTCCTATTTGCTAGCTGGCTAATTAAGGAGGGAGGGGGTGTTACTCTGTCTCCTAACTTCCCACCCCGCATATCATCTGTACAAGCAGTGGAGAACTTAGAAGGAGGATTAATGCCCCCTCCCTCCTAACTTGATTTCAAATGTCTGGGATTTATTGAAATTGGGAATAAGACAGGAAAGACACAAAAAAACTTTCCTGGCCAAAAAGAGAGGGTTGACAGGCATGTTCCAAAATAGTCCATATCATTCCTCTCCTGGTTATGTAGGGCTTACTCAAATGTCATATGTTCGTCTGGTGTAACTAGTAGACATGGACAATTTGTTTTACTTGCTGAATTTGTGAGTTACTTGCAAATCCCCTAAACATTGTATCATCTCAAAATTGCTCAAAAATAGAGAAGGAATCGAGGAATACTACAAAAAAAGAAAGTAGCTCTAGCAGGTGCAGTTTTGCATAAATTAAGTCTAGAAATTGGTGGAAATTTCAACTCAAACATTTAAACTTGACTTTGAACTTTATTTATGAAAAACAACATGTGCTAAATCAATACCTTCTTTTTTTTCCCACAACCCTTCTCTATATTTCTACCAATTGTAGGGACCTTGTTCAGGGGCTTCACAACTAATTTGTCAGATTCCACCATTTCCAGTAACAATTTGTTAAACATACACAAGATTGCGCTGCCCTCTGCCAAGTCCAGCGCAACATTACTGTCAATCTTTTTCACCCCGAGCTGGGCTTGAGAATAATGCCAAACAGGTCAAAAGAAAAACTGGATCTTTACTTGCTTATAGAGGTTAGTATGATATGTCAGCAAAATTCTATTTAATTAATTAACTGAAAATTTCTTTAAAATTTAAAAAGCCTTTACTCCATTAGTAAAGCAACCACAATATACATATTTCATAACCTTTTTGTTGGTAAACCCGAGTGTAAAGCCTGGCATACACACGCCGATTAGTGGCCGATTTTCCGTGTGCCCACATGGGGCAACAAATCCCTGTCGCCCCACAGCTCGGCTGGCCAGAGAACGGACATGTCCGATGTTCTCTGGCCACTGCCATTAACTTCAATGAAGACCGGCGTCTTCATTAACCCTCTGAGCATTTTTTTATAACCGTGCCACAGGCAATCGCAGCGGAGCACAATGTGCTCTGCCGCGATTGCCTGCTCAGCTCAGGGTTGTAAACATAAGCCCGGCGTCACTGGAGACGCCGGATTTATGCTGAAGAAAGGCGACGCCCCTCCATTTACATGGAGGTCTATGGCGCCACCTACCCCCGCCCCCTTCGCGTCACCGGTGATGCGTTCGGGGGCGGACCCGGAAGCATTGGCATACATGCCGGTGCTCCCGACCGCCGTCAGAAGACGGCGAGACCTCGGGCGCGGCTCCAGTTAACTGGGGCTGAGTTTCATGAAGCATGAAACTCAGCCCAAGTTAACTCGGGCAGAACGCTCAGAAGGTTAAAGATAATGGCCGGCACACAAAGTTCATAATCAGAAGCAGTCACCCCAAGCCAAAATCTGGATTTCTTATCCAGACGAGTTTGTGGGGGCTTTCAGCAATGTCCATATGACTTCTTCCTGGATGCATGTCACAGGTGTCAACGATAAAGGGGGGAATGTGTGGCTGCACGTGGCATTTGCCTCTGAAGTCTTTCTAAAATAAGTGTCCTAAATCCTAGCACTGTAATCTGTATATATTTTCCACTTTCAACCCAAAACAAAATCATCCTGGAGTTTAATACAATATATATGCTTCACTCATCTCAGTCCTATTTTAACTAACCCCACCCACCACAGATTATACTTACCTTTTGTAAGTATACAAAAACTGGAACTGAAAAACCATCTGAAGAAACTTGCACAACTGGACAGTGACATCTTCGGGACCACATGGCAAAAAGAAAATCTATTTCCTCGGAACTTAAAATTCGGAATCCCACTCTGAATACGTACAACGCAGATTGCAGACACATCTTGTACAGGAGCCTGAACGACTGCGAATAAGGTGATCAAAATTTGCTACAAGCCTTAAAAGAACTGTGAGAGAGCAAATAACAGAACACCAGATTGCTGGAAGTGACAACACTGGGATGAAAGATACATACAAGCTTTCTACAAAAGACTACAAGGAATTTTTACACCAACAAAAAGAAAAAGCTCCAAAGATTGAGACTTAAAGCTGGACACCTCAACCATAAGACACCAGAACAGCAAACTGTGTTATCACCCTTTCATCATACAAACCGACAGACACAGAAACAGCTGTGCTTTCAAAAGGACTGACATTCTGCCCAGCGAAGCCATGGACAAAATTAATTTATGCAGTGACATGGAGGAATTCTTCAGGAAACTGCGGCTAAGAATACTTCCATGACAAGATGCCCATGACCCAACACAACAAAAATTAATGGCAACAACGCAACAAAAAAAACTGCATGGACCCCAAAACCATGAATGAACCCCACTCTTGACAATACATTAGCAATTCAGACAAAGGTGAACGGATAAAATTCGACACAAAAGAGCACGTCCTGTAAAAAAACCTTTCAACACTGGAACAAAAAGCAATCAGATCTTTAAAGGTAAAATAAGTATTATCATAAAACCTGCAGACAGGGGGTGCCATAGTCATATTAACAAACGGATTACGTACATGAGGCACAAAGGCAGTTATCGAACAATATACACTATGCCCAAAATTAAGAGAGGATCCTCCCAGATTCCTACACGGAAGGAACTCACCAAAATGTGTAAAAGCCCTACCCTCCAGGATTAGTAACCACATCCTCACCCTAATACCGGAGCAACCAAAAACAGGCTGCTTTACATGCTCCCCAAAATTCATAAGGAGGGAAACCCAGGGAGGCCCATCATTTCAGGTATTGGAACACTTACCGAAAATATCTCAGGCTGGGTTGAAAACATCCTCAAACCTCTGGTCCGTGAACACCCAGCTTTTTACAAGACACAACAGACCTTTAAACAAACTGGCTGCCATTGGACCGCTACCCAAAGGAACTATTTTTGCCACGATGGATTGTGGAATCGTTATACACAAACATTCCACATGATGATGGATTGCAGCATGCATTCATTTTCTTAAAAAACTGAACCAGCCTGCAGAACATATTTCACAGTTGATAAAGTTTATCCTGACCCACAACTACTTTTCTTTGGGCAGGACCTCTATCTACAACAGATGGGGTGGCAATGGGTTCACGTTTTGCCCCCAATATGCAAACCTATTCATGGCCAAAATTGAGAGGATTCCTAGCAATGTGTCCCATTAAACCCATGCCTACTTTTCGTACATAGATGATATCCTCATTATTTGGACAAAGCGAGGAAAATCTTTTTTCAATTCCACAGCACTACATGGCTTTCACCCCACGATCAAACTCAAATTAATCCACTCAACATCAGAAATGAACTTCCTGGACACAACTATACGTATCACTGGAACTACATTACAACTCCATCTACAGAAAACCCACAGACCGCCCTACTTACCTCAGGCATGACAGCTTCCATCCCAAACATATAAGGAATCTGTTGGTATACAGCCCAAGCTATCAGATACCATCGGATCGCTCGAGAACACAACAGAAAGGCCCACCTGGATAAACTCATGAGCGACTTCATAAACCAGTGTACAATCCGACACAACAAAGGCACAATCCAGAAAGCATGACCATTCCCAGAGCCACCTTTTACAATATAAGCAAAATGAAAAAGAATCGATCCCACTAGTGGTCACATTTAACCCATTTCTTGAAGTTTACGGCGGATCATGAAAGAGCTACACCAGTTCTCCACAAGGACAAAAGACTCAAGGAATATTTCCAGAACGACCCTCTCCTTGCTATAGACAACCACCCAATCTACGACAACTTATTTTTAGAGTTCCCTGGACACCCCAACCACAGAACGGAAACTCTCCCTGCATGCAGAGCAGATGTGAGACCTGTACTCATATCGCAGTGCAGACAGAGTACCAGTACCAGACCACATTTGGAGTATAGAGTACAGGGAACGTTCTCCTGCAGATCCTCCAATGTGGTGTACCTAATATCGTGCAAAAAATGCCCTACAGGACTCTAATGTTGGTGAGACAGGTCAAACACCTTCGCCAACGTATGAACCTGCATAGTTCACTATCAACAACAAGAAACCGATGTCCCTGTAGGAGCCCATTTCTGCAAAACTGGCCACACATAAGAGATCTCAGGTTTATGGTACTGTATGGGGAATTTGAAAACAACAGAAGAGAGGCTGGAATGGGAATGTAAATTCATAAAAAAATTCAAAACTCTGGAATACGGTTTAAATAGGGACAACAACTTCATGTGCCACTACAACTTTAATTGATTTCAAGACACTCACATAAACCCCCCCCCCCTCTTTCTTCAAACCTGATGGAACTCTTCATCACTGAACAATGTGGACTGGACTAACTTTAGGTCATTAGCTATTCATGCCTAATCTCTGATATTTAAAGACTATTGCTTTTAGGTTTCTCCAGAAATCCCCTTATTGCCATATTTCTCTGCTTCCCAGGTCTATGGACATTTTAATTGCTGAAGGAGGTGAATATCATGGCTGAACCTCTTATCTCTATTACCCCCAATAACTCTTCCTAACTGTGATCACTATCTCCATTAACTAACCCCTTCACTCCTCACCTCCATCAGTCATGTGTGTCAAGGCAAAACTGTTTCTTTGTTCAAATTTTATGACCAAGTTATTTTGGTGTATAAATGGTAAGTTTTCAAAGACCAGAATTGTAGTTAGCCTGAAGAAGGGATCTGCGTATCCCAAAGCTTGCTTCTCTAATGATTTCAGTTTAGTCCAATACACGTGTATCACTTGATCTCCAAACTTGTTGAAAAAGATATAAATATTAAAAACACAAGTTTAAGAATTAAAAAATTACAGATAGTGTATGGGACACGTCTGTCTGTTTAGCAAACAGTTCAAGCACAGAAACATCATGCTCCCAATTTCCCACTGAAACTTTATGTTCATAATCTAAAATCTATCTTTTAAAAAAAGTAATTTTTTCCTGGACTTAGCCTCTTCTAAAAAGAGCAAGTGAATGAGGGTTTGGGAAGCAGCAATCAGTAAGATGGCCCTCAAACTTTGTTAGTTACATATGAGTTACCGTAGATCTATATGAAGGTATATTATCACTAGTGATGAGCGGCATAGGCAACATTCGTATTCGCGGCATGCCGCCAATTTTTGGGAAAACATTCAGAAAATAGTTCGCATTCGGCAATATTCTTCTTATTGCGAATACGGCAGTTTTATATATTCGCGAATAATAGTTTTAAACTTGCATGAGGGGCTTGTTGAAAAAAAAATTGCGAATTTTGGACTAAGATGGTCGAAAAATTTGCATTGCGAATTTTTAATAGAAATTTCGACTTTTTCGCCGAAAATTCGCATAGTCGAATTTGATGGGGTCATTTCGAGTTTTCGCCGAAAAAGTCGAAAATCAGCCTGATATTTCGACTGAAATCGATTTCAACTTGAAAAATAACTTTTCTTTTGATTTGCCATGCCGCTAATTTCTCGCGTGCGATTATGCGGGAGTGATTGGAAAATTCGCATTGGCGTAAATTCGCATTGGCGAAAATTCGCATGGTGCTAGCTAACTTTGTCAGCTTATTGCAAAGCCCCTGAAAATGGTATCCTCACAAAAATTGCTGGAGTTGTAGAGAAGGGTTGGGGGACATTGCTGGAGATGTAGAGAAGGGTTGGGGGAAACATTTGAAAACAACAAGTTTTGCTCAACATGTCAAGTTTGGTATAAATTGGTTTAATCTCAGCTCTGATTGTAAAGCTCTGCTACTATGTACACTGATTCTTCTATTATAGCTCAAGCTCATACAGCAAATCCTTAAGTGAATTTTTTACTCTTATGCGAATTTAGGCTTTATGCAAATTTTTGGCGTTATGCGAATTTTCTACTTCGACTAGAAAAAAGTCGAAATTTCGAAGTCGAATCGAAATGATTGGGAAACTCAAATTTAAGTAAATCATTTTATTAATTTCGACCATCTCTATTTTGGACCCATCTAAGTGTTTTCGCGAATTTCCTAAAGTGCCGATTTTCGCAATATTCCGAATATTCGCATCACCCCAATATTGGATTTAAAAAACTGTTGATGGTCGCAGGGAGTGTTTGCATTGAGAGGTGGTGTGTAATGGAAAAAAAATATCCGGAATTGCGAATATTCGGCAATATATTCACCATCTTCGCGAATTTCCGAATTGCGATATTCGCGATTAATATTCGGAATCCGAATATTCGTGATCATCACTAATTATCACCTAGTAAGGAAAATTCTCATGTTGTGTTAGCTCCAGTCCAATAAGAATATACAATATAGAAAATACAACTTTAGATTTCTGTCAGATTTTTCTTTTGTTTTACCAAAACCATCTAATATGAGGGACTTTCTAAACCATCATGTCTACCTGTATTCAATTGCAGAGGAATCGGCACTACATAATTGTTGGTAGATCTAAAGGCTCAGAAATCAGAGAGATCTAAAGGTGTATGGCCAGCTTAAGACTGTACTAGTTACATTTGACTTTAGTGGGGACATTAGATTGTAAGCTCCTAAAGCTAGTCACTAGTGATGGCCGAACATCAGCTGTGGCTGTTCGCGAACAGGCGAATCGAACTTCTGCAAATACCCCCTGCGAACATTCGAATGGTGAACCTCCATTGACTTCAATGGAGGGCGAACTTCTCAAACTATCAGGTCATATTTGTAGCCAAAATACCAATAAAAAAAGTCAAAAGGGTGCAACCACCTGGACAGTGTCATGCCAAATGGGGGTCAATGGCTAAACCTCTCCCCCAAAATATGGATTTTTTACACATCTAGATTACAGATTTTGCCAAAAGTTACCAGACAGTACCTTCTGCAGCGCATCACATTTAGTCAGATGTCTCTGCAATGCATAATACAGCATACCCCCCCCCCCAGAGAAGGACTTTTGTGATTCAGTAATTGTGAACTACATGTAACAGAACACCTTAGCTATAGCTACAGATCACTGGATGTAGTGTAATAGTGAAGTAGCTCAGCCATCCCTCAATCAGCAGCAGCTCTCCCTATCTATCTAGTACTGGAGACACAGGAGAAATGTAACATGGCCGCTGAGGGGCTTCTTTTATAAGGGGGGTATCCTCCAGGAGCGAAAGGAAGTGTTATTGGCTATACTGTACCACCTGACTATATGGTGAGGGGTTGCAGTTTGTCTCCATGTTAAGGTATAGGGGGCGGGTAGAACAGCCATAATGTTCGCCGGCATTGCAAACTGCGAACATGCTATGTTCAACGCAAACTACGGCCATCACTACTAGCCACATACAGCTCAATGAAGTAACAGATCAGAGGAACATCGAGTGCCGTGTGCACTCACGGCTACCAATGATCCTTTAAACTGTTTCTCTATCTGAGCCATCCACGGTTCCTTTGAGCAGAATCAATAAATTCTGCTCGAAGGAACTCGACCAAACAGGTTTTTAACATGTTGGAAGCTGGCTGATTTTCAGGCTGTGGAGAGACATGTGGTGCACATTGATTACCATACGATTGACCCACAGCGCTGACGTCACTATGCTGTAATTTATCACCGGTCGATTGCACTGGAATCTTCCCGTGTGTGGCCAGCTTTAGAGAGACAAATACAGGGAGTGCAGAATTATTAGGCAAGTGGTATTTTTGAGGAATAATTTTATTATTGAACAACAACCATGTTCTCAATGAACTTAAAAAAACTCATTTATATCAAAGCTGAATATTTTTGGAAGTAGTTTTTAGCTTGTTTTTAGTTTTAGCTATTTTTTTTGAGGGGGATATTGGTGTGCAGGTGCTATTACTGTGCATAATTATAGGGCAACTTAACAAAAACTAATTTATAAACCCATTTCAATTATTTATTTTACCAATGAAACCATATAACTCTCACATTCACAATATACATTCTGACATTCAAAAAACAACAAAAAACAAATCAGTGACCAATATAGCCACCTTTCTTTGCAAGGACACTCAAAAGCCTGCATCCATGGATTCTGTCAGTGTTTTGATCTGTTCACATCAACATTGGTGCAGCACAACACAGCCTCCCAACACTGTTCAAGAGGTGTACTGTTTCCTCCTTGTAAATCACACATTTGATGATGGACCACAGGTTCTCAATGGGGTTCAGATCAGGTGAACAAGGGGCATGTCATTAGTTTTTCTTCTTTTATACCCTTCTTGCCAGCCACGCTGTGGAGTACTTGGACGCGTGTGATGGAGCATTGTCCTGCATGAATCATGTTTTTTCTTGAAGAGCAGACTTCTTCCTGTACCACTGCTTGAAGAAGGGTCTTCCAGAAACTGGCAGTAGGACGGGAGTTGAGCTTGACTCCATCCTCAACCCGAAAGGCCCCACAAGCTCATCTTTGATGATACCACCCAAACCAGTACTCCAACTCCACCTTGCTGGCGTCTGAGTCGGACTGGAGCTCTCTGCCCTTACCAATCCAGCCACGTGCCCATCCATCTGGCCCATCAAGACTCACATCTCATTTCATCAGTCCATTTTAAAAAGGACCTCACACGACCCACCTTCTCTGCCCAACACTACATTCAACCGCCAAAACGCCTCGTCCACATTTTTAAACCCCCTCATAGCTCGGTGATCCCACCATATCACAACCTATTCAATGATTCGTCAGCACTAATCATAACCCCCTACAACGCTTATCGAACACGACCCACCGACCAGCCAAGAGACCGGCTACCAATTTAACCACCCTCATGCGTCAGCCTCGGGGGACGCTCGAGATTATACTATCATTTACCTCTCGAGCCAACCATGTCTCTGATATTCAAACTTCCAATCCTCATCCCGGTTGACTCCAACCACCCTCCTCCCATTCACGACCCAAATACCCCCTGCGATGTGACTATGTCAATCCGTTCGCTTATTTACCTCCTTTTTCAACTCCAAACATCCTAAAAGCTTAATGCCCCTATTATCTGACTACTACACCAGCATTACATCAAAACACCATTTACACCCCCCCTCACTCTTTCATCCGCCCACCGCAATGACTCCTCCAGAACTTACCTCCCTCTTCTCCACTGGCCTCTACTCAATTATGTGCCAACCTCATTTACTTTAACTACGTACCAAGCCAAGTCTTCCAACTACTTTTTCCTGCTCAACTTCGTACACTCCACAACTAATTTAGCCCATCCTCGACCCACTACGTCACTATTATTGAAAACCTACTTACTGCCCCACTAAAGAGTACAAACAACCAATCCAAGAGAAAAACCCATCTCTGCCGGCCTTATCATCTAACTTAACTTAACCTCACCTTCTGATCCCCCCCCCTTCATACACAATCGCGTACCATATTACCTCCCGAATGTCTGTGCCTTCTGCTATCTTCCACCAATCCCCCGTAGCTTTTAACTTCCCCACCTGCACCACTCACTAACGAGCGAGTCGAAAACGCCCTAGCCTCCGCGACATCCCACCAATGTCCAAACCCACACGTTTTCATAAAAACTTTAACCCACCAACTTTACACGTAGGCGTCACTGCCTAAAGCGTCAAGTTACAGACTACTAAGCCGGGCTACAGTGCCCATCACTCCCCCTGCATCATGTATCTAGGACCGACTACATGATGTATTCGTCTTTATTCTGGCAGGCTTAAGCGATCTACGAATAGATTAATCACTGAGCAACCCGGTTATTCACTATTACATTTGTGAACAGCTCACTATCGATGTACTTACACGAAGCGTCTCCTTTACAACATAGGATGTTGGAACCTCGCAAAGTGCCTACTAAAATGCCCGGGGGGTTGCAGGAAAACGCAAGAATGAAAGGAGAATGAGTGCGAGGAGTTTGGTTAAAAGGCGAGAAGGACAAAAGGGGTGTCAAGACTAAGTAGTGTAGGTGAAACGTGGCGGGGGACCCATAACAGTCTTAATTCTCCCACCCAACAAGCCCTATAAATCCCTTGACCCTTATACTGCCGATACCTATTCGCTAACAGCTACGTCCGCTCTCGCGATTGATACAACATTCTCCTTTGATTTCCTCCCCCCTTATCGCACCCGAGCAAACATCCACCTCACCCTACTCTGGTTCCCTCTCCAACTACGTATTGCTGAATCTCCGGGCATCATGCACTTCTCCTTCATACCTGTCGATCAGATTCCACGACAACTCTACGTATATCCCCCACACGCCACCTTACCCTCATCCGGGACTTACCCCAGCTTGTCCACTGTCACCAACTCAAATCCACTGTCGTCCTCTATATATCAGCCTCTACTCTCAAATCCATTAACTTTACCAACTCCCTTCCCAACATGCTATCTCTCTCACCCCATACTTTCACTTTAAAATATGATGTATAAGACGTCCTCCGAACCCCCTGCAACGCACCTTTAAGCCCCCCGAACGTCCTCCACTGAAATGCACCCTCCCTGACCTACCTCCCCCTTAAGCACTTTAACGAAATCCCCAAACAATACTTCATGACCCTGATACATCCTTTCAGACAAGATTAGCTCGCCCCTTTTTACTTGACCCATACACTGCCCGCCTTTCTAAATAGCAAAGTAATCAAAACGCTTCAAGATAAGCCGCAGTGTATCTGCATAAGTAACCCCTGGCCAAGATCCAGTTCCTCAAACTGCCCCGATCTTTTCTAAGTGATATATGACTCATGTACACCAAATAGCTGGCTCACGTCCATAGCACGACCAAATCGTTCATCCATAAGATGATGCAGCAACCGACAGACGATTCAGTTGTTTGGATAGCCCCGATTAGAGAGCGATCGGAACCCAAACAGGAACGATGGAAGTTAATAACAAAAATCCCGATGTGATTTTTAGGATGGAAAGAGTAGCGTTGTATTTGTAGGGCGGAGTAAGGATGGACGTGGTAAATGGGAAAAGCGCAAGAGGTGAACCCAATGAGGAGGAAGAACCGTGGGGGAAGATGGGGAGAGAAAGGATCGCGGGATGGAACGAATTCAGATGCGAAGGGGATAAAGGGTAGGAAGGGAATGTGTCAGAGAAGAGAGAAGTGACGAAGGGTTAGGGAAGGTATAACAACAGCAAATTAGATGAATATGCAGGAGATGGACTGTATCGAGGTCCCATATAGCTGGGGGAAGCGGAGGTAAGATATGGGGATGTGGACGTGGAGGTATTGGTGTCGAAGAGGAAAGCGAGAGTGGGTAGTGGCGCGGAGTTGAGAACAGGGAGGACGATCCCTCTTATACTTCAGGGTTACCTTGCCCCCACCCTACTTCTGCACCATTAGTCGGTCCCACAAAACCCCCCCACTCTCACCTCAATAAACCATTAACTAATAACAAGCCAGCGTCCTCACTCCGAGCTTCTCCCTTCTCTGTCCAGGTAAGTTGAAACCTACTCACAAGTTATATCCTCCTATAGCGTCACTAAACGGTTACTTTCCACACAATTCAGCTTTGAAATTTCCTTCAACCATCAAATTGCTCATTCATCGAGTACTATGGTCCTTATCACTGCCATCCCAAACGATTTGCTGTATTCACCTCAAAACCCCTTATCCCATCCAATAACCCACTTCATATCACCAAACTAATTGACCTATACAAGACAACGCAATATCCATCGTAGTAGACGGATACAGGCATCATAGAATCCCCAAGCAGACATCAACGATGCCAAATAAAGATCCGTACTTGTTGCGGTAAGTTAAACTTAATAGGGAGAAGAGGAAAAGACAACAAGAACTTGCGAGGTGGCCACGCAGTAAGCTGGGCGGATAGAACGGAACATAGAGATTACGACGAGCAACGCGGTTGTGTGAATACGGCTGAAAAGTGCGAGTTTGAGTAATTCTCTGAGAAAGGGAATGGGAGTGGGGAGTGCGGGTTCAGGGGCGAGACGTCGGGGAGGACTAAGATGAGCGGAAACGCTACGGAGAGAGGGGGGGGCGGGACAAGAAGGTTGGGCAAAAATACCTATACCTCTCTCATCTATTCCAACACTTTGTCTCCTCCCCCTACCCGCACCTCTCCTAATTACCAACAACGACCCATCCACAACGAGAATTGAATTTTGACATGCTACTGCATGGACCGACCTATTTCTTGGGCCCAGTCTTGACGTTTCAGCTGGGGTCTTGTTCAGTGGTGGTTGTCTTTCAGCCCTTATCTCTGAGTATGCACACATTGTGCTTTTGGGCACCTCCAGTGATGTTGCAGCTTGAAATATGGCTGGTGGCAAGTGGCATCTTGGCAAGCTGCCGTGACTTCTTTTCTCAGTCAGGGGCAGTTATTTTGCGCCTTTTGTTGTTCCACACGCTTCTGGGACCCTGTTGGACTATTTGAATGAAACGCTTGATTGTTCGATGATCACGGCTTCAGAAGCTTTGCAATTTTAAGGTGCTGCATCCCTCTGCAAGATATCTCCTATTTTTACTCTTTAAGCCTGTCAAGACCCATTTTGCCAAAGGAAAGGAAGTTGCCTAATAATTATGCACAATAATATAGGGTGTTGATGCATTAGACCACACCCCTTCTACATTACAGAGATGAACATCACCTAATATGCTTAATTGGTAGTAGGCTTCGAGACCTAACAGCTGGAGTAAGACAACTGCATAAAAGAGGATGATGTGGTCAAAAATACTCATTTCCTAATAATTCTTGCACTCCCTGTAGTGATGGGACATGTTTCCAGTAAAGTCCTGCTAAAATGTAAGTATGAGTAGCCCCCCATAAAAGTTAAGAATACCTCTCGATGTTGACGGCAGAGATCAGATTGAAGTCATCATGCACAGCTGGCGTGCAGAGGAATTGGCTGTGCACCCTTTGTATCATGGTACTTACTTTTGGATGGGGCTAATCGAAGAAGAGCATAGGGGGTTTCGGGTTTAATAATAATAAAAACTATAATTGCAAGCACAATGCCACAATGAATTTGGTTCAGCTAGATGCTATAAATTCAGGGCAGACGTCAGTAAACATGGGGCCCGGTACACAAAAATACCTCTGCTCTCACAGCCCGGACTGCAGCATCGCAACAGTGAGGCAGTCCAGCTGTGCGAGGCAGAGGTACAGTGAGCAGAGGCTGGTGTGTACCTATCAGTCAGGCCGGGGGCCCCACGTGCTGACGCCGGGCCCCCTTAGCTGCCCGATCGGGAGGGAGTCTCCCTGTCCCCCCTGACGGCGGCCCTGCTTATAAATAACCTCCCCCTTTTTTTTCATTCATTAATAATTAAAACATTTTTCGTTAATGTAGTTTGTAATGGTGTGTGGTTATGGGGGGGGGGGGTATTATGTAATATAACAATAAAAAGATCATTAGATAAAATTAGGAAATTCTACTTAAATTAAGAAATTCTACTTAAATTAAGAAATTCGGCCTAAATTAGGAAATTAGACTCAACGGTTTATGTGAGACAACAACTAGCAAACGTAAATAAAACAATAAAGACTTTATCATCCAACTAAGTGTTATCCTAAATTTAGAGCTAAGGATTAGGTGATATTCTTTGTCCCTTTGGGCATAATTAGCACAAGGCAATAGGAAGTACAGTACTTAATGTAATTAGTTCCTGCAATACAATAGGTTAGCAGGCTACCATTTCAGGAAATGATGATAATTTTGGCTGAATTGAGGGTTACTGCTTATTATGAATTTAACTCCCAAGCAAGTCAATAGTGTTCTTTACAGGTTTCTCCTATTTTGCCTTATTCATTTCCCCCTGAGGCATCCATAAATGGATATCAGTTCCATTACCACTAAAGTTACTCACACATAACCCAGCTTTTGTAAAAAAAATTCATTCTAAACACCACTTGTGATTGCATGCTATCCGTTGTGTAAGAAATGGGAAAACAGTAGCAATTGGGCTTATTAGAGATGCTATATAAGCTTACCTAATAAAGATTTACCCTTTTTCACTGGTTTAGTTTAGTTTCACGTAACAAAATTTTGGAATGCTTTCTCAACTAAACTTTACATATCTTTGAGCTCTGTAAATGTATACAGCAGACAACCTCTATTCTGTGTGTTCATTAAAGGCTGATGTAAATATTGGGGAAATACACCCATTATCTATACTAACAGAAAGTAAAGTTCCTATTGTTTGATAGTTGTCAGAGGTGGTTTTGCCTTCTACTAACCACCAGCCAATAACCAGACAGGCAGAAACCTCCCTTACAGCAGTCAATGGGTATGTTGCTAATTGTTTAAAGCCCCTTAAATTTGCATTAGGTGCAAGCTTCTAATTATTAGTAAAGATTGTGGACAGTTCTCCCATCAACACCCTACTATTACTTCAATTCATGAAATGCCCTTTATTTGCACTAATTTGAACTCTTTTGCATGTCTTTTTTATACACGTCAGAGGAAGTCTTCTAGATTTTTGACAGTAAGTATGATACAATAATACAATATATGATATTTTATATATTTAACTTCCATGTTAAGTTATTAGTCTCTCTTTCATTGTATTTTTGCTTTAGCTGTCACCTCTACGTGATGGATCTGATCAAATTCAAAACATTTTAAAGATAATATGTATAGTATTAAACAAGATATTTACAAAACATTGTAAAACATTTATTTTATTTAAATGTATATTGTTTTTTTATAACATCTTGAAATTAGTGATTGGATTAAGTGTAGCATTCAGGGAAAATACCATGTTTTTCGAACCATAAAACACAAGAGAGGTACAGGAATTTACACATAAGGTAGGCAGGGCTGAGCCATGCAATATGCACCCTATGTTCCTTCAACTTAAGCTGGGCATAAATGGCCGATCAACTACCGTGCATGTTCCTGCCAAATGGCAGGAATCGGATGCACCCACCTTGCAAGATCGACCAGGAATCTGTTGTATGTCAGATTGCATGGTTATCTGACATGCCGGTAAATTCCCAGCCGATTCCATTACTTCCGTCCACATCCAAAGTAATGTCCGGCACACAAAGGGTGCCTGGCCCATTCTGTTCGAATGGCCATGCGGATGACGTCATTACGCACAGTCAATTTGCAGCAGCATCAGGCAGAAAATGGCACATCTATGCCCAGCTAAAGTCAATGGGCCAGTACCAGGAGGCAAGTCTTAGTTCCTGTGCAGTAATAACATTTTATAGACACACCCTATAGGTTCAGCCCTGCATCCTGTGCAGGAACACCTGCCTCCTGGTACTGGTCTTTTGGCTTGGCCGGGGGGAGTGCAACACATCCCAGTCTCCAGGGATGAAGAGCTATTACTCCCAGGATATCTAGACCTTTTATAATTTGGTCTATGGGACACACAGACATTTTTCCTTGATTTTGAGGGGGAAACGTGCGTCTTATACTACGAAATGTAACAAAGCCAAATTTATTGAAGTTCGAATGCATACATATTTTTTTTTCTTTGAAAGATAGTCAGGTATTTTTTTAAGTAACATTCTGACACAAGGAAAGTAAAGTGAGTAGAATGATAACCTAATCAATCTACTGCTGCTCCAGAAAGCACATTGGTTTACCAAAATAATACAAATATTAACCCCCAAAAAAGTTTTCTCATTTTGGTTTGTTACCACTGAATTTCATAATATATAATAAATCTAATTATAACATATAATAGAAAAATATACCAGTATAGCCAGTTAACATATAAGCAGATTTCACCGCATAGTGGTCAGTAGGAAGATCTAGACTTACGCTGTTCAATTCAGGAATGACAAGGATGTGATATTTAATACACACTAATGGCTATTTCACACTATATGCTGTTATGTATATGCCCTGCATTTATCTGTCGGCAATGAACTATTATGTTTACAATGCCATGTAATGCTATGTTTCCACTTGAGCGAGTGACCTGCAGGCAGGAAGTGGGGAGGTGTGGCAGGATGTCCTGTCCCACCACCGCCTCTTGCTGCCTGATTGTGCCCATAGACAGCGATGGACGCGGTTAAAGTATCCATGGATGGAGATGCGATTTTTAACCGCGTCCATTTATCTCTATGGCCGCAATCGGTGGCGATCGACCATGCGCGTCCCCCAACCCGCCTGTGGTCCGCTATCCAAAACGCATGTGGAATTTACCCATTTTAAATTAATGGGTGCGATTGGCCACAATCACCGAGCCGCGGTTAAAGTTGCGGGTGATCGCAGCCGATTGCTCTAGTGGAAACATAACCTTATGCGTTTCACCCAAAACACATATAGTGTGCGGGAATTGAACACCACATAACGTGTATTTTGCCAGCACCACAACACAGCCCATATACTTTGTTGAAGTATACCAGAGCCCTAAAGAGTAGAATGCTGGAGTAAATGTAGAGCTGGAATATTTATTCAACCAGCAAGTTATTTTTTTACATGAAATGACATAGGTGTCTCCCAAAAGATAATAAGACGATGTACAAGAGGCATTTTTGTGGAACAAAAAACATTTTTCAGCTTCATTTACATTTGAGCGTCATATCCAGAATTATTCATACCCTTCTCAATAATCAATAGAAAAGCCTTTATTGTCTATTACAGCAATAACACGCTTCCTATAATTGCAGACCAGCTTTTTGCATGTCTCCACAGGTATTTTTTCCCATTCATCTTTAGCAATGAGCTCCAAATCTTTCAGGTTGGAGGGTCTTCTTGCCCTAATCTTAGCTCCCTCCACAGATTCTCTATTGGGTTCAAGTCAGGACTCTGACTGCGCCACTCCAAAACATTAATGTTGTTGTCTGCTAATCATGCTAAATGTGGATTCTTTTTCACCTCTCTCACTATCCTCCTGGCCAGCACAGGTGTCCCTTCTGGCTTTTGACCACGTCCTCTGAGATTTTCCACAGTGCGGCACATATTGTATTTTTTAAAAATACTTTGCACTGTAGCCGCTGGAACTTCAAAACATTTAGATATGGCATTGTAGCCCTCTTGTACATCATCTTATTATCTTTTGGGAGACACCTATTTCTCGCTTTGCTGGTTGAATAAAAGTTATTTCAAGTCAAAATTAGCTTTTTTTTGTTACTATTTATCAAGAAGTAATATCACAAACTATTTAAAGGCAAGGATTGCATTCATGTTCACATCATCAAAATGAATTTTGCTATACTTAGTTCATACATCCAGACATTAATTAGGTTTATACACGCCTAGAAATACCAGACATAATTTAAAGTTAATGAATTTTTTGGAAAGATTTAAAAATCAAGTTGATTCATAAAAGAACTAATTTGCATTGCAGTTGCTTTCTTCCCAATGGAAATTTTTATGAAACGATCTTTGAGTTCTCAGGACTTCAAATGCATCTTAGTCAATCATTACGTGGGAAGTGTTCATGGATTATATATATTGTAATGTATCTATTACCCTATATACTTTATAATATACCTGATGCATTTCCCAGACAATTCAGATAGACATGAAACAATTATCCATCCTTACTATATTAAGGATCTTTAATATTGTAAAGGACAAAAAAAGACAGATCAAAGTTTAGATAGTTAAGAGGGAGCTGAGGATCTCCAGAGAGGTATGAATAAAGGTAGCCATACACAAGGTGATTCTACCTCAATAGATGAGGGATCGACTTCAGCCTCTTAGCTGATCGGTGGGCATCCTTTGTGGGCTGTCCATTACTTTGAATGGGGACTGCCGGTCCCATTCAAAGTAATGGGATTGGCCGTGAATTTACCAGCATGTCGGATCACCGTGCGATCCGACATGTGGTAGATTCCTGGTCTATCCCACCAGGTGGGGCCACCCGATTCCCGGCCGAGCGACCAACGGGTACAAATCGGACCGTGTATGGCTACCTTAAGAGGTACAGGAGCTGTCTCTTACTCCACCTGTCCATAGTTCCACTGGCAGATGACTACCTTTTCTATACCTAATTTGCCTAGCTCTTCCAAATGTCTTGTGGTACTGCTGTTGCCACAAAGATACCACAGTGGTGGGTCATAGCTCCATGTACATGAAGATATCCAACTCCAACTTCCTCTGATAAGTTCAATACACACAATTTATCCTCCGACTTTCCAGAACCTGTTGGTCAGTACAGGTTATTAGTATCATTATTATCATTTATTTATATAGCTTTAACATATTATACAGCGCTGTGCAATAAATTGGAGTTGAGACAACACAAGATAACACACAAGAACAGGTAATGACATAGGAGGAGTAGAGGACACTGCTTGATTGGGCTTACGATCGAATAGGTTGGGGCAACAAAGTAAACAATAGGTGGGGGGATAGGACTGGCATGGTGGTGATGTTAGGAATGAGAAGATGGGTAGACCTGATTAAAGAGGTGGGTTTTATTTTTCAGGTTAGACCCAGCCATGCAGTCTTGGAGCATTTGTACCTTGCAGGCAAAAGTCATGCTGGCCCAGTGATGCCATTAGCTTTTTGTGGCTGTACGAGTTGGTTGTTCTGTTACCCAGCAGAAGGGATTGCTGAATGACCACCGTGCCCAATGCCAGCTAGGGGAGGACACAGGGGGTGCTTACTTTTCCTCCCCCTACTTCTCAACATTAAACAGAATGAGCCTTGTTTGTATGAATCTTGTTAGTCTTCAAGTCACTGCAATTAATCCTGAACATTAGTTCCCAGTGACTAATATCAAACATCTGTACAGACTGTCAAAATTGCACATAAAACTTTCAAAAGTTCCCCAGTTTATATTTTAATGGAATAATGTTTCTCCACAATTTTCTCTACAAATTGTCTGTGTGTATTCCTTTACTATCTGTATTCCTAGTCAGCTCTTCCTAATACTATAAAACACATATGGACAATTGAACAATTGAGAGTTTTTTTACTGGGACACAAACCAAACCCCTACATTCAGCTATTGCAGCCCTGCTTATCATATCACCTGGAGAGCTATGTGGAATAGTCAGTACCAGTCATGACATCTATAATTATATGATTGGAAAGTCTCTGAACATGATTTTCAATCACCAAAAGTTCTGAAGATGTAGAGATAGGTTATGGGAATATAACAAAATGTTTTTTCCATTCAACCTATTTTGACTACGCTTCATTTATGCAAACATTACATGTGCTGGTGATGATTAATTCACAAAGTCAACAAGATAAAATTTTGGCACAAACCAAATATACATATATCCAAATACAAACAACCAAAAGTGTGTTTTTCGTCACTGAGGAGGGGGGATTAGGTTAATGAGCTTAACAGAGTATCACTGGGAAGTTTTTATATTTTTAGGATTGCCTTTGACATAATTCTCAATCAAGCACTCCATACAAATCTAGGAAAAGAGAAGTAAGAACGGCATGTTTTTGTACATTTGGGATGTACTAATAGGTTGGGGTCACATCACAGCGTCACTTTTTTATTGTACACTATAAGTGATGGCCGAACATCGGGCAGATCTGTCCGGGAACAGGCGGATCAGACTTTTAAAGAAGTCCACCGTCCGCTCAGATTCTGGGCAGGGAATTTTAATCCGAAAAACTGGAAGTGACGTCCGGTACCTGGAACGCATAGTTCCAGGTTACGATAGCCGGATGTGACGTCACTGATATCACTTCCGGTTCTCAAGCCGGCATTTCACTAGGAGACGGTGCCCGGTCTTCTAGTGAAAAGATTCTTCCTCCGGTGGGATCTCGCTGCTCCTGATCCCGCCGGAGGAAGAATAGAGAGCTCCTTCTCGACGGCAAATGAGGCAGGTCAAACACCCGTGCTGCTCGGCGGCGAGAAGGAGGGCGAACATCCATGTTCGTGTCCGAACTGTCCACCTTGCAGGCAGTTCGGCCATCACTATACACTATACAATATGATAGGTTAAAGTTGTAGTGGCTGATTTATTTATTCATTTGTTTTTTTTTACGTAATAAACTTTTATTGAAGATGATAAGACGCATAAGATGTAGAGGCCAATGCTGGTGAAAGTGGAAACCTCAATAGTATTGACAGGTACAAGCCATAGCTATTAGACCAGCAGTGTCTTCGGAATCTAAGACAGGGTTAACTTTAGAACGGCAATAAAATGCTCATCACTACAAATGTGAGTACCAGAGAACAATCCTACGGCACACGATCCAGATGGATCCAACAGGTGATATCTGTACAGAAAAAAACTTACAAGCGAGGTGTACAAATAGGAATAACAGTTTAACAACAACAACTGGAACACATAAGGGAGGGGGGTAGGGGTCACAGAGGGTAAGACACATGAGGAACCTAGGTGCCGGGGGGAGCCATCCTGGGAGACCATGTAAAAAAAGAAGAAAAAAGGGGAAGGTGAGAGTACAAAAGAGCTCTGAGTATGCTGCAATTGCGATATTAGGTCCTCCATATGTCGCAGGTGATTCAGCTCTACAACTCACTCCTGAATTGTAGGGGGGTCAGAATATTTCCAATGCCTCGGCAGCACAGTACGAGCCGCCAACACAAAGAACCTTAGAAGGCCCTTCTTAAAGCGGGAGCTCGGGAAAAGCAATAAAAGAGCAATCTCTGGGGATCCATCAACAGATGCACCTGTAGAGGCATTGAAAAAAGCAAACACACCCTCCATGAAGCCAGAGAGTGCCCTACAACTCCACCAAATGTGGAGCATAGATCCACATTTCTTACCACAGTGCCAACACAATGGGACGTTGAGGGGAAAATCCTGTGCAGGCGGTCTGGGCAAAGGTCCCACCTTGTCAGAATTTTATAGCTTTTTTCCTGACATGAAGCTGCAATGTTGACAGTATGAGTATTTACAAAGATTTGGTGCTCCTCCCCTTGTTTTATTCATTTTTTTATATTTATTTATATGTATTTAGTTTCATTGGTTATTGATTAATGTTAGCACACACATAACTGTTTATTTTCATTCACATTTCTCACACATACTGTCACAACATGTGTTTTTGATCTTATTTCATTCATTTAATTTTAATTATTTAATTATCTATTCACTATTTATTGCTAAGAACACACATAGAGACATTTATTTAAAAAAAAAATGTAACACATGGATACATTATTACATAATAACACATAACACACAATTTTTTTTTCTATTCACTCATTTTATTTATTTATCCCTCCATACAAGGAAACTACTATAAACAATCATAAAGTAAACAATTCAATAGAATCAAGTTATAAAATGAGTTTTTAACAGTAACACATGGTTCCACATGGTTTATCTATACATCTAGTAGAATTTGGGAATAAAAGCCTTGCCCTCACCAGGCTGTGATTGATCGGGGATCAATTGAACGGAAACCTATGTGCACCACATGGACACATCGATTGCCGTTCAATGGGGACCCCGGAGACCTGTTCTCCCCAGCTTGTAGCATATGAATCAGAACACGCTACAAGCTGGGAAGAAATCCAGCCATTCTGCCTCTCACTCAGCAGCAGCTTCAGTGTGAGGATTGCTGGCTGCACCCCTTCACACTGACAGTTGTGTAGGAAGAAGGCAGGAGCCGGCTGTTCCTACACTTTGCATGAAGATTCATGTCTCTATGCAAAGTAATGGAGATTGAACAGGGGTTTCCAACATGTTGGAACCCTGTTCAATTGAGTTTCTTTGTGCAGGCTCTATTGATCCTGCTTGAAGGAATGCACACACAGGTAGGTTTGTAAACAGATAAGAGTACAATCAATCACCGTCAGCGTGCATGTTGATTGATTGTACTCAAATCTCTTTACAGATCTACCCGTGTGTGCATAGCTTAAATGAGTACGGTCCTACAATTTCCAACCTGTATTGCTGTATTTGTTTTTCTTTCTTTCTAGTTTTGCATTATATTGTACATCTTATACAGTTTATTCTGTTTACCCAATAAAAACCTGTTGCAGGGGTAATGCTTTGCCTCAGGTTTCCTTGTTCAACTGCTGGCTGAAAATAATTGCTTTTTTTTTAGATGATCTAATCAGGGCTTAGATATGCAGTCATAGACACCTTTCATTTTACAACCCTACAATTTTGCATGGATGTGATTTCAGGGGTTATTTGCTAACCCCCCAAAAGTTTCAAAGATATATGTAGGTGAGTGAAATGATGCATATAGAAGGATAGCACTCTGGCCATAAGGAAGCATTATTTGATAGCTGTAATTTTAGCTGACAACTTACTTTCTACAACAGGTGTTGTAGCTAGTGGGTTGAAACTCAGAGTGTAAATAGTAGTAGGGGTACATTACTGATCCTGAAAGTTTCATGATTGTACTTTTAAAGGTTTTCCATGATATGGTTTAAAGTTACAGTTTTGTACAGCTAGAAATATTATCTGACGGGAAGCATTCTCTGATTGAACATCAGCATTGCATGTGTTATGCTGTGTGTATTGCCCACATACATTGTACGCATTGCACTTGCATTTGGAACTGCATGCATTAGAGCCCAAGCCAGCACATATTAGCCTGAATTTTGTGATACACCCCTTAGTTATTGCTCTGTTAAGGTAATATATTTGCTGAAGTTTTTAGACATACTCAGTGACTTTGGCTTGGCTGGAGAACTACTGGGTAAAAATACATGGAACATACTGTTTATTTACTTTATATGTGAATGGCTGTGACTCTGATACAGTAACTGACAAAAAATTAACATGCGATATGCAACCTAAAACCTTTAAATACTGTTTGCTGCAACACAAGGCAAGGTTATAGGATGGCATTTCATTAAGAGACACATACATTCTTGCAAACATTTAAATCTTTTTGCGTTTGCAAACTGATGACAATGTAACTGCTCCCTATTTTGAACCCTGTGAGAAAACATATATGGGTCAGTTGGTAACTAAAGCAGGGCTCGTTATAGCTAGGGATGAAATTTATGCAAAATAAACATATTTAAAAAAACAAAAACAATTTAAATCAGAATAATGCACTCAACAGTTTACTAATTAGCAGCTCCGCAAGCAACTTCAATGAAGCTGTTTGCAAAGGTGTCATGCATTATAAATAAAAGGTGTCAAAACCTTTTCTAATGGCACTTACTCATCGTGAGAGCATGAATTTAAAAAAAAGTGATTGTTCAAATGTGGCAGTCTGATTTTAGAGAACATATTTCTGCCTCATACATTTGATTTAAAGGAAAAATGTACTTTCACACCAAGGCCCGGAGTTCCCAAAGTTAACATTTTTTACATTTTTTTTCTGGATTATCTTCACAGATACAATTTCTATATTTATATGGCCATGTTCTGAGGCTAGACATTTCAAGGAGATCCTCAATGTTTGTTGGGAATTACTTTGAAGGTGATACTAGGGTACAAGAGATATACAACTGTCCAAATAACAAGCCTTTCTCAACCATTAAGATTTATGAAATGTTGGGTTGCTCCAGAAGTTTCTTGGGGCACTTTTGGGCACTTAAAACATACATTCATTAATCTCCCTGGTGGTTCACTGAGGTCCAGATTTCTGTACCAAAAGTGATACAGTGTTTTGCCTTTACGCCCCCATCGGCGTCATCGCCAGAAAGGCTCTGTGTGCCTGCAGTTCTGAAGAAATTCCGGCATGGGATAAAACATTTATCCAATCCAATAAAAAACAAAAACAAATGTAAACTAATAAGAAATAAAAAATCTAAGAGAATTTTTTTTTTCATGTACCTTTACGTTTTAAATCTCCCGCCTGTGACATCATCACACACGTGAGTCGATCACAGAAATAGCCGAAGAGTTTGGCTACTTCCGGAGTCACTCGGGTCCAGCCGGAGGTGGATCCAGCTTCAGGAACGCTCCTGAGCGTTTCTGCTTGCTGGATCCACTTTTGAACTGGATCAGATAAAGAAATGTATCTGATCCAGTTCAAAAGTAAAAATATTAAAGAAACTAAAAAAAATAATTGACCTTTAAGCCCGGGTCCCGCCTCTGTGGTGTCACTCGGTAACCCAGAAGAAGCCGGCGAGGACGTCGCTGGAGGCAGCAGCCGGACCAGGTGAGCTCCCGCACCGTGCCCGAAGTCAGTTCGGGCGCATCAATAATTGCAGCGTCCTTTTGCCCGAACTGGCTTCAGGCATATCGCTAGGGAGGTTAAAATGTAATCATTGTGACAAATGATCTTTTTATGTTTCTGCAAGGTTGGTATTCATCCCATTGACGATTTATAAAAAATAATGATGGGCGGGTGTTTGCCAGAATAATCCAACACAGCCCTGCAATTAACCATTGCCTCGTCCCATGAAGTAATAATTTTAACAAAAAAGGTTTAGTGGTTACTTAAATCTAGGGACTTTAAATATGCCCAAAATTACAAAAAAAAGGTAAAGATAAGAAGTTAACTTTATTAACATTTTCAAAGGTAAAAAAACCCTTAAATACAATCACAGTTACATTAACTCTGTATATACAGTTGCTATTTTATGTCACACGGGACCCTGGTACCACTAGATTGGAAGACAGATAGAAAAGCGCCTTCTCTGCAGCGCCTGTTGCTGACAGCAACAAAATTTACTTTCTATCTTTACCTTTGTTTGTAATTTTAGGCCTATTTAAAGTCCCTGGGGCCAGCCATTGCGATTTCCTAGATATAGGTGACCACTAAACTTTTTTGTTATTATAAAAAGAGCATTCTATTCTCCCATCACACTAATGTACTTTGAGCTGTACATACTGTATAGTAAGAATAAGCAGGAGTTCCCTGAGACTCGAAAGTTATTTAAAAAGGTTAATAAAGTGTGATCCAAACAAAGACAGGAGGTTGCAGAATACCGAAAAGTGTTATACTGTTATATAATAAATTAAATTAAATTAAGTAACTGTAAACAAAAATTAGACAATAGCTGATGATTCCAGTGGAGCTTATAGTTGAGTGTGATGTTGTTGTTGATAAAAAGACAAAATCTGCATATTCCTACTACTATCATCTATAAATAAAATAGCTGGTACTAGTTTGTTTATTGCTGTGTTCAGTTTCTACATTCTAAAATAAGTAAATTGATAAATAAATTATTGCAGCACAATACAGATGTTATTACTCTTACCTAAAACTAATAGTACTGGTTGTGATGATAAATTCATAACTAAAACAATAATCTCTCTATTTCAAAACATATTCCATTTGCAAAGTCACCCACCATAAGTAATGAGCAATTCACATTCTGTAGCATCTATTTTAAAAACTAAGGCATAAAATTGATGCATTCTAAAGCTAATGTAATCTTTTCAAGGTTGCATATAATTGTTTTATGCCTATGGGATCTGGGCTGGCAGTAAAACTGTATAAATGTTTCGTAAAGCGATAGCTGGTGCTTTATTATAAATCATTTTTCATATCATAAATACATTAGCAAAACAGATGCAACTTATCTCTAAGAAGATATATTACCAATCAGAAGTTCCTTTCCTCAAGTTAAAAGTGAAGAAAACTGAGTTTTGTAATCATAATCATAAATACTCCACGATGTTTTAATCAACAAAAGCAACTTCACATTTTGACACGTACCATATAAAAAGATAATCAATTGTGTATGATATTCATTGCCATTTCTGTTACATTGCGTCTTCATCGGATGCTGAAATATTTTCTGCATATCGTGTTTACGCTTGCCTGTTGGACATATCTTGTCTGTGTCTACAGTTATCTTCAGTTGACAAAAGCAAAAGACAAAACAATGTTTGCTGATAACTTAGCTGCCATTAAAGTGTTAACATTTTCCAAATGGCTATAGGGGAATATAATAAAATAAATAGTGCAACATATTTCCAAAACTGTTTTTTACTTTCCTGATTTACTGTATAGGATGAGTCAAAAAGCTTTATTTAATGTACATATAAATGTAGATGGTGATCAATTTATGTACTATTTTACCAGTCAAAGATTTAGTATTTCTGTCCATCCAGTCCTTATGATAACACAGCCCTGAAGACAAACACAGGTGGCAGAATGACCTCACTGCTATTAACCCCCCTGGCATTCCTGATAAACCCAGGCCATCTAGTAGTGACATGTTTGAATCGCACTGGGGCGAGGTGGGGGAGATCGGAGCCCCATTACCACAAACTCACAGATCTGTGTGACTACACTGGCTCCGATCCACTGAAGAGGCTGCTGGTGCTGAAGAGCGTATCCTTCTCAAGCCACACCCCCCCCCTGTGGAGTGCGGTGATGACGTCACATCGGAGAGGCGGGGTGGGAGATTTAAAAGTAAATCACACAAGAACAGTTTTCTATGGAGGAACCTGTTTTCAGTGTGATTCCCCAGATGTGCCCCTTTGAAGTTAACCCTCTCTCCCCTGGTGTAATGTCATCAGGTCCATCACACCAGGGGAGAGAGGGTGCCTAAGGGAATTGTGCAGGCAGTGATAACTGTATCCAATACAATTGAAAGTAAAAAAAAATAAAAAAACATTCTCATTCAAATAATACAATTTATTTATTTATACATTTTTTAGCATAATTTTTTATGATAAATTGTTTGTTTCAAACATTATTATATTCAGAATGTCTACTAGACCCTTGTACGAACATATTGTGGGAAGTTACAACATAAACAAAATAAATTAAAGTCTATGGTGCGCTTTTGGTATGGAAATCTGAACCTCAGCAGATCGCTAGGGAGATTAAATGTGATATTTTATTTTTTGATTATTGCTTTTTAAATTTGTGGCCTAAAAAGTCCCCTTTCCCCTGTTAGAATCAGGGGAAAAATTCAGGTGATACTCTCAACCCATTCTGCTGATATAAGGTCACCACGTCCTCCAATAGAATAATTTTCAAGCAATTTTTTAAAACAAAAGGAGGACAGAGAGCACTCAAGAACTGGTGAACAGTTGTTTCAGAAGGATCAAGCATTGAATACTGCACTCCCAAGGAGATGTGTGTCCTTCGAAGCACCGCCCCCAATATAATAGCTTGCAGTCCTGTGGTTTAAGTATAGGAGCTTCTTAAACGTGAACTTATAGCACGTATTAAAGCCCGAAATTGATAAAAGCCAGGCACACTACATACTTTTTGATACCACCTTTCTGTGTCACCTTATATACAGAAAATCAAGACTCTAGTGTTAATTGTCTGTAAGCAGCTTACAAGAGATTGTCTGTAAGAGATCTTCTTAAACAATGTAGATCATGTATGAGTTAGGATTTATATGATCTTTGCCTGGACACATCATGAAATTAATAGTACTGAGTTGCAAACACATAGTTTGTTGTGTCATGCCTTTTATAAGGGGTATAATGTTTTATATATTCTTAGTTATAATATCTATAATATCATGTATACATAAGCCATTTTGTTTTGTATTCTCCATTTTGTAGTCTAAGGAGAATTATGCAAGACCCCTCTCCAGATGTCCAGTCTGAGAACAATGGACATTCTTATGACTAGATATTACGGATTGTCCTTGGAACATTGTAGAGCGTTGGAAAAGGCCTAGGATATCTGTCTGGGATGTACAACATTGAAACATTCTTAGTTACTTTAACAGGCATGTAATTCATCCTAGAATCAAACAGGCATTGTTCACAAATTCTGCATTGTTCTACATTTACTGTAGCTTCAGCACATATGCCTTACTGCCTGATAACCAAGGAGTTATCTAGTATTTTTACCTTTCCTACTTGTAAACTAATTTCAACAGGACACACTATAAAGGATATATATTATGGTCTCTTGGGAACATTGCAATATATGGTTACAGATCATGATACAATGTTTCTGGACATTATTTACTTTTTGACCTTTGTGATACATAATCCTTATTTTATTTAATCTTTGGTAGCACTCCTTTTACCGATATTAGAAAACCTCACCTATAATATATAAATATATTGCAATTTCAGTGTGCTAAACTTAGCTGTGGTTTAAACCAAAATATGACTTTGTCTGTTTTTTTCAATATTTGTGAGTGGCACTTTCTACTCAATATGCTGGATTATGCAATAATCTGTTATTAAGCTGTCTATCAAAATACAATATAGAATGTGTTTTTTTGCATACTGCATATTATTTGCAACTATGGTTGTGTGTACTCTTATATTTCTAACTTTGCTATTTGATTTCATGAAATACAATATATTTGCATAATAAATATAGCAGTACAGTGTAACAGAAATAGAGAATTTTCAACCTCTTTAGATACAATTACAACATACTTATCTTTGAGCTGTGTGTACTTTTGTGTCGGAGGAATCTTATGGCTCCCTGTCTCACATGGTTCGGCACCTATAATTTGCAAACATTGAGCATGTTACGGGTCTAAGAATACAGAGACAACATATAGAATCCCGCTCCTCGTTACTCAAAACACCAGAGGGTTTCCCCCCCCCCTACAGGTGCTGGACAGCTGAAGGGAATACTAGCACCACCATAACTCCTACTTGTACTTATACAGATCTTCGTGTATCCTTGAATCTACTTAAACTGACACCCGAATCTTAACCAGTGTGCTGGGGTGACCCTAAATGGTAGCCCTCCGTTCCCTTTTTTGGCTTGCAAACCAGTGGCATAGGACTAGACACCTATAATACCATCTGGATAATTGTGGAACCTATATGGCATCAACGTGGACCCCCTGATGAAGGGATGTGAAACATACATGTATGTTGGGGTCTATTTCTATCATCTGCTATATGGACCTGCCTACTCTCCACCCCTAGTCCTACTGCAAGCAGAAAAGGACAGTTCAGTATTTACCTTGTAGCTATATTATTTTTGGAACTCCTTATGGACATTAAAACCACATGGACATCTTTTACTTCCTTTTTCATGTGATTTTATTTCTCATGTATTGTTTATGATTTAATTTGAATACCTTATATTGAATCTACATGGGAACATCTTCCTAGCTGGCCGTTTAAGTCCCCTGGCCCCTACTTTTTGTGTGGGGAATGAGGAGCCATAACCTTTCTCCCACGTTTTCGAATACAGAGACAAGTTAAAGAAATGCCAAAGCAAACTGAATTTTGACTCCCTACAATCATCACCACAAGTGCCAATAATAGGCCAGAATCAAGCTTAAAAAAAAGTATCTGTAAGCAGTAAACAGTGAAAGCACAGATCACATCCCAAATTTTTGACAGCAGTGCAAGCCTGGTAGATAAATTTGGAATCTCCATCAGAAACACAAAGACCACCATAACTATGTTACCTGTTGATTAGACAATGTCATGTTTATTGCCTTATAGTGATGGATAGGACAAAAGCAATCGGTCCCCTGTGGAACAGTCGTCTGGTTCAGCAGGAACACAATAGGTACAGTGTCTGTCTCCCTGGACGGATGATTGAGTTAGGCAGGCGACTATCCACTAAAAACTGAACTAAACTCTTAAAATATGGTATCAAAAGAAATGGTTAATACCAAACAAACAAAGGGTCAATGGTATCAGCAGCTGAAGGCACTTATAAAATGGGATTTGTCACATATACAATGGAATATGTTGGGCTTCTTCTTCTGTACTTTTTCAAAGGCAATGATAATTACATCTAAAGAGGTGCCAGGAATTATAGGAGCTATACTATGTGCCCCACGGTAACTTCTTTCTATAACAACGTGTAGGAGCAGAATTATTATCCTGTAGAAGTCACATCATCACTATGCTGCATATTTTGTGCAAAAAGCATATCTGTGGATGGGACTCCCTCTATTACAGACCACTTACAAATGTCCTGGGGGTAAAGCGCAGGATACAAACCAGTTAGCCAGTGCAGTCACCCAAGAAGGTAAAGCAATAAAGCACAGTTATTACATGTTCGGTTCATGCACAGGTGTGATAGATTTCTTTGAAAAATAAATATTGTGGAAGGAATATTATAAAATATGGGCCAGCAGTGTATCACTACATTGGCACCACTTCATTTGCTAGGAAAATTGTCATTTAAAGTAACCAACACATATTGTGGGGACATATCCATATAAAGTCTGTGGCAACATCCCACTATATAAACATTGCAAAATAATACATACCTAGGGTGGCTAACCCCAGGGACTTTAACAGCACATTAATATATTACAACAGTTCACATAAAAACATGATTTTATTAAGATCCATAAATACATATGTTGAAAAATTAGATTCCAATTAATGCATTTACATAATCAAAAGTACTTCA
>CM070032.1:91081949-91093668 GCA_036250615.1 Ptychadena robeensis | reverse complement strand
TCCAGCCACAGACCTGTGCTAGGTTTTCAGTGGGGTGTGGTCCAGACAGTGTGGAGCAAACCTGAACACTACTGGGGGTACTGCCTATGCTGTGGTCCTGACAATCCCCTGTATATATTCTCTGGACATGCAAGTACCAGTGCTGACCCTACTTCCCCTGGCCCCATTTAGGCATTGTGGTGTGAGAAGTTTGGGTTCCCTAGAGTAAACAGGTTCACCCTGCCTTTGCACTCCTCTCTGAACACTACTCAGTTACAAGTTTGCTTCTGTTGTATTGAGATTATGTGGGCCTACTTTAGAATAAAGTTTATTGCAACATAAGTTGTTTCTACAGCTTCAGCACATCAGCTTGGGGTTCACATGAAACTCATAATAGAAAGTCAAGGAACCATCAAGATCACTAAAAATCAAACTATGTGAATGGCAGGTAGTCTTTTAGGATTTTTTGCAAAATATATATTTTTTCCCTATTAATCAGGTACATACTGTAAAGCCTCTGTATGTTTGACAGGAACACAGCCTAATTTAAAAATGATTCCATAAAGTAAATTTCTACACTGAACATTGTAAGTCAATAGCTTTTTAGGCCCATATCTGTTATTGTTTGTGACAAATGAAGACTAAATTATGCAGTGTTCCATGTTCTGCCATTATCCCTAATTTTTTCGTCTATATATGACTCAGCAAATAGCTTTCTGTCTGGACCACTGCTGATTGTAATTTATTGCACAGTCATTTAGTGTCTTTTTTCATATTTTCATCTGTATTAATAATAGCACATTTTGCCACCATGTTAAAAAAAAAGCACAAAACATAATTTAATAAACTTGTTCCTTTGAAAAGTTTTATGCATGACAGAAAATCTTGCTTTAGTTCAGCTTCGAGTGATGCAAGCTGAACTTTGGTCTAAAAATTAGTGTTGAGCTCGAATATTAGATTTTCAAATATTTAGCTCGAATATCGCTATTTCGCCATTTCGCGAATATTTGCGAATATATTATCGGATATCCGACGCGATCGCGATTTTTCGCGCTTTTATAATCGCGATCCATTGCAATGAATGGGATCGCAATGCGATTTTTTAAAACGGAAATGACGGATATTCTCCCAGTCGAATATCCGAGCTCCATTGACTTGCATGCATTGCGCATATTGGATCGCAATTGCGCTTTCTTGGATAATCGCGATTTCGGATTCCGCCATTCTCCATTGACTTGCATGCATTGCGCATATTGGATCGCAATTGCGATGTTTAGATCGCAATTCATGTCGTAAGTGCGGATATTCGAGATTACGAATATGGAATCGGATATTATGGCGGATATTCGTAAAATTACGCGAATTCGAATATTGCCTAGTCGCTCATCACTACAAAAAATTGTCGCTTTTACCATTTATGTAACATCAGATGTATGCATATATTAGAAAGGTATTGGTTTGGTAATTTTTTTTTCTAAAAATCCTAAATATTTTTCAGTTTTTCTCCATAACCACATAATATACTAACAATACAGGGACGTGTTCTTTAACCTCCCTAGCGCACTGCTGAGGTACAGATTTCTGTACCAAAAGCGCACCATAGAAGAGTTTTTTACATTGTAGGCCAGAAGCCAATATATTACATTCAGGAACAGAAGGTCTGTCACTTCGGCAGAGAGAGCCAGAATGAAGCCAGCTGTAGGAGGACATGAAGACACTGTGTGGGGGGGGGGGGGTGAGTGATCTGTTCTCCTGCAGCTGCCTCTTCATTAGATTGGAGCCACATGGAGCAGTGAGTTTGCTCTCCTGGGGCTCTTGATCTCTGCCTGATGAACCCACCTTTTTCAGTGCAGTTCTGACAGGTCAGAGCTGGATGAGCTGGGATTGTCAGGAACGGCAGTGGGGTTAAACAGCCTCTTGTAAATTTTTGGGACCTGAGAAAACTATTTGCAGTAGTAAGTAAGGAACTAAAATGTATACCTTATTTTTCGGACCATAAGACGCACTTTTTCACCCCAACATTGGGGGCAAATAGTGCCTGCGTCTTATGGTCCGAATGCGCGATCCCCACAGCCACTCTGCTGCCGGTGGTCGCACCTTGGCTTCCCACCAGCTCTCCCGGCATGGAGATTAGCCGGGGAGCTGTCAGATGTGAGATGCCGGGGGTTTCTGGCTCTCCCATCTGAACTGTGTATTTGCCTATGCCAGCAGAGCTCAGAGCCCTGAACTGGCATAGGCAATGAAGAGAGAGATATAGATCAACGGCCATTTATATATCTCTCTCCTGTCTGTGGGAACTGCAATCACTCTGCAGCTCCCACGGACACAGTAACATCGTCAGAGACTGAGAGCAGAAGAGAGTAGGACACAGCCCGTCCCCCCTTCCTCCTGCTGATCAGTGTGCAGAATGACATGCTCTGCTGAGAGGGTACTGCTGCTAGTGACACCTACTGGCTAAATTGAATATTGCATTCATTGAATTTATTGCATTAACCCAGTTGCTGTGAAAACGTATTAAATCTTTTTTTTCAGTTTTTCCTGCCCTAAAAACTGGATGCGTCCTATGGTCCGGTGCGTCTTATAGTCCGAAAAATACGGTAATTGTTTTAGCTGCTCAATAAATCAGCCCCTGCATTATCAGGTATTTTACTACCATATTATTAACAGTAGTTGTGTACCTTGTTAGTCGTCTATAAATACAGAGAGTTTGGAGTTCAAGTGAAAACCTTTGGCTAACTGAAGTCATTTAATAAAGTTAGCTTTCAGGATGTCTCAGATCACTTCTTCAAGCTTAAGGCCCCTTCACACTAGCTGCGTTTAGGTTGCAGTACCGCAGCATGGCTAGCGTTAGCAAACCTGCCCTTTAACCCTGCATTTGCATTTACGATGCGTTTTGCAGACACAGTGCGCACTGGAAACTGCAGGGTTTTGCGGCGGTAATGGACACGGTTAGCAGCCATGATAGTGCTGACACATCATCTGCATTGGGAAAGGGCCCTCATATAATTCTGGTCTTTGAGACTCACATTTATATACAAAATTGCAAGATCATAAATATGATAGTAGTCAAGTGTCAAGAAAAAACTGTTAAAGACTTTCAAATACAGGATGCCTTTGGTAAATCAGTTGAAACTCATTGTGAAACTCATTGAGTTCTTATGCCAATGAAGCCAGTATTGCACATTTTGCCCTTCTCAATATTAATTATACCTAAAATGTAAGTTTCAGTCACGCCCCTCCCACTTTTCTCCTTTCCTACAGGCTGTACATTAAGTTTGTGCAGTCTCTCCTGCTTTGTTTTATTTTCCAAGCTCTTTACCATCTTACGTAGCTAAACTCTGTCTATCTTATAAAAATGTTGTTGGAAATAAGGTGTCAAGAACTGGACATGGTCTTCTAAATGAGGTCTGACTAAAGATCTCTATATGGTAAGGGGTTATGCTTTGCCCACTAACAGGCTGCATTGTTTGCTCCCTTTATAGTCATTTCAAATTTGCACCCCACATCTTTTTCCTTTGTAGATTTGGTTAATACTGTACCCCCTATGATTGTTTTTCCTTAAGTGCATGATTTTCATTAAGATACATTGAACTGTACTCTCTAATATTTTACCCAACTATCCAGCAACATCAGATCATGTTCCATGCTTCATATACCCACAAGAACATCCAACCTACATAACTGTTTGATCAGCAGAAGACAGAGCTTGCCCACCAAACCTTCTGTTTTATATCACTTACAAATAGATTAACCAAAATATGTCAGTAACAAAGTCTAAGACAATTTTTTTGGGGAAGCAGACCTAATCACCAAATACCAATATGTCTTTGGAGTGTGGGGAGAAACACACAAGGACATAGGAAGAACATGCAAACTCCTTGTATATACCCCAGTGCTACATTTTGTTTATTTTTGTATTTTATACAACTTTTCAATATACGAGGTAGGATAACACAAAAACATTCTGTAATGTATTGCCATTCTGAAATGTGTGCACTAAAGTTTACATTTACCTTGGAGGTTCATGCAGGCTGAATGTCTACAAGCAGTGGTGACACTGTACAGAAAGATGAGTCTGTTAAAGAGATCAATAAGCTCACTTGCACTCATTATCGGATGTATTTTAAGTACAGATAAGACAGAATAATAATCTGTTAAATAGGCTAATGGAATCTAATGTGCTATATCTAGACATAGAATTGTTGTAAGTTACACACAGTATTACAATGATTCTGAATCATGAAAAATTATCTTCCCCTTAGCAGTGCTTTGACACTATATTACCCGCTTAGGGTCATTGATCTCTCATTTCTATGCAATGGTCTATAATGTGAAAGATTAATAATGCATCTTTTCTTTAAAAATTTTATTTCTGGTCAATTGATTATATATTTATCATAAAGAATAAATTTGCTTTACATTTACCAATCTAAATAGTAGAGGAATGTACACGATACATGAGGGAATCTAAAGAAAAGCATAAAACTATTTCTGAACACTATACATATAACAGCTAGTATTTGGATTTGCAATTGTGATTTCATCATCTTTTAACTCTTGGTCCAGGGCTCAGAGCCCACAAAACTTTATTTGTATTCTTTTTATTTTTATTGTTTTGTATACCTTGTTTTCTATTGAACAGTTGTTAAGAGTACAACACAGCCAAAAAATGTCTTCCTATACCCTATTATAGCATTTGTTTTTACAAATATAACTGAATTAAACATAACATTTTACAAAATAGCAACAAGCTTCTGTATATATTATGAACCTATTGTGTAAATATTCCCACATGGTAATGAACCGAAGCACACTTTCAAGTTGACCACTGCCTTGCTAGACTAAGGGCAAATGTGCTGGGTTGGCCAAGCATGTCTCCAGACCTATACCCTATTGAGCATCTGTAGGGGATTCTGAAACAGAAGATGGAGGAGCACATGGTCTCTAATATCCCCCAGCTCTGTGATGTCATCATGGAGGAGTGGAAGACAAATATCAGTGGCAACCTGTGAAGCTCAAGTGAACTGAAGAGTTTTATAAAAAAAATGCTATTAAAATGTTTTGCTTCCAGATGATTAGAAACGAATGGTATTGAGTTATTTTGGGAGGACAAAAGCTGTACACTGACTACTTTACATTGTATTGAAATGTCAAATGTGTTCTGTTGCCCTGTGAAAATAAGTTTCAATCGACAATTTAATCACCATTAAAACATAATCAATGTTAAAAGACATCCTGATTATAGTAAAAAATATAAAAATCCACAAAATCAAGTCAATGCAGAGCATTTCTAGCCATTCAATATGGCATATAGAGTCCACAATTTTTTTACACGTTTCATTCAACTATGTTGGCTTCTTCAGGAGAATTATTGGTACGTATCAAATAGTCAAGATAGGCAAAAAAGTGCTTTGTGCATATGACTGCTATCCCTACACAGGGAAAGGAAAAGATGTGTATGTCATTCATATGTATCTGTGACAAGGAAATGGTAAACATAGTTCATTCTCACATTAATTCCCCAAGAGACATGTCTAAAAGTGCTTATTGACCCAATAAATTACAGAGAATATATAACATTCATTAACAATAAAATCACACTTTTAATAATTACAACAAAGTTGTATGCTCAGGCTAATCTGAGTTGCATAGAAACTGCACATCTACTGGATTTTCACGAACAATGAGCTCAAGGGTTTACAGAAAAAAGTCCAATACAAAGTCCAAAAAACGAAAAAAAACTGCAGTTCTCTGAGCTTAAAATGCTTTATATGCCATAGTTAAAAATTGCCATACTGACTTAAGCTGATAGAAAGGCAATAACTCAAATAAAAACTTGTTAGCAGTTCTCCAAGTCCCCACCTTGGGTGTACGAGCTGACAGTCAGCCAGTTTCGCAGCAGTAATGCTGAAGAAAACAGAGGTGGAGTGACAGGGGAAATGCACAAATATCTCCTTAGAGGAAAGGGATTTTTGTTATCTTTTTTTACAGATCATCCCAATAATAGGGGGTTGGCCAGTGAGGATTTGTGGGTTTATTAAAAAATAAATTTTAGGTATTCCAAATATTACTTAAATAAGCTTAAATTGTTTTCTCAATTATCAAACTGCACTCCAACATGATGGTTGTTCGGTGCAATTTTGACCCATTTTAGGTTCAAATACTAGCCTACTGTGGTTCCCAAACTGGGAGGCACGGAGGTATTTCAGTATTTCGAGGGGGGGGGTTCCCTAGCATAGGTTAGTGACAGGGCCTATTCACTTATTGTGTATATGTTTTGCTGTTTATATGCCTGCCCTGTGCACTATGCCTATATCTATTTAGTGTATATATGTTTGTTTGGTGTTTGTCCCTTTAAGGGTTTTGCTCCTACTGCCTACATGTTAGGACCCTAGCTATACCAGTCACCGCCTGCTGATGGCACTGTGATTGCCCATCCTTGCGTTGGTCCCACAGTCACCAGCAGGTGGCGACCAGTACAGCTAGGGTCCTAACACTACATGAGGTTGGGTATGTGTCTACACCGCTCCTTTTTCCCGCTCTCCATTCCTCACTAAATATATCAATCCTATTCTGCCCATCTACTGGACTTAAGCCAACCCCCTGGGGATCTCTAAATATTAGCTACCTGGATTGTTCTGGGCTTTTCTGATGCTGGCCTGATATACTGATCCTCCAGACGTGTCCTCAGACGCAGGATTTCTGGGATTTATCCACTGATTCAGTGTGACTTACTGGCAAGGGCTGCTACTTCTTTACTCCAATGTGGCAATAGAGCCTTCAGCCATCCTAAGGTAACCAGCAGCTGGTAGGTGCAGCTTGTTTGGAAGTGTAGCTCCCAAGATTGATGCCCCATCCCTTCCAACGGGTGATGGTAATGAAGCTGTAAATAATATCCCTGTAGTAAACTTGTAAATATCCCCTACTCTGCTGTCTGTCTGTCTTCTGTTTATTAGTGTGAGAGCTTTGCAGCAGTGTGCTGAGCAGTAGACATCCTTCTAAAGAATCTGGTCATGTGAGTAGATGCACTACATCGCACCCCACAGCACTGCAGAGTTTAAGGGCCATTTCACTCTAGTAATAGTACATGAAACTGCTACACAAATGTGGCTAATCTGAAATGGCCCTCTATCTGAAATTGTGTAGTTTGAATGCAGTTTACAATATTTTAACCTAAGTTATTACAGTGTTTAACTCTTTATATACTCCTGGCAACAAATATATCATTTTTATACTGCATAAACGTTCCTTCTTTTATTATATTGAGCCTTATCAGTTGAGCTCCATATCTCCTCCCTAGATCAGTTTACCTTGCTGGACTGGCTGAGCATATATTTAATATTCAGAAAATGCTTATCTTTGTTATTGTGATGTAATTAGTGTGGCTTTGTGCTGTCATTCAGGAGCATTTTAAAAACTCTTGAGGCAGCCCTTGACTCACATTTCATTACAGAAAGCAGCCAGACTGAAAGGATGTGCTTCCAGGGAGAGTTGTGCTGTGTGATGGCTGTGTGCCCAACACATTTGGGATGTCACAGAGGAGCACTGAAGACGCATGTGCTAAAATATATTTTCAGCTTACACACTAACTTAAATCATTGTGACATTTGTTTTACTGGCAGAAAGTACAGTCTCCATAGACTGGAAGTAGGTCCAAACATGTTTATATATTGTAGACTGTGGCAAAAATACATATCAAAGCTGCTGAGTATGCACATATGTAAGTTTGTCTACTGCAGAGAAAGTTACAGATCACACTTATGCAACAAAATATTTAGAAGAAACTGTATCATCAAGAAATATTAGGAACTCCATTTACTATAATCTGGTTCATTTATTTGAAAATATTTTTTTATATAATTTTCAAATATTAACTTATAGAGGACTAAGCCCCATCCCTTGAAGTGATTTAATATAGATGCTACTGAGCCCCAACCCACACCTGCAAATGTTGTTTGGGAGATACGAGATGACTTACATCCTATTCTCTTTGCTCCCAGAAAATGTGCAACTTTGCTGGGGATAAGGGGTTTGAAAAGGATTGCAGCTCATATGGATAACTTCAATGATATACATAGTGAAGTGATATATGTAGTCAGTGCAGTGAATATGCATAATAGGTATGTCAACCTAAGATTTGACCATGAATTTATGGAATTGATGGAAAAAGGGATTGTTTTCTTATGTTTACCTTGTTTATGTGAACAGCCATGTGTATTGTTGTTTACCTGGGGATTTTCAGAGAGGACTCGACCAATGTTAGGCAGCTGCCTATGTGCCCCAATGTGTAGAGAAAAAAAGTGATGCATCCACCATCCACATAGCTGCAATTTAAAGTGCAGATCAAACAAATCTCTGGAGAAACATAATATCTTCTCTCTCCTTCATTGCTGATTCAGAACTATAAGGAAGGAAATCTTAAAATAAGGTATTCCACAAGGAAATTACATATTATTCTGTATTATAATTATCTGGAGTGATGGTTATTAGAATATAAATTCACATAAATGGGAATGGTTAAAGCCCTTTCCTTGAAGGCTGACAGTGCATGACTTGGTAAAGTTTTAGCACTAAAGAAATTTTATTTAGTTTGTTAATTATTAAAAATGTCCTGTGTTCGTTTCCACCTCTACATGCCATATATATGTGAGAAGTCTTTATTGGTTTTTCAGATAACCTATACTTTTTTATATACCAAATGATATACTAAATTCTTTGAATATGCAACAACACCTCTTCACTATTTTTAATTAACATGGATCAACCCAGAAATCCTATTAATGTAACGTTAAAATGATTGCAATAATAGAAGCTTTAATGTAAATTAATTATGCCACAGTCCCTGTATTCCGTTTTCTGTTTTGTTAATCCACAATATATAAAACACATTTCAAAGCAACAGAGACTAATAGAACTTTAATGTCTTGATTAAAGGAAATCATGTTGGATGAAAACCCAGCTTTATTCTTTATCGCTGATAAGGCCTTCAAATATTTGAAAACTTGGTTCATCTACATTCACAGGAATCAATTACATTGATTTGCTGGGATCTAACTGCTCGCCCTTCATTTCAAAACTCAAGCAAACATACAATTCAGTGACAAGGTAATTATAAATTCCAATAACTCTGTACTACATTAAATTGTAGGCTTGAAGGGGCAGCTCCACATTTACTTTTTGTTCTGGTTACAGGTTTGTCATCTGCAATGCTCCGAGGGCTACTTAAGGAACCATCAACTATACCATTGTTACCATGCCAATTTATTCTTAAACAACAAGCTTTTTGTTTACAAGTAGAGTTTTTGAAGCTGGTATCCAGAAGGACAGTTTGCTCTTATTGTATAGATTAACAATTCTTACCAATCCGATTGTAATGCAACCTGTAATTTGCCTAAAATTGTTAGACTGCCAATAATTTTTTTTAATTTCGCTTATCAAGTCGGTAAAACTTTTCACTTCATTCACAGTAATTTCAACACCTAAATCAGACTTTAAACATACTTTCATTGTGCACTGTCATAATCTGAAACTCTTGTAAATGATATTCTGATATTCATTAAATCTGCTTGTATGAGCAGACAGCTCTCTACATTTTTTATGTTATTGCTATGTAACTATTTTTCCTACACTACACATTGCAGTTTATTGCTTTATGTAACACATTTCAGATTTTTCATTAACATGGTTCCTTATGTCTGCAATCACTAAAGTATTAAAATTTTAAAATAATGTATAATGTATTTGAAGCCTAAACAAAGTGGATGCTGACAAAAGATAATCTATACACATGTAACTGTAGAGCAGCTGGCTCATTTTGGATTGAAAGATTTTCATTATCCTAAAACGTTGTGCACTGTTGGTTTGAAGCCCTTTTGCCCTTTTGACGTCACCACGCTGTAATTGATTGTGGGACATTTGAACGGGAATCAATGTGCACCAAAGTAAGATACAGCTCCGCCACCCCCCCCCCCGAACAGCACACAGAGTGGGAGCTGATCACAGCTCTTAGGCTGTGTGCTGTTCAGGTAAAAGCCAGCCAAAGCAATGGACATCAACCGTAATTTACCGTCATGTCCGGTATTCCTGTTTTTGAGCGGGATTGATCTCGCTCGAAAACAGGGATGGCTACATAAGATATGCTCCAGATAGATGGCCATGAGCATGCGCGGTGCTCCAAGCATGTATGGGTACCTTAAGGGCTAGTACACACAATGAAATTACAATTTAAACTTCATCATATATAACATAAATCTTGAGAAATGCCTAGTGAGCTCCTCATATCTTGTTTGCTGGGCAACTGCGCTTTTTGGGCGCTCACTTGGCATGTAACAACTTTAAATTACCACTTGAAACATTGTAAGGCATATTCCGTATGGACTCGATAAACAGCTCTGCATAATCTTTTTTCAAAACATGGCTATCCATTATTGACACTGTTGATCTTTCTGTAAAACAAAACCTCTATCTTACTTTCCACCACACATTCTGTGATTAGTGGTTGGTGAAGCTCTATTAGGTTTTTAAGTCCTACTGCAATTAAATGAGAACATATAATGTTGCAAAAGAGAAATTTAGACATTGCAAATAAATGCACTGCAGAGAAAATCAATTACCCTTGAGAAAAAGCATCCCAGAATTTTATTGTGGTATGCTAAGGTAGGTGCTATGACTAGGGACGGAATCTGCTGAGTTTAAATTATCAAGGGTTCAATAAAACCCTTTTGGAAGTTAGCTTAACCCAAACCTATTTGTAAACCCCAATTTAATCATGGAAGTCATCTCAATATTCAGTTTCGGTCTATATTATTGGAGTTCGCACTAGCTCACTGCCTTTAGGGACATGAACTAATGAAATAAAAAATTTTTTATTCCATTTATATAGAATTGGGTTCATTTTATGAAGCAGACATTGAAACTGGGGACAATGCTTATGTTGAGGGAGACAACAGTATAGCCATCCATTAAAAAAAATATGTTCATAGAACAATAAAGTGGATGGAGCTTTTGGTACTGGAAGAATAGATGAAATTTCATTCTAGAGTTTCTAGAGGCAAAGGTATCAAATAGATGGGGCAAGATGGTATTCATCACCTTCTTCTAAAATAACTTTGAGGTATAGTTGATGCACAACTACAGAAGAAAACTATTTGGGAGTGATTATTTCAGATTATTGTAAGGTAAACAACATAAACAAACAGTGTGGCCGGACAGTGTGTAACATGAGCAACATTTTGGGGTACATTACCAGGGGAATAACCAGCAGTAGCAAGGAGGTCCTGATTCTGGTGTCCTGTTGCTCGATTCTGCTTCTGCTGAAGGTTCTTAAAGATCAAACATATCAAAAGAGACTGGAGTAACATAATATATGCAACTTGGTGGAGAGGAGGCGCAGGATGGAAACTTGCAAATATATTAAAGGTTTAAACCAACCTTATTAAGTACTATAAAGTAAATTTTTAATATGATTGGGACAAGCCTAGAGATAATAAAGCAAAATAAATGTTAACATTTGTGATTGTTTATATATACCGTATTTTCAGGCGTATAAGACGGACAGGAACATGTGTGCAAAAGTCGGGGGTCGTCTATATGCCGGGTGTGGCTGGCAGTGGGGTGCAGGGGACCATCTAGGGGAGCTGGTAGAGCTCTATGTTCCACGGGCTGCGTGCTGGCTAGCCGTCAAAAGCAGAAGGAGAATGAGATCGGGAAGAAAGAGAACTCTCCCCTCCACAGCAGTGTT
>CM070032.1:91043804-91058169 GCA_036250615.1 Ptychadena robeensis | reverse complement strand
CGAACAGTTCGGGCCATCACTAGCAGACAGCGGACTTTTCTCTTTTGCCTTCTATTGTTCGCAAGATTCGTAATGCAGCTTTACAGCTTCTCTTATTCATTCTGTGATCTTAGCCAGGACGAGCACTGTGTGTATTGCGCATATCCATTTGCAATGTGCACAAATATGCCCGATGTATGCTGGTAAACAATGTTGAGGCATAATATAAAGAATATCCGCCATTGCTAATATCCGAGCGCACATTCGAAATATTGCGAATTCTGGAATGTCAAATATTTGTTGAATATATTCGAATTTTGAATATTCTCGCTCAACACTAGTGAAAAGTAGAGAGCAGAGAGAGCCTTAGATGCAGACCTAGAGGAGAGATGCTCTGTAGTGGGTTCTCATAGTAAGACAGAGAGAACCATGTGTTGGCAGCTATTACAGGCAGGATCCTGGGGGTGAATCAGTTACTAGAAGCTCTGGGAAGATTCTGTAACCTTCTGGAGGAACATGGCCCCAACCCTTGATAGAAGCAGACAGCCACATACATATTGTCCCCTTAATCCGGACCCATTACAAATCTAACACCACTGTCTCCACGGGATGACAATCCAGCCAGTGATCCATTTAATCCAGCCAGTGTCCAGAAATCTGAGGAAAGGAAACTAATGTAGACAATATGTAAGGTAAGGTATAATAAACAAAGTTTTGTTCTTACTTTATAACACTTTAAGGTTGTTCTTACTATTTATAAGAAAGAAGTATTATATTTTGCATTTATGCAAGAGGAACCTAAACAAATATTTGAATCAAACATGCTCAATTGAAAAGATGAAAATGGTTTCTGAAATTACATGACTTGTGTTGAAGCTTGCATTAGATTTTAATCAAGTTTAGATTTTTTTTCAAAAATGTATTTACCATTTCCTTCAGCAGTATCTAAGTTTACAAAACAGAAAATTTACAAACATAAAAATTTAGTATGAATAACACAAGTAATAACAACATTTAGATCAACAAAATGGGAAAGGGAGAAAAAGGATAAAGCAAGCCATAGACGTGATGATGTCATCATGCTGCGCTCGTGCCTTCTTCAATCTAACTGTCAATCGATGTGCACATTGTTACCCACCCTGGTCCCCAGCCAAAGTAATTGCGATTGAACAGGGAAATACGGACATGTCCATTCCCTGTTCCATCTTTTTTCTTTTTCTAAGGATCAGGATCAATCGCTCCATGTGAGTAGCTTTCATTCCACAGGATCGATCGCTGCCAACGCGCATGGCGATCATTCATGTGAGAATTTCCCGCTAAATTGTAACGTATATGGCCAGGTTAATGTCTATAGAACCAAAACAATGTATAGAGATTTTCAACAAAAAAAAAAGAAAACAAAAGGCTCAAATGTAATTAATGCAGAGGCCAAACATACAAGGTAAAAGTACATTATGAAACTCAAAGGGAACCTTGACATTAGGGACAGAGAGGGCCCCAGAGTTGAATAAACTTTATTTACACCTTAGCTAACATTAGCATTAAAAAATTTGAGAAATAAGATAAACTTAATGCACACATAATAGGCTATGTATGTCTGTCGTCATGCATTTCCCCCCAGAAATGATGTTTTATGTAGGAACCATAAAGAACATCACAAGCATTTGCTTTCTTTGGACTACTATTGCAGGAAGACCTTGTCACTTCTCTTTTAACTTGTGAAGTAAAGAAAAAAATAATCCATAGATACTTTGTTTTTTCATAGGATTTCTAAAAGGCTGCTGATAGGAGCCTTGTGAAAACATCTTACACATTGCTTTACTTTGGTATAATATCTACAATAGTGTTTATAGTATGTAGTAGAATATTGGTAAATGGATCAAACCAATCTGCTGAAATGAGATAATGATTTTATAATTCTGTACTAAAGTCAGAACCAGAAAGATCAAAGTATGTTCCCTTAGGCTTTACCAAAGGCTTTCTAACATCAAAAGCCAAACTAAGGAAAATCCTTTAATAGTATCTATCTAAAATATCAAAAGAAAAGAATCATTAAACATGGTCTTGTTTCACTGTGGTAAAGAATTTATTTTTCTTTCTATATCTCTTCTATAAACACAATATAGAATAGATAACTATTTTGGGGACACATTTTATTGGTGTTGTAGAGCAATGGTAATGCCATGTAACTGCAAGACCACCTCAATGTAGAGTAAACAAAGCTGTTTAGTCTTCTAAAAGTTATCTGCAGCCTTCGAACACAATCACATTTGTTTTTTGCACCATGTTATACTCCATCTGCAGCATTGTTCTCAAAGAATAATTCACCCCTGATAAAATGATAAAAATTGTTAAGTTGAGCTTTGCACTCTGAGAAATCATGTCAAGGCAGAGTAACAACGACATAGCTATTGTCCGAATTCATCTATGAAGAGAATGGCTGGACATCTTTTTAGGAAGAAGGTTAATTGGCTGACACAGAGCTTACTAAATCCAGTGCAGTTGTGTGCACTATAATCAACAACAAGTGTGCCTTATATTTTACTTTTGTTCTTACCCTAAATGCATGGGAAATTAAAATAAAAGCAGTAAACATTGAGATTATTTATCAAGTCAACAGTTTAGACTTCTTTAGTAAGCCAAACAAGCCTTTCTGACAAACCTAGACTGTACACAGGAAATTAGATAATCGAGGGTCAGCAATTAACATTCAATTTGATGTAACCACTAGCTAAAGCTCCCATACACTCTTGGATTCCTGCGCATTCAGCCAGAGAGCGATCACAGTGTGGTTGTGTCACCATGCTGCTTCTGGCCATCCACCTAATGTACAGGAATTGCGATGTGTGCCACTCACACATTAATTCCAGTAAGATACTTCGGCCAGAAAAGAACCGCCAAGGCGGATTGCCGTGACTTGCAGTATTTTTCTGGTTGATCTCTCCTGGTGGGCCCCTTTCTGGACAACCGACCCCCGAGGAGCAGTCGATCATCCTCAAAATCAACCACGGATGGAAAAATGTATGTGGTCTTTACTCTTCCTTCTATTATTAGGTAAAACTACTAATTCTTGGGAAGCTTTACACACAAATATTTTTATTCTATATATAACTTTTTGTCTGTTAACAAACCCCAATGTCCCCAAGCTTCACCAGATCTTTTAATGTAAAGGAATACATGACAATATAGGCTCATTGCTTTAGGGCTTCATTCACATTTTTTATAGAAAAGAGGTTGCAACAAAGCCAAACTCACAGTGGTGGCGACTGTTTGTTAGGAAAAAACTGGCACACTACCCAGGGACTTTTTAATGGTCACAACGTAACATTGAGAGAAATTAATCCAAAAGAAAGTATTCAAAATGCCATGATAATTTTAATCAGAAAACAAAATTGGGAGAAGATCCAGTTCAATCATCAAGCTAGTGGATCTTATCTCAAATGTTCAATTACAGTATCACACATATAACCTGTGTGTTGACCTCTACAGGTTTCGCGGTATCACACCGCTTCTTCAGGAGGGTAACGGGGGAGTCAATTCTAGGGAGAAATATAGTAACTGTAAATGATAAAATCAAAAATTTATTTATTGATTGGGATTTTGGTCAATTCATCGTACGGCTCTCGATATACAGTTCATTGACTTCATTCACATTTATTGACATAGCAACATATGTGATGTGGCACTGAGTTTCATATGTTACGATATACCTATAATTTACAATGAATGCAGCGTTTGCTCCACAAATAAACATTTAGTACAGGAGTGCAATTTGAAAGAAAGAATTTATATTCAACCATCATGTAAGTCACCAGTCCAGTTACCTGTAAGTGTAAACTGGATAATGTAGAAAGATATCCAACTCTTAGGGCTTATGCACTGAATTTACTGGACAGGACGCTGAAAACCACACCTGGCCATGAAATGCAAAATTAACTTTAGCATAGCCTGAAAGGGTTTTGAAGTAAAATATAATGTCTTGTGTAGATATTAGAGTATTTTGTGTGTAGCCATGCCCATATTTTGCCCTGTTGTGCTCTGCATTATCATATTTGCAGTTTTCAATTTTTATCATAGCTGAATGTGTGAATATTGGTTTAATATTAAAAATGTATTTTTTACATACACATTTTATTTCATGAGGAAGAAGTAAGGAATTAAATTATTTTGGGTAACTGGCCACTCAGGAATCTTTATATTACACATTGCTTACATTATCCCAGTATTTTAAATTATCCACCTTTCACCTTATAACAGCCAGTTATTATCATCTCAATATAAGTAATTTGAAAGAAAACTGTTAGGTGCGTCAACTGTCACAGAATTGGCTTCCATCTAGTTTTTGAGTTTTTCTCAGACAAAGGTTCTCTCCAATGCTGGACAAGTGCTAAGGGTGAAAAAGGTATCATCCATCCTGACATCAATAAACTCAAAAAATAACCAAAAGAATAGAAGGAACATGAGTTTCTAACCATAGGTACCCTCTAAAAAGTCACTAGGCTGAGCCCTACTTTAAAGGCACCAATAAGTAATTTACTACAAGGTAGTAAAAACAAACCTTGCAGTTTATTGAACATGACAAACAGACAATGTATTTTACAGTAAATAAAAGGTCAACACCTTCCATGTTAACACAATTGATTAAAGGCACCATGATCATATGTGCAGCAGGAAGATAATGGATCTAATTCAAACTAATTTACCTTTAGCCTATGATTAAGCCTCTTTTGAAGCAAACATGATAGAGGGGTTCCCCTGGAGGGGAGATGTCTGTACCTGTGTGCAATATCTGTGAATGAAGTATTGGCTTTTAAGAAAAACCAGGGTGTGGACTTGTGACTGCTTTGCATGGGATTCCTACCTAGTCAACACATTGGAAGGGAGTGCCAATAATGAGTGGATTAGTCATTAACTTGACTTTGAAATCCTTCATAGGGTAGCCCTACCCAATTTGTATTTTCTAAATAAATACCGTATATACTCGAGTATAAGCCGACCCGAGTATAAGCCGAGGTACCTATTTTATATAAAAAACTGGGAAAACATAGTGACTGCGTTTTCTAAACTGCGTGTGAGGTTCTTGCCGAGGGCATTCCGAACCAGAAACTGGGTTCTGGGTTGCTCAGCAAAGGCAGCGGAATCTGCTGTGGTGCCACCTTTTGGCACATTGCTGCGTGAGTAACCTGAACTCGGTATGCGATGAGTGGACACAGATCCAAGCTTGTGTGCACATTGTCCAGCTGATTTCCTTCCCTCATTCATCTCTGACCGGCCCTCAGTTTGATTGTCTATGTTTTGATCAACTTCCTATATAAACACTGCCATGGAATAGGAAGTTGCTGGTACATTGGGTTACCCTGGTAAATCCCAATTCCTGGCCTCAACACCTAGTCCTGACCTGAATATCTGTTCTTGTTTCCTGTGGCCGACCTTGTTTGTCCTTCTGGATCCCTACCTGCCTCCCTCCTGACCCGCCTTACCTCTGACCTTTTGGATTCTTGTACCCGGTATCTGTCCTTGTCCACCCCAACACCCCTTCTGGTGGGATTGTCTGGGGAGCGGGACCTGGCCCTCTTTTTGGAAAACTGCACTGGTCACCCCTCAAGGGGATGGTCCCCACCCCCCTACTGGGGGGCTAGTGTGTGAAAACCCAGAGCCAGCTAGACTCCCCGCTCCCAGTCAGTCCAGCGCATATCGCCTGTTGGTGTACCCGCCTGGTGACCCCTCCTTGTTGAGTCTCCTGGAACTGGTGGACTACCGTAAAACAGCCCAGGCTCCCGAGCTGTCCTCTCCTGTGGGCAGTCCCTGCCGTCGAGCCACACCAGGGCTAAACAGAGGTTACATACTCCTGCGTATGTACCCTGAGACTCCGTCCCGTCTGTAGCCCCACATGTTCCCAGAGGCACTCCTGTTGCGGTACTTCCTTGTCTGTGTCCTGTGTCTAACTAGCGTTTGTAGTTTCTTACGTGACCTGGAGCCCTCCTGTTCATGGCTAACCCACTGATGTACTCGGGTTTTCCAGTCCTGTCTAAAACCCATAGGTACCCCAGCTTCCAGTCTACCTGCCCTAGTGCCGTCCCCAGTTCTATGCATAGCCTGTTCTGCCTTCCAAAACCCCATCCAGTCTGCCCCAGTCCAATCTCCAGCTAACGGGCTTAGCCTGCCTTGTTCCCCGAGCCCAGGCGTAACAATGAGAAAATATAGAGAAAGCACCATTGCCCCTAGAAATTAATCAAACAGGATTAATCTTTGTGCCACATCATCAGTAAATTTAGGAGAACACAGGATTATCATAATTACAGGATGGGTTGTGCAAGGCAATTCTTATTTTTTAATCATAGGCTGGCTATGGAGTGTTGTATCTGTACTAGTAACTAGTGTAGTCGGAAGCCGAAGCTCACAGTAACTCAGAGAGAAGATCTACCGAAGAGGGAAGCTGCCTGCCTGAAGCACTCAGCGTGGAAATTCAGGTGAGGTGAGTGGACTTTCTGCCCATTTTTTTGGGCTGGAAAAACTCGGCTTATACTCGAGTATATACGATAATCAGATTTAAAAAAAACTAAACATAAACAATCTGATGTGGGCTCTAATGATTCTCTGCTGTTTCCAAATAAAAAAACAAATCAGAATATTATGTTCTAAAAGAGAAATCTACTTTTACTATGGAGTCATTGCATTTCTATTATAAGAAGAATATATCTTTAGTCAACACTATGTACAAAGCAAAACTGACAGAGCTTATACATATTTAACACAAATATGTATATGTATATGTATACATAGCAACTTTAATATATTAATGTAAAGTATTCATGTAATGCTTTCTAATGTATCATTTAGTTTTGCACACATATTACAGTGACTAAAGATCACATAATGGCTGTGTTCTCTAAAGTCTCTGCCCTGCTCATCTCCCTCCTGCTTTCATTACATAAACATAAAGAAAGGCTGGCTGATGTTTATTGATACCTGTGGAAATAAAGCGACAAGTCGGCAACTCACCATAGTGTCAGAATAACAAAAAGAACTTGGGATTCAAACATGCTAATTTGTTGGCATCACAAAATAACTAAAATAATCTATGATATAAAAAAGCCAAGCAACCGTCAATCGTTCTATTGATCCTTGATGCTACAGCATGTATGTATTATGCAGGAACCAAAATATTATTTTCCACATAACATTGCAGCGTTTAAAAAGAAAACAAAAAATAACATTGTGAAAATGTAGCATAAAGGAGAATATTTAAAAATTACTTTAAACTTAACCTTTGTAAACCCTAACCCATGATCATTACAAAACATTTAGAAAATATAAAAATAAATGAAACATTGATAATAAAAAAAAAAGAAATGCTCATTCAAGAATTGACTTGACTAATATTTTATTGACTTGACTTAATATTTTACTGCATCCAATTAATGTAAACTCGACTAAGCTACAAAAGAACATAAGAGGAATTGAAACCAAATGCTAAACTTACCAGACAAAATTGTTTATAGCTGTTACACGTGTGTATGTTTTTAATTTCAAGGATCATTACATTAGAAAAGAGCACACAGCCTTGGCAGAATCTTTCAGCTTTAGGCTAAATAGACATTTAAATAAGTAATAAATCTCAGAACAATACAATGAAAGTACATAAAAGATTTCAAATGCAACATTTCAAAGGTCGTTGCACCTAAAATAATATGCACAATTTCTGTTATGAAACAGTATAATGATTAGCATTTCAACATAATAAGTGAAAATGAAGCCCGAGCTACATGTATTACATTTCACCTTTACATTTACATTCTAAATCACTTTAATTTCATATAAAAAAAAGCTCTTGGCTCCCTTTTCCAACTGGAATGCTTTGTACAGAGAAATACAATGCAAAGGCATGAAAGAGCATGCAAGCCTTTCATAAATCAAATACATTGGATATGTAAAAGCTCTATATGTTTGCTTGATTACAGTTTAAGGAAGCAACATTCTATTATCCATGTATAAAAATGTTAGTTAAAAAAAAAATCAGAATGCAATGTTTTTGCAATTTTTGGAGACGAAAAGCACATAATTATATACAGTAAGGTTCGGCTTTGTTACCAAGTGCAAAAATTATTGGCTGCCAGTTTCCTTTGTTGTCAGCTTGAAAAATGGACTGAATGGATTATGTATTTCACATATACACAAACAAGTTTTAATTGTCAGCTTTTAAATCTAAAGCTTGTGACCTTGGTTGGTAATTCAGCAATAGGACTAATGTGTTTATTTAACATGCATCATATACAGTAGTTAAATATGACATTTTAAAACACATTCAAAATAAAATATTTAAATGGAAAACAATTGTATATTTATATTCTCTTCTAAAATAATTGCTTTTACTAAACCTAGCATTCAGCAAGGCATTAGGAGACTACTGCTGCTGCTATGCTCTTATTGTCATCTACATCTACAAAACTAAGCAAAAATATAATTTTCACTGTCTAAAGACCCCCCCCCCCCCCATACACCTTTAGATCACTGCATACAATTTCCTTTAGATCTACCAACAACTATGTAATATAGTGGCCTCCCTGATTACATGGTTTTGGTTGAAGAAAGTTGATACAGAAATTGTATGTAACATTGTAAGGTGTATGGGCGAATGTTTAAATGTGAAAATGCCACTGGCAACATGATATGGAGCCAAAATATTTGTTATACAAGAACCAGTATTGGTGATTAAAAGATTCTATCTGTCATTGCTTTGGAGTAACTCCTATTTGTTATTGTATTTTGGTGAGTTTTTCCACTTTTCCGCTTTATATGCTTGAAATTGTCTCCAGTGGGCATACAGATTGTGAAAGACTGATTTATTAAAAAGTTAAAAAAGGATTGAGTTGCTTTATGTTACGGTTAACAACCACTCTCCATATGAACTGGCCTATAGAGATGGTCCAATTTTTCAACTAGCGGACTTTGTGAGCTGATTGCAAAGCCCCTGAACCTGGTATCATCACAAAAAGTGCTGGAGATGTAGCGAAGGGCATTTTGGATATTGTGGGAATATTGAAAAAAAAATTTTGACTTGACTTTGAACTGAATTTATGCAACAACTATTTGTGTTAGAGCCATACTATTTGTCTAAAGGCCCCCATACACGGGTCGGATTCCGACCGGATTCCGGGACGATCGATTCCGGGCGCGTGCACGCGAAACGATCGTGCCGGAATTGCGTGCAGCCCACCTTGTCTGATCGTTCGTGTCCGATTGATCGGGGGCTCAGAATCGGATCCGACAGAGAACCAACATGTTGGTCTTTCTGATCCGATTCTGCCCACATCAGGGGGAGTTGCCATTTGGGAAGTAAGCGATCGGACACGGTATCGTCCAGGAATCCGTGGGACAAGGTGGTATGCAGCGATCGGATACTTTTAGTTGGCCGATTGATCGGAGCTCCGATTCCCACTGAGATCGCCGGAATCGATCGGATCAGTGATCAATCGGCCATGGAATCCGACACGTGTATGGCTAGCTTTAGAGCCATGTAGTATGCTCCCAACCCTTTTCTATATCTCCAGCAAGTTTGGTAATGATAACCTGCTCAGGGGCTTTGCACTTAACACGGAATTTTGGAAATGGCCGAATTTTTGAAAAACTACCTACATATAAGTAGCACGTTAGGTGAGATCTGTTTAATGTACAACACTTAATATTTTTTAAGTTTTATACAACCCTGCATCTGAAAAACGTTAAAATGATTACCATTTATTTGAGCAATTAGCTGAATTTATACCAATAGACATACTGTACATCATAGCGGTAGCACATGAATGGACTGTGACTCTTTCGTGCTCTACCAGCGAGGCAACCTTTCTTTCATCATTATTTCATCTTCATGAGGGCTCACTTCCACCTATACTCCATCTTATCCCAACTTCACCTCAAAACATGAGCCCATGGCTTCATTACCTCTAAGTGAAGAATAATGTATCTTAGCTTTAAAGGATTAGGTACCCTAACTGAGATCATCTCTTTTGTAGACTGCTTAACTATCCCCCAACTTATGTTCTTACACACATTTATACTCTTTTGTTAGAAGAAGTGTTCACTTCAAGAAAAAAACAGACTGCTGCTTTTCCCATTACAAACCTTCCCACTCTCGCACTTTCAGCATTGCAAGTTTGTCTCAGGAGCGTAGTTTTAAATTCCTGTCTTGCTGTCAGTGATACCCTGCTTACCTGCATAGGATGTTTTTGCATGTGTCTGAGTTGTGCTGGAGTTAAGGTATGTCACCTGGAACACTGCTGCACATTTGGTTGTCCTGCCCTCTTTTTCAGCTTATATTTAACATTTACAAGAGCACACATGCCATTGTGACAGCTACCCCAGATATTGGTCTTCTCTTCATGTTACCAGGCCTTATATTTGGGGCAAAGCAGGGCTTGTTTCCTTTTTTTCTTGCTACTTGCATGTCTAAACCCAAGGTGTTTCAATTTCTGTAATTAAATTAGCAGTCGTATTTTCACGTTTTTATTTTCTTGACAACGCCTACATTCTTTTTTTATTATTTTATGTAATTGTTTTTTTATGATGTATGCACCAGTGTATTTTGGCATGTTGTTATTCAAACTTTACATTTTATTAAAAAAATGTGAAACTCTTTTTATGTTTTTACTATATTGTATTTATGCTTATAATAATAATAATACCGGACAATCTTTTTGTATCTGTATATTAAAAAACAAATAATTTATCTCAAGATAAATCAACAAGAAATTGTTAGCTGTAAAAAGTATTTATTGAGTGTAGTATGTTGGAATCACAATTATATTTTTTTCTTGTTCCCTTAGCCAAATGTTTTCGCTAAGCATAACTTAAAAGCAAATAGATTTCAGTTGAGAAGTAACAGAAATAAACACAGCAGTCTATTTAGTGTAAAGGTTATATGTTCATAAATTTTCTTATAACCTTGATAGTAGAAAAAATTACAGTGCAAGTTGTAGAAAAGAGTAAAACACAAAACACTATTCTTTAACTTCATTTCTGATTTTGAAAAGGTCTACATTTGCGTAACTGAAGAATAAAAAGTCATTATAAAAAATAAAGAACTGACATTGCTTTCTTGACTGGTTCTTGTTGCTAGAAGAAAAATAAATTAACAGGATGAAAATTACAGGCATTTTTTTCTGAAAATTTCTTAAAAGTTCTGCTTTTCTATGAATTGTATTCAATGAATGAGAATTGCAAAGGTTTAAAAGAAATCATAATCCATAGGTGTCTGTTCTTTCGTTGAACAGTATAATTAATATATTTCCTAAATGATGGGGTTTGGGAACAATATAGTAAATTAATAGTGATGTCATTTGAGGTTGCATAAAAGTTGCTTAATTTAAGGTCTCTTTTGTGTATATCTACTCAAAATACAGGTATATTATACAAACTCACATTCTCAACAGAGTCGAGAATTGTAAGGGTGGGCCTAAGTTTGGCAGGGTGGGGGAGAGGGCACCCTCCATCCCCTCATACCGCCTAGCCCCTCAACGCATTTTGGCCTGGATGCATGGCCTCATCAGAAGGGGGTCGTAGATGGAATTGGTGCTGCAGGTATTGCTCTGCGTAAATAAGTGGAGACAACAAATTAAGAGACATCCTGATAATTATAAACACTTTAAATCTGTTTCATACATTGTTTACAAAGAAAAGGTGACAACACAGCATGGTTGCTTGAGTTATTAACAGTACACTGTTGACAGACAAGATAACCCATGGATTTGAACCCATGTACACACTTTAACACAATTTGCTTTACAAAGAGTTGTCATAAAGTGTCCTCTATTTGTGACCATTGTGACCTCCAAATGGGTTAATGTATCAGCTCCCAAGTTGTGTCTATCCCCTCCTATTGGTTCTACATGGAGCCAAAACGTGAGTTACAAAACATACCATATGATGGATGTATCACCAGAGTCCCAGGGACGGACAACAACCTGTCAGTCAGCTATTGCTTTTGAGGGTTATTGGGGCCAAAATAGATCTTGGATCACAGTGGAACTACAAATATCAATAACAAGATATAAGTACAGGAATGTATCAAAGGTAGTGATGGCCGAACTTCGTCCGTGTCCGTCCGCGAATGGGCTTTTAAAAAAGTCCGCCGTCCGTCCGTTCGCGGACACATTCAAATTCCCCGCCTCTAGGCGGGGAATTTGAATCGGAAAACCCGGATGTGACGTCAGTGACGTCACATCCGGCACCTGGAACGCACAGTTCCTGGTTGTGCTAACCAGATGTGATGTCACTGACGTCACATCCGGGTTTCACAAGCCGGCTTTTCACTGAAAGACCGGGTTCTCTACTTGGTCTTCAGTGAAATATTCTTCCTGCGGCGGGATCTCGCTGCTAATGATCCCACCGGAGGGAGAATAGAGGGTTCCTTCTCGCTGGTGGACAGGGCGGGTCGAACACCCGTACTGTCCGCCGGCGAGAAGGAGGGCGAACATGCTTGTTCGCGGCCTAACTGTCCGCCTTGCGGGCAGTTCGGCGATCACTAATCAGGTAATATCCAGGGAGTGGACAACCACCAGGGTATAGATTGTAGGTCTCTCCTGGTCTGTGGTGGAGTGCACAATGTGGGTTTCAAGGTAAAGGGTATGCAGAAGAGATAGTTTAGGGGGGAGCATAGTACCTGTACGGTCTAGTCCTCCCCCCTAAAGGTTGAAGTATATCATGTTTGGGTATATGCATCATGCCAGTATCCACATTCAGGGGACATCACCCCATCCAACCATCCACCCAGTGGTGTTCCTTTACCTGTGAGCATTCCTAGGGCTCCAAACTGCCGGATCCAGTGTGCCCAGCGATTTAAGCCCCCACTGAGCATTCGGCCCCTCCAATCGCATCACTTCTTGTGACTCTTTCTGGCCAGTCCACCTCTATGTGTCACAGTGGAGATCAGGACCCTCCCACCATCAACATATTGGTGCGAGCGTGTTCCGGTCTCTGCTCCCTGGCGATGCCCCCATATGTCCCCATGGCAACCCGGCCACACCAGCGCCACCATAGGGGCACGGGTGCATTCTGCGCCCTCATGGCAGCAGGTTCCGCAGCACCCCCTGACACCCCCCCTCAAAAAAAACAGGTAACACCCACTGTTCCCAAGACGATTTACCCCAATGGACCTCCTCCCCCTATCCATCTCCACCCTGCCCCCTGAGCTGAAAGGGAAAGAGGAGAGACAAGCACCACCATTCATCCATGCCACATTACACTCACATTAAAATATAACCGTTAAACCACCACGCTGATCCAAAAACAACGAAGAAAAAGAAAGAAAAAGTTAATCATCCATCCACTATGCCTCACACAAAAACCCAAGACAGACCAAGCCCTCACGTGCACCATACTTATGCACCAATTCCAACATACATAACCACACAACCCACTCACGACAAGGATCCCAAAGCCATCCAAAAGGGCTCTCAGGATCCGAGTCCAGGAGCACATTAGGAACATCACCAATGGTGATAGGAGTATCCCCCCTAGCGTATCACATTAACGTCTTTCACAAGTTTGACCCTTGTGTGGTGAGACTTTCAGTATTGACACACATCCCTGAGGGGGTAACATTTATTTGCTCTTGCTACGACGTGAGACTGAATGGATATTCAACCTGAGAGCAACTATCCCCTCGATTGAATGGGTTTTCCTCTTCATTCTCCGTGCCTCTCCCCGGCATGTTCCTCCTTCTCTCCCCTTCCCCCCTTCATCCCTTCAAACAACCCCTTTTTCCCCTTTCCTTGGCCGTACCTGACTATTTTCCCTTTCTTTTCTCCATTTAGCACCCGGAAAGTGCCCATAATGCCCCTATATTTATGAATGTCCACAATTTCGATTACCTAATGGGCAGATACATAACATCACTCAAGAGATCACTTGTAATTCTATAGGAGTGGTTTATTTCATTAGCTGTAAATGCAAAACATTCTATACAGTAAAAACCAAGAAAGAATTTAAAAGCCGGATTTATAAGCATATTTACAACATCAAAAATTGTATTTTGTAGGACTTCTATGTGTTAGAAAAAATAAATATGGAGGAAAGAGGGGGTAATCTGGATAAAAAACTGCTGCAAGTTGAAACCAAGTGGATTGTGAACTTAAAAGCTATAAACTATCCAGGTCTCAACGTAATGATATCACACAAACCCTTTTTATAAAATTGTTAAAATGCACATTTTCTATTCTACACTAGAGATGGTCGAAATTTTTTTTAAAAATTCGACCATTTCGCCGATTTCGAGTTAATTGCAAAGCCCCTGGACATGGTATCAACACCAAACTTTCTGGAGATGTACAGAACGGTTGGGGGTATACTCCAAAAAAGAAAGTATGTCTCTAACACAAACAGTTTTTGC
>CM070032.1:91010097-91034779 GCA_036250615.1 Ptychadena robeensis | reverse complement strand
TTCGACCGTCTCTATTTGCCACCTGCCCTGAATTATAGCCTCATCACTCCTTGTGGGGTGCTGCGGTGAATACCGGGTGCTCCTTAGACTCTGCGCGTTAGTTTACATTTTTTCTGGGGGCATGGTGGGTCCACTACTCTTGTGGTTCACCTGTGACAGTTTGAGACTTATTTAGAGGAAGAAAGTTATAGAGTTGTAGGGAAATAGAGAATATGATAAATCTGAAGTATTGGCTCAGATGTTGCATAAAAAAATAAGTACCTAGTGTAGAAATTGAGCTCTTCCATGTTATTAAAATAAATACTGCCTGAGAGTTCTCCAATTGGCTTGTGGTTGTTAAGGTTATGGTCAATGGGTACACAAGGGATCCAAGTTAATTATTTAGGATAATATTAATTGTTTATCTGTCCCATTTGTCCCATCTGTCCCGTTGACCAGCATATAGGCACCTTCATGGTTTGGGTACAATACAAGGAATAATAGAAATAATCCTTTTTTAACCGTTAGAATAATAAATTAATAATTATGTAAAAACCTTCAAGGTTTTAAGAAGGTAATGGTGTGTTCCTGTATAAGTGAGTGATCATAAATATGTTGTGTATAAACACTTAACATGAATGGCCTAAAGCTTTCACAGAAAGCCTTTTATTAATACAGTTCTGCTAGGCTTTTAACTATTAATTGAATGAAAATGTCAATCCATTGACATTTCGTGTAATAGCTTTGCACACATTTTTCTTTTTGCCTCATGGAGAATTAAAAATAAATAATGCTATGTGGTGCATTTTGTCCATTCTAGCCTTTGGAAGTGTTCAGGAATTATTTATGTAGCAAGTTTAATGCAAAAATATTTTTGCAGTTTTCATTCTGGACAGGCTGATTTAAAAAAGAAGAGTTGAGGAGAATATTCTGTTAAAACTTTTTGGTAAAATTTTGGGGGATTTTACACACACACACTGTTAAGGGATGGGGGCATAAACTGTACAGTGCGTGTGGTCCACGTGTGGATAAAGTATAAAACCGGGGGAATTTACAGTAGCATACAAGAAGGCTCTACAGGTGTGGTGGTTAAACCAGGACCCGTAGTCCACTTGTCCTCTGTTAAACACAGAGGCTAGGGGACTTTAAAGGTCAAAGATCAAAGAAGAGGTAAGTAGGTGTAAGTCAGCGTAAAATACAAGGGTTCAAAGAGATAAATAATACATAAATTTTATAGTCCATAGTATAATCATGTACAGATGATAGTATTCATGTTTTTGACACAAAGCTTCTGTGTGGGATCACCATAAACACATCTTCATCGCGCCCCAACGGATTCAGGAGTCCGAAAACCCACATAGGCTGAAACAACCCCAACATACGTTTCGTTCAGTATTTAGACTTCCTCAGGGTTTTTTTTGTGGCTTTCTCGGCCAAATCCTGATTTCAATAAATCCCGGATATTTGAGATTGGGGTCATTTAGGTGGGGGGCATTGCTCATCCTCCTTTGTTCCTACCCCGCACATTATCAGCACAAGCTGATGGGTGGGAACTTTAATAGGGAGCATTAGTAGGAAGAGTAACACTCTCTCTTTCTTTAATCAGCCAACAGCAAAATCCAATACCATCAGTGACGTAACCACATTCCAAATCCTGGAAGTGTCATCAGGGATGTCACTTGCTTTATTTTTCTCTTATATTCATGCACATAAAAGTTGACAGGTATGCTGGCAAGTCATGGGGGGCAAGTATCAAAACAACCTGAGTAAAAAATCTCACTCAAAAGAGGGTCAGATTCCAGGGCTAGTAAAGTCAGTGGTCAAATGATTTATTTTAATTATTTTGTAAAAATTTAAACAAATAAATAAAAAGCCAACATGTTTAGGGCATCAACAACTCCCTTTCATCAGGGCATAAAATCTCAGGCACTTTTTGGAAACAGGTGTTGGACCAGTGGAACTAAATGCCCAAATCACCCAAAATCTGAGTAGAGACAAATGGCTCATCTAATTCCAATGCATTAACTTGATAATCTAAAAAAATGTCAATGGGTATTAACTATATACTTTATGATAGCTTTTACCAATGCACTCTAGGCATCTTCTATTGTTTTAGTAGAGGGCTGTATCAATAAATATTTGTGGACATTTGATTTGTAAGTATTTTGTTATTTCCTGCTTGCGATTTTGTATTTAAAACATTGAAAAAAAAGAGATATTTTCATAACCATATTTTTATACAGTTTTTATTATTTATTAGAAAAGAAAACACAAATTGCCATAAAAGACTGTGTTTAATTTGTTACTGAGTAAAATAAATTATTTTCTACAATGAAATTAAAAATTATTTGTGCGGTATTGATTTTCACATTTCTGATAACAATAACTTAATCAAATATAGAGTTAACCAATTAGGTTCTGAGGAGTCTTTGCATTAGTAGCAAATGAATAAGCAATAATGAAAATATTTGGGAAACAATATGGCTTTTACTACCTAATACAGTATGCCATGCTCAAAAAAGTTACTAGATTGTATCCGTTAAATGATGTTAATGATTTTGACAGAAAATAAAATAGATTTTCTATACAAAAAACAACCGTAATTCTCAGATATAGCATTTTTGTACATAGATCTTTTTTTTTTAAAGTGAATTAGATTTTTTTAAAACTCATTGGAATCCATTTGAATTGATACAGTTTAGTATTTAATGAATGTATTGTTAACTATGAATTCTGACACTTGAATTATCTAAAGAATTTGTTAACCAATCTTGATATTATTTCTATGTCTATAGATAGTTTTGGACCAAAAGAAAATAGCCCTGGCTATGTATGTTTAGGTGATTAGTGATTGTCCATGTTGCAGTTTCGAAGATAATCACTATGGATCTCCCAAACTAAGGCTGGTTCCAGAGGCATTTGCCAAAAGCATAGACATTTAGGCCTAAGCATTACAATCATGCGTGTCTATGCATCTAGTAAAAAAACAAAGAGCATCCTGGTGCCTGATCATGTGGACCACCATAAAATTTTCATAGCTGTATTATCTTTAACTAATTTATTTATTCTTTGCAATCTTTGGGTTAGTTTCCACTGCGTCAAAATCCCTCCCTCTGACGTACGTCAGACAGACGGATTTTGACGTACCCCATTATATCAAATGAGCCTGTCCCAACATCCGTCAGTGCAAGCCGTTGCTCTCCATTGCGTAGATCACTACGTCTATTTTGGCGCAACGGTGGGGTGTAATCTGTCACTGACGCATGCATTGGAGGAAAACATTTCCTGTATGTCCTGACGCATGCACTGACGGATGCCTGATGGATGCACAGACCGATGCCTGACGGATGTACTGACGGATGCACCCTTCCATTGACGGAGGGACCTTGATGGATTAAAAAACATAGTGGAAATAAGCCCTTTAGGGTTAGTTTCCACATACCCTCTCGCCCAACGTAGCAGATAGACATTGCCTGCACGGCGGATGGTCTGTCTACACATCCGCCGGTGCAAAGAATCAAGGCATTTGACTACGTTGATCCTTGCAGCAGCGCAGCGGCTAGGCGCCGTGAACGTATACGCTTAGCGGAGAGGGTCCCGACGTATGTGGAAACAAGCCCTCACAGAGAAATTAAGGGATTTTACATACATATATATATATATATATATATATATATGTATGTATATGCTTTATTGGACCTCTTTGAATCCTTCTTAAGACCAGAAGGTGCTTCATAAAGTACTCTAAGGGTCGCCACACACGCAACGAGCGGTGGCAGATCGCAGGTGCCCTCATGGGGCGACAGGTCACAGAGAACCGACATGTCAGTAAATCTCTGGTCGATGCCAAATGCTTGAATGGTGTCCCCATTCAGACTAATGGCTGGCACACAAAGGGTTGTGCATTAGACGTTTTGTTCCTGTGGAAACATTTTCAACATGCTCATAGACAAGACTTCAGCATTGAATTTAGCTACGGTGTGCAATATTCTAATCAATATAATGAATGCATTACTTGGTGCATGTTTTCTATGCATTAGCAATAAAGTTGTGCTCTGTTGATGTGCAGAAATAATATTGAAGAGATTTGTGAGAAATGGTAATGGATGTGTTTTTTTTCCTCTAGCTTCCTCCATAAATCATTATAGTTTAAATATGCTATCCTAATTTCTTCTGCATTAAATCCTTGGACAGCTAACTTAAGGATTTGCAGTTTTTACTTGTGGTATAGTAACTTTTTGCAGAAAGAAACTTTAATGGGGAATCAATAATTTAGAGGCATTTCTGGTGATGAGCCAGAAAACAAAAAATCACAATATAAAACACTAAATTACCTCTCCTTTTTGAAGGAAATATTACAGTTCAGATTGTACTATAAACAAAAGATTTCAATCACACAGACATTATAAGAGCTTCAACATCAGGATAGTCTGGAATTCGTAACTCAGTATGGAAATCTGCAGATTTGAAAAGTCACGTCAGAACAACCTGGAACTATCAACAACTAAAGAGTGCACAAAACAGTGATTGCCATCACTGACAATGCTTCCGTTTGCCATCGAAAGCAAGTAGTTTCAGAGGGCTCTTTAAACATCACTGTGGCTGATCATATACATTTTAATACAGATTCAGTCCATCATTTGCTTGCAGTGCATGTTTTATGGTTCAATATTGTTGTTCGTCTAGTGCCCCTTGCTTAGCAAGAAAGTCTGTCTGTCCCATTGTTTGGCAGCACAATAGGAGCGAATTAGAAAAAGTATTCTTTTTGAGTTTCGTTGATTGTATTTTGCATACTGATTTCAGCTTTCAATGCTGCTGCTGCTTCTACATTGTCCTCGTTTTCTGATTCTTTGGCTTCATTCTTTTTATATGTATTCTTCTGGAGATATATTCGTATTGCTATGCCGGTGATGCATAACAGAATAAATACAGAAACCGTTATGACACCTGTTAAAATGGAGAAAAACAGACAAGAATTTTAAAAGGGGAAGTTCAAATGTCCAGAAGCAAGTAAGTGGTATGTAAAAGTACATTTGTTACATATTTTATGATACAGGACCATCCTTTGTAGTTTGTGAAGAATAATCTAATAGCTTCACTGCAAGAAAAACTAACTATTGAAAGTTTTACTTGCCTAGATATTATTATTACTCTCTTTATCCAATATGCCTAAATTAATGACTTGAAAAACGTAGTTCTAGAATTCTGACCCTACATATTTGTTTCAAAACAGTGGCTTGTTAAGTTCTTTATAATCCTTAAAACATATCAGGGACTGTAGGCTACCTGTTGAGTAGTAGAAGATACATTTGCAGGGACAAAGGAAGCAAGGAAGGAGTTATAGGAGGAAAGAATTGGATTGGAAGAGTTAAAGTAGTATGCTAGAATCACTACATTCTTGCTTCCAATAGAAGGGAGTGGAAAACACAGCAGTTTATGCTGTGTTATGCGGTAATGCATAACCAACATGCTCATGAGTAGTGATGGCCGAACATTCAGCGTGTCCATCCGCGAACGGGCGGAGCGGACTTTTAAAAAAGTCTGCTGTCCGCCCGTTCGCGGACAGATTCCAATTCCCCGCTTCTAGGCGGGGAATTTGAATCGGAAAACCCGGTTGTGACGTCAGTGACGTCACATCCGGCACCTGGAACGCATAGTTCCTGGTTGTTCTAGCCGGATGTGACGTCACTGACGTCACATCCGGATTTACGAGCCGGATTTTCACTGATAGACCGGGTTCTCTACCCGGTCTTCAGTGAAATATTCTTCCTGCGGCGGGATCTCGCTGCTAATGATCCCACCGGAGGAAGAATAGAGGGATCCTTCTCACTGGCGAACGCGGCGGGTCGAACACCCGTACTGTCCACCAGCGAGAAGGAGGGCGAACATGCTTGTTCGCGGCTGAACTGTCCGCCTTGCGGGCTACTCACTACTCACTACTCACTCAAAAATCTGTCTACCATCGTAAAACATACATGCTTTAGTTTGAATGAGTCCTGATTGTGTTGTGAAAGTATGTGGCAAAGTCATGGACAGGGAAGTTTCTAGTAAATGAAGTAGGGGTTAGGAGGAAATCATGAGTGGAGAATAAGCAATGAAGTTTAGATTCTTCTGAGGATGTAAGCTCAGAGAATTTCTTTCTTTTTTTCCCAAACAAGCTGAGAATTTCTTTCTTATTGGCAACAATAAGTGTAAAATTAAAATAATAAAGTTTAGTTGAGAACTTGCACCACATATAGAGGTTATCTTTGTAAGATTATTGTGTCAGGTATGTGGGTAAGTGGGATGGGGGTGTGTGGAGAGTGGCAAATACAATTTTATTCAGACTTAATAAAATTTGCAGAAGCATAAGAGTTTTGGAGGCTATCTTTGTAAGATTATTGTGCTATGAATGTAGGTAAGTGGGATGGGGGGTGTGGAGAGTGGAGGATGCAACTTTATTCAAATACTTTGGTTATAGTGGATGACAGTTTGGTCTACATGGCTTAGAAACAGTAGGAGAGGTGTAGGAGGTCAAAACTGAGAGAAGATCAAGTATATGTCCAGTACTGGCTGTGGACTTGTGCATGTTTGTCACGAATCTGAGGAAGCCTCTTACAGACAGCAGTTTGAGAAGAGTAGCTAGAATCATCCATTGCAATATAGAAACCACTGACAGGTTGGAAGGGAGCCCTAGAATTATATAAATGCACTAGGACATGGGGCCTATATATGCTGCTGTTTTAAAATAATGTGAAAACAGTCATGACATTTTGGGTGAACTGCTCCATTTAAGGATCTCCAAACTCTAAACATAATTAAATTGAAAAAAAAAATAGATAGATATGTTATTAAGTATTACCTCCAACAACAGCAAAACCACTATTTAACACATTGGTGAGAGGTTCTCCATTATCCATTGGTCTTGAATGATCTGAAAAAACAGAAAAGAGTAAAAAGAAGAAAGATGCCACATTATGCTCAAGATACTCTACTTTATTACACAATTGTAATGTATTATTAAAAAGATAGATACATGCTGGTCAAAAAAAGTCTCCCACAAAAAAAGGTCAAACACTCTAATATAACGTTGGACCGCCTTTAGCTTTGATTACGGCATGCATTTGCTGTGGCATTGTTTCGATAAGCTTCTACAATGTCACAAGATGTATTTCCATCCAGTGTTGCATTCATTTTTCACCAATATCTTGCATTGATGAAGAAAGAGTCAGACTGCTGTGCAAAGCTTTCTCCAGCACACCCTAAGAATGAATCCTGGCATCATGGAATAAGCCTGTGGCATCAAGGAAGAAAAAATCCATTGATGGAATAACCTGGTCATTAAGTATATTCAGGTAGTCAGCTGACCTCATTCTTGGAGCACATACTGTTGCTGAACCTAGACCTGAGCAACCCCAGATCATACTGTAGCGCTGCCCCCACAGGCTTGTACAGTAGGCACTGGGTACATCACTGGGTACAACTAATACAACTGGTATAACTCTGCAACAGGACTTTTCTTTTGATGTGTATTTTGATTAGAAAAAACTTTCAAGTTATTTCTCAATAAATATTGGCAACTTAACATAAATGACAAAATATTTTTAGCCATCTTGCTTTTACACAGCAAACTTTACATGTACTAAATAGTTTGCTGCTATCTGTTTCCAAGCTATTTTCAAAGTATATTATGATGTCCTCATTATGATGAAAAATGTTTTCAAATAAGTCACTGTATGTTGACTTGATGTATATTTGCTATGCATCACATAGAAACTGTGATAGAGTTTCTGAATAGAAATCCTCTGCACCTTGTCAACATTAGAGACGGTTTCATTTTGTGTTTTTTTTTATTTTGACTTAACTTTGATCTTTATGCAAAACATGTTCTAGAGCAATACTTTTGTTTGTGATGTTCCTATAACCCATTTCTACTTCTTAAGCAATTTTGTTTATGATACACTGTATTTCAGCTGCTTGGCAATTAAAACAAAACAAAAATACAGGACCATTGTACAACTGTTGTATTCAAGGAATCATTAAACAATCAAATGTATTAAAGTAATAATCAAACTGTTAAAAACAAAAAAGAAGCTTGCAATTCACTTTCAGCATATAATAATTGTTTAAGTAGATGTATTGATACCTGCAAATGTATGGGTTGTCTCTCCTGATGTTGCATCATCACTATTTAGGGAACCACAGCCGGATTGGGAAACCTGACCAGTTATCATAATCTGAGAGCTTTGATTATTTTGGAATGCAATCTTCAATGGGAAAATATTATTAAATCGCACTGCAGATAGGCATCCAGTGAATCCATTTGCATTGGCTTTCATGGTTTCTAGGTCAATATCGTCGTCTTCAGCTGAAAAAGCAGTCATAATTTATCTTCCAACAGGCTTATAGTAATACCATTAATAAAAGTAACAAATTATTGCTGATCGGTGTAGAAATTTTAAAATAATGTGCAATGTAATAAATGTAAAAAATCTGTCAAACCATTAAAAGATTTCACTATAAAAGTTAAATATAACAATTATAGACCATTTCTGCATCTTTAGCTATTTTACATGTTGCTTACAAATAGCTTTAGTTGTGTGTGACCAGTAAATGAGTTATTAAGCCAGGGCCCAAGGGTTTCTTTCTAGTTAATGCACTTGCTCTCCAGTTCTCCATCACTCTCTTAAGCAGGCCATACACGGGTCAGATTTTCAATCAATCGACTTAAAACGATACATTTTTTAGTCGATTGATTGAGAATTGAGTTTTGCCCACCTGGTTAAATCGACTTAATCCGATCAAAATTGAGTGAAAATTCAGTCGTTTTTTGATCGGACTGGATGGTAAATTTTGATCGGTCGATTGAAAATCGGTTCCGTATTTTGAGAACCAAGTGTGGTCAACCAATTTTTGATCGATTTTTCTACCTATTCGACCTCACTTCTGATTGAAATTTCAATCGGACTATTTTGGATCGATTGTTATGTCGAATGAAAAAAAAAATCGATCAAAAATCTTGCACTACATATGGCCCATGATACAATCGACATACAATTTTTTACCGACTTAAAAATTTATCGTTTTAAGTTGATTGATTGAAAATCTGACCCGTGTATGGGCTGCTTTAGTATAACAGCAGATGTTGCAAGATAGGGTCACTGCTGTGTGTTTTAACAATTGGTAATAGCAAAAGAGATGGTAGTAGGGTAAAACACATATTGGATGCTGCCATCGGATACTGGATCTCCAGAGAGAGCTGGAAACTGACAACCCTCCTACTTTTCACTTCTTATCTACAATATGCTACAGGTTTCCAGGTTATTGTTTAGAAGCTTTATGCGTCTTATAATATAATTATATTATCAGAAGAAAAGAGCAACATAAATATTTAAAGAGCAATATAGGGAATTAAATTAATTAAGGGTTTTAAATGTGTCTTGCAGAAATATTGAAAACATTTTATGAAAATGTCTGCTAGCATTGAGGCAAATTTTGCAATCCACAATATAAGAGCATAGTACGGTAATGAAATATACTGAGTAAACCGTTTTATCACAGGTAAGATTATGTCAACATCCCAGGTCTACTGTGAATTTTGAAAAATCGGTTGCACAGGTTAATCTACAATTCACCCGAATTGGTGAAGTAGAAGGGGCTTTTTTTTTTTCCAAAAACAACTTTATTGAAAAGTTCTGAAACAGTTACAACTTAAATGCATAGTACATAGAAGCATTGTCAAAGTACAGATACAAGAAGGGGCTTTTAGGCAAAGAACCAAGTTAGTTTAAACGAAACCAGTTTACTGTGAGCTCTCATTGGAGCATCAAAAAGAAGTGTCCACATATTAAAAATCATCAGCGCATTTACAGGTTTGTACAGGTGTTTATTAAGGTTAAAAGTTAGTAAAGTTAAAGTTAGTACATGCTTTTATCAATGCTTTCCCATCATTATTGTTGCTTCATCAGGAATAAATCATGCATATTGGTGGAGTAATATCAACTTTTCTCAAGGATGCCAGGTTTAAGGTTCAGATTTACACAAGGATACAACAGATTGTGGGAATGGGGAATTGTCTAGACACATCTGATAATGTGCAGGGTTTTAAAACCAAAACAACCAAAAGTGAGATTGTGATGATTTTACTTAGGGTTTAGCTTGGTATCTTTTTTTAATGTATTTATCACCTTGAGTGCAGGTTCGTCAGGTGTCCAGTCCATCCAAGTTAATATTGCTCTATGAACATCTACTTATTTTTGATAAAGCAACATTATTGCTGTGAAATGCGTCTGTGAACATGCACTGATGACTTTTAGTATGTAGACAATTTTTGATGCTTCTATGAGAACTTGCAATAAACTGGTTTTGTTTAAGCTAACTTTCCTCTCTGTCTGAAAGTCCCCTCTACATCACCCAGTTGGGAAAATTGTAGATTAATATGGGTGCAACCAATTATTCAAAATGTAAAAAATATACTTTTGTTTTGATTTTTGACCAGAAAAAATCCTCATATTGCTAAAGTAGACATTAGTTAATATAGATTCAATACTTGAATCGGTTTCTGTTTTATGTTCTATCAATTAACTTTACAAATTTTTTTGCGTAAGAATATTCCAGTTATTAGAGTTTTGTAGGAAATGATTTTAGGGTAAACCCACGTTGGCTATAGAAATACACAAACATCTGGCCATAGATTTGTCCCATATGTGTGAAGATCCGTTCTTGGTTTATCTGCATTTTTACCAGATTTTTTCAACATACCTATTTGTATTGTTACAACATTATAGACAGAGGTGCACATAACGTTTTTAGTGAGCTCCTCAGATGAGTACCAGGAGATGAAGTTTGGTACTCACCCCATATGTAGGGTGGTCTTCCTCACTGTCTCCCTCACTGTCCTCTGCATCAGCCTCCTGTATGGTAGGTTCTGCTGCAGATGGACCTCCCTGTTCCTGATTTATCCTCCAATTAGCTGTCACCATCCACAGGTCACTAGCTGGCTTTGGGTCACATGTAACTCTTACAGAACATCACTGTTTGAACCCCCAGATCTCATACCTCAGTAGGAAAACCCTGACATGTTCTGGGTTAGTAACTAACCCCTGAGACTACCTGCGTTCCAAATGTCAACCATTCATAGTCATATTCCAGCTGTCACACAGTGCTTTTCTCTTGTCAGATTTTATCCTTAAATATGTCTACTCTGACCTTTATCCCCCAGATCTCCAACACCCTAAGAAGTCCAATCTTTTATTTTGGATTATTAATTTACATTGCCAATTTCACACTACTAACTGCAACCTTTCACAGTATTTATATTTTCCTGCAGTTATCCAAGTGACATAAATTGTATACATTTCACATTTAGCTGCAGACGCCCAGACATGGAGTGCCTCCAAGTTGTAGTACGCATATGAGCTTTGTAACAATAATCTAGGAATGCATAGCTAGTTTTTGACCCCTTTTTAGTACCAGAGTACCACTTATGTGCACCCCTGAATATAGAAGCCATTTGTGTGTTAAACAGCACCTGAAGAAGGTTAGTGTTCTCACCAACATTTAAAACATTACACACAAGAAATGCAAACATGTATATCACATAATTATGTAACATTAAGTCCTTTGTTGAAACAGCAAGGTTAATTTACTAAACTTATAGAGCATGTTCACTGTGCAAAGTAAATGATAATTTTTGAAGTGTTCACTTACAGAAATACAAAAAAATATACTTTGCAGAAAATATCAAATCATAAGCAAAAACGAGCACAGCTTTGCCCATTTAATAAACATATGTCCAAAAGTGTTTTTTGAAAGAATATACAATGGAAATTATATAGACTGTATTTTCTGGAGTATAAGAATACTTTTGAACCCAGGAAAATCTTCTCAAAAGTCGGGGGTCGTCTTATACGCCGAGTGCAGAAACATCTGAGCCAGAGGAGTCTGCCTGTCAGACATCGGAAGCGCCCCCTTATCCCCCCCCTCCCTCTCTTCCTTCTCGATGTGTAAGAAGAAGCCGACGTGCTTGTTAAAGGCTGTGGCTCCAGTGGCTGAAACTGGTATTGCAGCTCAAACACATTAAAACACCTTCACTGTATCATGTGACATGATATCAGTTACATTTTTGATTGCCAATAACCACAGGTAAACATTAATATGAAAGGTTGCAGTTAAGGGTGTGAAATAAAAATGTAAATTACTAAAAAAATAGGACTTTTAAGGTTGTTGCAGTATACATATGTAAGGCCCTGGGTCCACTGCCGTTTTCCTGAGCTGGCCAAAAAAAATGACACACGCCGGCACATTTGACGGTGGATTTCCCATGACTTGCAGGCAGTTTTCCTATATCATAAGAATTTAACAAAACATATTGAAAGCAAATCTGATGTTTTTTAAATTGTTATTTTGTGTGCATTGGAAGGGGTAGTCTTATAAGGCGAGTATACCCCAAACTCTATATTTTAACTGGAAAAGTTTAGGGTCGTCTTATACACCGGAAAATACAGTTACTATTTAACATGTGTTCTAAACTCTTAAAAGTTATATTTAATTTTCTACATTGGCTTAGTAACTACTATATTTTTCTTTTATCTGCTATAGTCAATAGGTAGGTTTATTTGACTTTGAAATCACATTTAGCTGTTTTTTTCTCCTCTGATCACAGCAGAATCACGTACTGCACTTATAAATCAGCCTTCTTTTGAGGAAAATATCATGTTCCAGGATGTCTGATTAAAAAATGGAGAGATAAGTGTGAAATTAGTTTTAAGAGAACCCACTTGCTCATCTAAAGGAAGCACTTATTTGAAATGATTCTTTGACTTGACAAAAGTGCTTTTTTTCTCTTGATTGTCAGTTTTTAATTAAATTCACAGAACAGACATACTTTTCTATCAATGAGATAAACTATGTCACATTCATGATCCTTTAAAAATATGATTACCTAATATTTTTCCAAGTGCAAGAGTATGGATTGAACTGAAGTCTGTACCAGAAGTTAATATAAATTTCTCACTTGTATATTGGTTAACCTAAAGGAAAAGAAATACATTTACACTGTTATAAAAGGAAATGGTAAATGGAAACATCTCTATACATTTGTGAATCAAACTTTTGATTTATTACCATTCTTAAACAATACATTAAAAAATAAAATAAAAGCATGTTAGCATATTAAATGTGTAAACACTTTGTGACATCTTAATTGCAATTTTGAGTAGCAAACTGCATAAAGCTGGCCATACACCTTCAGATTTCTCTGTCAGATTTCCTTCAGATCAGATCAGATCTACCAACAACCATGTAGTATAGTGTCCTCCCTGATAGAATACATAGTGATTGGAAGGTGTAGAATATTACATGGTTTTGATAAAACAGAATCTGATCTGAAGGAAATCTGACAGGAAATCTGAAGGTGTATGGCCAGCTTAAGATTTGAACTGTTATGTGTGATTTAATGCTGAATTTGGTACTTCTAGCTATAAAAATCCACAATAATAATAACAATATAAGTGCACAATAAATATGATTAAACTATGTTTGTGGTCGTTACTGGAGGCAAATGCTCCAATTAAAAAGAAAATGTTCTGTGGGTGCAGGCTGGTTACACCAGCTACCATCTTAAACGTCATTTGTTATTCTTAAGGCATCTTTAGAATACATACATTAGTTCCATCTACAACACATTTTAGACTTATTATGGATGAAGCCCCTCCTAGGGTGAAATACATTAAAGGAGGAGCCTGCATTCATGCATATGTTATTTTAAGAAAACAAAAATCTTTGCATGCATTCTACATATGTTATTTTAAGAAAACAAAAATCTTTGTCTTATGTGGACAAAGAAAAGTTGGAATATTTTAAAGTTTAGCTGGAAATGTGGCTAGTGAATAGAGATGGTCGAATTTTTTTTCAAACATTCGACAAGTTCCATGATTTCAAGTTAATTGCAAAGCCCCTGAACATGTCATCACCAAACTTGCTGGAGATGTAGAGAAGGGTTGGGGGTATACTGCAAACAAAAAGGTTTGTCTCTGACACAAATAGTTTTTGCACAAATTAAGTTCAAAATCAAGTCAAAATTTTAAAAACCGAAATTTTGACTAATTTTGAACTTAATTTATGCAAAAACGACATATGCTAGAGCCATACTTTTTTTTACATCTCCAGCAATTTTGGAGATGATACCATTTTCAGAGGCTTTGCAATCAGCTCACAAATTTAGCAAGTGGAAAAATTTTACCATCTCTACTAGTGAATAATTTTTTATTAAATATTCTATTAAACCTAGATGTATAGTCAGAAACTACTAGATTGCTCATCCAAGCACACTGTAATGATCTAGGGTCAAGCTCAGAGGCCAGTTGCTCAAACAGCGATGCAGGTCCTGGCAGGATCAACAGTGGTAATCTAAGGAAGTAATCAGAAGCTTAGTCCAGTAACAAGCATAGGTCAAGCCAAAGGTATCAGATAGGATTTGGGAGTAAGATGAAGCGTAGTCCGGTAATCAGTAGCTAAGGGTTGATGCACGCAAGATAATAACGATGAATGGTAAGCAACAGCAGCAAAGCAAGATATCTGCATGGAGCACAATAATCTGGCAATGATGAAGTGAAAAGGCATGGTTTATAAAGGAGGTACTAAGGAGGGGCCAAGTGTTCAGGGTTCCAAGAACTAGGTTTTATGGTAGTTTGCCCAAGGGATGTAAAGTCAGACTAGCAGGTTGCTAAGTAGAAAGGGCTGCAGCCAGACACTGGAGTATTGGTGGGTTTGAATCCTGGCACACACTTATACTTTGATTAACTGCCATTGCTACTAGTGATGGTCAAACATCGGGTGTAGGGGTTAGCAGACCTTTCCGCAAATATCAACAGTTCCCATGCTCATGGCAAACCACATTGATTTTCATGGCAGGCCAAATTCAGAAATCTTCAGGGCATATTTGTGACCACAACCTGGTCAATGTCATGCCATAGAGGGATCCATGGCTGTATTTTTTAATGGTGTTTTTTTCATGTATAGTGGTCAGTGTTGTCATAGGGTCTTTTATGCCTTGAGGAGGGGGACCAGAAACAGCGTGGGGTCCTTCTTTCCAAAGCATACAGTGGATAAAAAAGTCTAAACACTCCTGGTGAAATGTCTTGTTGCTGTGCTTTACAAAAATGAAACAAATAAATCATTTCAGAACTTTTTCCACCACCTTTATGGTGACCTACAAACTGTACCACTTAAATGAAAACCAAAAACTGAAATCTTTTAGTTTATCAGCATGGCACATTTTGACTTGGCAAGGTTTGTCTACACTTCTTTGCACACATCTGTGCACAGTCCTCTTCAGATCACCCCACATATTTACGAATTCAGTTCTGTGTTCTGGCTGGGCCATTCCAAAACGTTAATCTTCTGGTTAAGCCATTCCTTTGTTGATTTGGACGTATGCTTTGGGTCATTATCAAGCTGAAAGATGAAGTTTATCTTCATGTTCAACTTACTACTAGCAGAAGCCTGGAGGATTTGTGCCAATATTGACTGGTATTTGGAACTGTTCATAATTCCCTCTATCTTAACTAAGGCTCCAGTTCCAGCTGAAGAAAAACAACCCCAAAGCATGATGCTGCCACCACCATGCTTCACTGTAGGTATGGTGTTCTTTCAGTGATGTGCAGTATTGTTTTTGCGCCAAATATGTAATTGGAATTATGGCCAAACCTTGGTTTCATCAGACCATAGCCTCTTTTCCCCACATGCGTTTGGGAGACTTCAGATGTGTTTTTGCAAAATGTAGCCTGGCTTGGATTTTTTATTCATTAGTTAAGGGTTTTGTCTTGCCACTATACTATACAATACTGCACATTACCATTTTTGTACAGCACAGGAACCTGACATTTTACCAACATTGTTTAGACTTTTATATCCACTGTACCAGATCCCTTTTGGCAGACCTGGAAGGACAGAATTAGGTGACACCCCTTATTCCTGCCCAACCAGGCCCTATGCCATACCTCAACAAGCGGGAGACCCCTCATTAAGGTAAGGGGGTCTTTTACCCACAACCTTGCCCCGGTGTTGTGGGGGCACAGGTGGGGGCTCATTGAGTATCTGAGGTTCCCCTGTTAACAAGTGGACCCCTGAATCCCAAACCCCAGCCTTTGGAAAGGGTAAAAAGGTCTACTGAACCAATTGCTAGGAAAGGTTAAAGTAAGTCCTAGAAATAAGAGATACACAGAAAACTCAGAAAATACTAACTTTCACTTTCTACCATTCCACATACATACCTGCACAGCTGTATACTCCTCCAAAGTAATCAATCACTTCCCACAAGGGTATTGATAGGGATTATGCCTCTACTGTTTTGAGAAATCATTAAATCTTAATTATATAGACTGCCTGTACTGTAATCCATGCTGTAACAATGTGTTTATATAACACATGTTATTTATGTTTTCATGAAATTGATTATGCCTTAAAAGTCAACATGTCCCTTTTGGGAGATTTTTGGTAAAAATGATTTCTGTTCTCTATTATATAATAGTTAGATTGGGATGTTGGCACATTAAGCATGTTATAGGGTTATCTTTTATAGAAGTTTCCGCGAATGGTCAAGTGTCCTACGCAGGAGGGTCTCATCCTTGGAGCTCCAGCAACATTATTTGACCCTCGTCGATCTGCCGCCACGATATGAATGAAACTTGAAAGCTGCCAGGGGATTGATATCCGCCCATCAGTTACCACGCCATCTGCACATGCACTATCTCTTCATAATTGTTAACATTAAGTAGTAAACATTAAATCCAATGAGGACACTGCACACCATCTAACTGAGGGATCAAAATCTGCCTCCATGTTAATAAATGGAGGTGGACGGATGCATTAGAAGTGTTTGCCCGTTTGGCGGCCTACAATGTTTGTAGCAAACCAACCACCAGGTTTGCCTGGAACAATTTGCCCATCACTAATGGCTACATGTTTATGTGAATGGTCCTAATTTTAGCTTTTTTATGCTTTTATCAATTGAAGAAAAAATACATATGTATTGCATACCTCCACAAAAAGAATCTCTTGCTTTCTCAATATGTTTACTTTATGGAGATGGCCATCAGCTACATTCTTAAAATGGAAACTAAAGACTTCAGGATCTTGGCGATGATCCCATCTGTATCGAATCTGTAAACTTCCTAAAAAGAAATAAAGTTTATATTCAATTTTTGCATACAATTATCCTAAATTCTAAGAAAAGAAATTACATTGAACTGTGTGGCTTTTTTATGTGACTGTATGTCATTTTTTCTGTTTGAAAGACTTTCAAATCAATTGATTGAGATCAAGCACATGATTGGTAAATTGATCTAGTATGTGGTGTTTTTTTTACTTAAGCTTATAAAATAGCCTTCATTCATCCTATTACACAGCTATTTACATATGGGAGGAGCCCCATTCTATATTCACAGCCCCAAACTGAGCTCACAACAGTAATAGCTGAGTGAGCTGATGTTATTTTGATACCATGAGTTGTGTATTTACATTTAAATTCTGGACTGCAGCAAAATAATTATACAGATACAGACTCAACTCTCCATAAGTAAATAGGTGCTCAAGGGTAAGTTGTTAGGACCAGATTGTTAAATGTTGGTAACCCCCCTAGCACTCTTGCAAGGTCGTTGTAGGCATGTAACTTCACAAAATCTAAGAATAAGATGCACAAACATGTTCTTATTGATTTAAATGGGAAAAAGTGTGTCTTAGCTGTCCTTTAAAAGTGCACATAGAAAGTCATGGAATACAAAACCATACCAAGGTTCTGCTTTATTTGCTTGACACATGTATTCATAAGTAAAAAGTAATTAATAAAGAAGAGATCCTCTGTAAAAGGGGGGGGGGGGGGTGTTCAGTGAGCTCTGTTTTAGTACAACCTTAACCCTGCTGTTTATTGTAAAATATTTTGGTATGGGCAAATTGGCTCTATAAAAAATATACTTTGTGACAGAAAAAAACACATTTCTTCTTTTTCTTGCTTCCAGAATCTTTAATGCCAGAGGCCATCAAGTAATGATTTTTATAGGAAACACACTGTGAGTAAAGCATGTGCTAACAGTAAAATCAATAAAAAAATAAACAGTTTAAGAAGAACTTTATAAGGACCCCATACTAGCAAGATCTCATGTGACCTTTGCAGTTGTGATGAAGTATGCACATCCACAGGAATATAATAGCCCCTGAATACCTACACACAGAGGCCGTACCTCTGGGAAGCAATATAAAATGGGACTTAGTAAATACTAGGAAAATTTCATTAGCTAGAGTTGGAGAACCACTCTCAATCAGTTTTACATGCAAGCTAGTTTTGTGTCATTTTGAAGCAAAATTAACCTTAAAAAGTGCTTTCTACATTGACAGAATTTCTTTTACAGTTCCACAGTACAATGAATTAAATCTAAACATATTAGATGTTATACCAACCATGTAAAAAGTAATACAGAAAATGATTGCTTATTGTACCATATGTATGAGTTGACAATATACTTACCATTTCTTGAAATGAGGACTGAAATGTACTCCTTCGTAACAGTACTTACAAAAAATAATAAGCTTGGTGCTTGTGTCGTTCTAAAATTAAATGCAATAATCTCTTTAGAAGATATGCCTACGTTAGACAAAAATGGATGCAAGCTTGAATTTTTTGCAGTAGCATGGCTTTCCTGAAAATTATAAGTTATTGATGATTCTGCTTGAAAATATGCTGAAATTTCTGCAAAAGAGGAAATGGAAAATTGGTTACATTTATTTTTGCTTTTAATATGCGGAAGGAAATTGAACGGAAAATGAATGTCTAGTGTTCTTTATGTGTGCATCTGGGTGTACATAAATGATTATTGCTTTCTTGTGCTTTTGCTGATTATTCAGAGATATTAAGTAGTGATGAACAAAGAAGATCGGATATATCACTCCCTGCATCACCTCACTCACAAACACTATTTCTATTTCTTTCTTTTTCCTCAAACATTATAAAAGAAATATAAAAATGACAAAATTGCAGCAGATCAAGGTATATTTTTTGTAGCTTATAGCATCTTTTCAATCTATTGGACTTACTATACCTAACATTCCCTTAGCTTAGTATTTTATTTGTAATAATAAATCATCTGCAAAGGGAATTAAAACATATTCAGACTTTTGTATCAAACGGGGCTCCCCTTATAACATAAACTTGCCAATCTACATATCTAAAAAAACAACCTTGTCTTGCTAGAGACAATGGTTCTATGAGAGTTTTGAAGACCTGCCATAGATTTGTGAAGAACCACATCTAAGTATAAAAAGACATAGTATGAAAAATATAGGGGTCGGCATTGCTTACCTTTTTTACAAAACGGTCCAGTATATGCAGATAAACTACATTCACACGAGAACCCAGCTGGCTTTTCATTACACTGTCCTCCATTGTGGCAAAGGTTCCCATAGCTGCTGCAATGTCCTGGACATCCTGGTTTAATTCCTGGAGTAACTTTAGCCCTCTCTTCCAAATCAACAGCAATGCCATTTAATTTTAAAGAACGAATGCATCCTAAAAATCCCTTCTGCCTTGAAGGAGTGCCACCTATTTAAGCAAAAAAAAAAGAATTTGTCCGGGATACGTAGGACACACACCAATACAAAGGTATGGTGATCTTAGGGCATCTGTAGGGCAGAAGCTTGAAGTGGAGGAAAATGTATTAAGTGTTCATTTTCTATAGCCATTACCAAATAACAGCTGCTTAATGAGGATCAAATGGTATCACCTTCCAATAATCTATAATTCTATAAGACACTTTAAACATAATTATACATAAAAAAAACATCTTTATGATACATAGTATACTATAAAAACCTTACATACCCATCCAGACAAATGCAAAATTCCTAAATAAAAATAAACTACACATTGACCTTGATTGATGGAGTCATATATATACAACTTTTTAAAATCCTAAATAATGTGAACATATCAAGATTTTGGGAGTGTCGTTGGATGGAATTTAACCCTGAAGAGGGTTTGTGGAATTTTTGTTCGTAGAACTGTTCTAAAGGCCCCCATACACGGGTCAGATTCCTGTCTGATTCCGGTCCGATCGATTCCGGGCGCGTGCACGCCAAACGATCGTGCCGGAATCGCGTGCAGCCCACCTTGTCCGATCGATCAGGTCCGTCCGTTCCGGGGCTCAGAATCGGATCCGACAGAGAACCAACATGTTGGTTCCATCAGATGGATTCTGCACAAATCAGGGGGAGTTGCCATTTGTGAGGTGGACAATCGGACACGGATCCGTCCCGGAATCAGCTGGACAAGGTGGTATGCAGCGATCGGATCACTTAATTGGCCGCTCGATCGGAGCTCCGAGTCCCGCTGAGATCGCCGGAATCGATCGGATGGGTGATCGAGCGGACATGGAATCCGACACGTGTATGGCTAGCTTAAGGCGCCCTCAGTGGGATCGTATGATAAAAGATTTATTCCCTACAATAACATTCATGTGTAGGTCAGGGCTCTTCTTTGGGGGATCCCTTCCACTGCTGACTACTTTTCCCTTTTGGCATTTGTCTTGGACTTGGATTGATTATATTAATCTATAAGGTGGTGTCCCAAATAAGCCTTCGTGGCAAAATGCATTGGAAAATGTACATGGGTGGAGACATTAAATTAATGCGAGTCTTAAAAATCTAGATCACTTGAACTCATAATTTCGGACTCAAATAACTTTTATTGCATATTTAAAATGTATGAGTTAGCAAGTAGTAATGAAAAGCAGTAGTAGCAAAATGTAGGAGAAATCACATATATTGTGTATATTTACTGATTTAATGTCAGTTAAACGTGACTTTTGTTTTTTCATATATAGACAAGTGAGACTCTCCAATTGTGTATTGTGTATTCCAATTGTGTTTTCACCTTCTTCGTTCAGTTAACTAAATGCCACAGCTTCATTCATAAAGCTCAAATGATTTGATTTGACTTTTCAAAGATTTCCAGTTTAAGAGTAACACTCAACTTCTAACAAACTTAATTAATTTTGAAGAAGTACAATGAATTCATTTTTTTCTAGCCAACTGCACACTTACATCTGTTGCATATCAAATAAGCACATATTCAATCAGTAATCTATCCTCAATACTACATAACTTAAGATGAAGACTGATTTTGTAAATTGTATTTGTATTGGGTTCATTAGATACAATCATGCATTGATCATTGCATTTAATGAATCAGTAATTTTAGAAATGTATAAAAAAATTGCACACAAGCTGATCACCTAACTTGTTTTGACAGTGTTTTTGAATGTTCGCTCTTCTACTCAACGACTAACAGTACGTGTGTTCGACACGTCCCCTTCGCCAGTGAGAAGAAGTCTATAATTCTTCCTCCAACTAAACCTTTCCACACCTGTTCTGGCCGGAGGAAGAATTATTTTCACTAGACATCGGCTAGAGATCTCTAGTGATGTACCGGGCACCGTACCGACGTCACTTCCAGTTTTGGAACCAGGAACTGTGCGTTGCATATACCGGAAGTGAGGTTGCTTAATTTCTGGTATAGTTTTCATATAAATTCCCTGCCAATAGTTGAGGAATTTGAAGTTCTCTGCGAACAGGTGGATGGCAGACTTTTTTTTTTCATGTTCGCCCATCACAAGTTTGCATTTGCCTGATTCCTGAACGTTCAGCAAACGACCAAAAGCACCATGGTGACTAGTGATTAGTGATGAGTAGTATAGGCAACATTCGTATTCTGCGAATTTTTCGGAAGCCATTCGGAAAATACTTGCATTCGGCAATATTTGGGGTTTTTTTTATTGCGAATATAGGCAGTTTTTGCGAAATATATGTAACATGGCGTGAATTTGTGTGCGAATTTTCAAAAGTTCAGATTTTTGCAAATATTTGCATCACACCAATATTCGATTTAAAAACTGTTGATGGTCACAGGGATTGTTGTTAAGCTCTTGTTGCAGCCTTCCCATTCGTCCACTTGCATTGAGAGGCATGTGTTATGGAAAGAAAATACGGAATATCGGGAATTGCGAATATTCGGCAATATATTCACCATCTTCACGAATTTCCGAATTGCTGATATTCGCGATTAATATTCGGAATACGAATATTCGCGATCATCACTAATTGTGACTAGGGATGGACCGAACTGTTCGCCGGAGAACAGTTCGGCCGCGAACTCGGCATGTTTGCCGATCCTCTCGCCGGCGGACAGTACGGGTGTTCGACCCGTACTGTTCGCCGGCCAGAAGAAGATCTAAATTCTTCCTCCGGCAGGATCAGAACCTGCGAGATCGTGCCGGAGGAAGAATCTTTTCACTACAAGACCGGGCATGCAGCCGGTCTTGTAGTGAAAAATCTGGCTTGGAGCAGGAAGTGACGTCAGTGACGTCATATCCTGCGCCCCTAACCAGGAACTATGCGTTCCAGGTTGCGGTCCAAGGACCGGATGTGACGTCACTGACGTCACATCCGGTTTTTCCGATTCAAATTCCCCGCCTACAGGCGGGGAATTTGAATGTGTCCGCGAACAGGGCAGACGGCGGACTTCTTTAGAAGTTCGACCCGCCCTGTTCGCGGACACTCCGGGCCGATGTTCGCCCATCTCTAATTGTGACGTCACATGTATGGCTAGCTTAAGATATTAAGGTGGATTTCTACATTGTTTAGTTTACTGTTAGCTATAAAATGTATTATCAATAAAAAGACCATTATTTATGTATCATTAATCATATAATCATTATTTTATCTTGCTTTAGGGTAAAACATGATCAAAGTCATGCAGTCATAACCATTACTTGCATATTTTTTTGCTTTTTCATTTTATTCTAAAATGTATCAAAACAATGTTTCTTCTGAAACTGTGCCGCAGACTTTTGTCATCATTGCTCACTTAATAGGCCTGAATGTCATGTAATACAGGAAATGACTCTGACTATTTTAAATGGTTTACATGGCAGTTTAATTTCATTCTGTTAGATTCCAGAGATGTTGAGAAGTCCAACTCTTTAAACTGATTTAATATATCGGAATTTTCTCTGACAACTTATGCAAAACTCAGTGACAGATGGAGGCAATGAACATCTTTCGATATTTTCCTTGAGCAATGCATAACAGGAATGCATGCTACATGCTCCTATTCTTTTAGGAGGCATGAGTCATCCTATTGTTTGGCAATTGTTTTAGGTACATAATTTCAGATGTAAAAAAAAAGTTTCTAAGCTATTAAAAAAATAGCTCATGGTCACTTTGGCGTAATTTTAAAGTAACATTATGACCCTTCTTCAGGAAAAAAAAAGGTAAATGAAGCATTTTCAACATGTCTTTACTAAGCCTGCATAGGCTGGAAAGATATCTTCCCATATCATTTTCAGCAGATTTGAGGTATAATTTGCTAAATTGCTATTTTTATAGTTTTTAACATAGTATTTTAAACCCATTATGTTCCAGCTGCTACATCCTCCCGCCTTTTATTTTCTAAAATAAATGGCACTTAAGTACAAAAGATTGCAGTGTACATGTTTTAGTTCTGGAACCCATCTTTTAAAACTGGTGACAAACGGAAGAACTGATGACTAAAATGAAAAAGTTATCCAGAAAGCTTAAATCTTGCTGCAGCACACCTTTCTCACTTCTCTCTATATGTTCTTTTTTAATCCTATTAGTTCATGAGGATCATTTATTCTTTGTTCTTGTGCAATCAGAGTTTGACAGGGTTTATAACTTTTATTAAATATAGCAGCTGAACCAAAAGCTGAATTGAGCTTCAGGTGAATGTATTAAGCACACAGTGTAGTCATGACAGCCAATTAAAATTAATACCTTGTCAATTGCTTGTCCATTTAATGGCCCCTTTAAGATAGCTATACACGTATGGATTCCCATGCATTCGGTCAGCGAGTGATCATAATGTGGTCACCACGCTGCTGTCTTCCGCCGAACTTACAGGAATTCGGATGTGTGCCACTCACACATATCCCATAAGATACTTTGAATGGGGACCCTCTTCGTCCCCATCCAAAGTATAGCAACCGACCAGAAAAAAACTGACAAGGCAGATCACCGCACAATGACTTTTGATGCTGTTCTGGTCAATTGCTCCAGATGGGCACCTCCGTTTTGCAAACGATTGACCCCTGAGCAAATAGCATGAACCCACATGGCAGTTGACCGTCTGCAAATATCGTCTGCGAATGGACACTTGTATGAAGGGGCCATAGGAAGACAGTGTTAAACAAGGTTATTTTACCTGACAAACTTTTTCATAGTTAATCCAAATTTAAGTGGATACTTATTTTCGAGCAAATGTTAAAAGTATAATCTATGTAGTAAATGTATTTGTATACAAAAGTTTATTGTTGATGCTTAGTGATGTCGCGAACTGTTCTCCGGAGAACTATCCGCGGCGAACATATGGCGTTCGTGGCAAACATATGGCGAGTTTGATCCGCCCCCTATCTTTTAACATTGCAGAAACTTTGACCCCTGTGAGTCACAGTCAGACATAATCCAGCCAATGAGCACCCCCCACCTCACAGACCCTCACACCCCCTGTAACATATCAAGTACAGGACGTCATTACACATTCTGCTGAAGAAGGAGAGAGTTAGGAAAGAGAGCTGCTGCTGCTGCTGCTATCGGCAAACCATTAGCTAGGACAGTGTTCTGTGTGATCTACAGTCTTCACTGAATATCCCATCCA
>CM070032.1:90959411-90968811 GCA_036250615.1 Ptychadena robeensis | reverse complement strand
GGGGTCGTCTTATACGCCCAGTCGTCTTATACGCCGGCATATACGGTACCCATGTAAACAAACCCTTAGTTTTCATTTAGAACCAAAGAAAAGTGATGGCAGAAAAAGACAGAATGGGCTACCCAATTTCTATCAAAAATTCTGATGCAGAAATGTGTAAGATATGTGCATATAATAAATGAATACTTTTGATAAAGAAACTGGTATAATATAAATAACATATTTTATTCATGCCTTTACCCTATTTACTAAAATACATAAAATGACTTTCTCTAAGCAGTGCTGTCCTGATTTCAGCAAAGGCATTATGGAAAGCTGTTCAGCAGCACATGCTGAGACTGAAAATCTCAATTACCCCTATCACTGCTACTACAGGGAGCACACTGGTGACACCAAACACCGCTCTTTTAGAGTTAAGTGATTCAGAATACATTGTGATACATTTTACAAAATCCATAAATTGTAGTAAAATAAGGAATGTTAATGCACATTTGCAGAACTCGTCGCTTATTTCTTTAATGTCATGATTGCCAGTTTTTCAGAGTATTTCCCAGCACTCACTATCTAACCATAAAAGCAGACTTTAACTTTAACCCCATATCATCTTTGCCTCTAAGGAAATCTTTAAATCTTGGTCTGACTGCTTGATCCCTACTCAGAGCGCTCTCATCATCAAGTGTCATCATTGAGTTTACACAATGTCAGAAGTAAGATGTGTGACAAGAGACAGCTAGAAGAAGAAATGTGTGGACAGGCAAAATTGTCTCCAGTCTATTCATTTTACATTGTTTGCAAACCAAAGCTGCGAAATGTTAAAAATGTCCAAGTAAAGAAAACTGCAGCAACTTCATTCCTTCTTTTATTTTAGCCATTAAACAACTGATTGGTAAGAAAACAGAGAATCCAATCATTATACAATGGTTTGATTTCAGTAAATATTAGGCATGAACATTCTAACTTCTAAACTTCTAAAACACAATTTAAAATATATGTCTGGTATTATAACAAATGGGGCACAATCATGATTAGCATTCAGAATATTTTTTGTTGCTGTAAAAAAATTCATTTATAATGGAAATTTTGGCAACATTTTGTAATAATAAATTTTTAATCCTTGTGCCTAGAGTTAATAAAATCTGATGTAGTAAAGCCTAGCCCAATGTCCATATCTGTATTTTAAATTGATTGGTCATTGCTGCCTCCTCTTGATGTCCATCCCTAAAAGAGACGGTTACATTGTTTTAAATTTTGACTGGCTTGCTATGTGAATTAATTTCAAAGCTACTGAACATAGTATCATGGAAAAGTAGGAAAGGTATTATTCTAGCCTATGAAGTTTTTGGAGGCATGAGGTTCAAAGTTAAGTCAAACTTTTTCAAGTTAAAATTTTGACCCATCCTTAACTTCCCTAGCATTACGGCCATTTTGCGCAATTGTTTTAGGCACAAAACCTAATACAGTGTAATCTGCCTTGCTTCCCCGCCCCTCCCCTGTACACATCACCAGCGTCATCAAGCAATGTTGACCAGGAAAAGCGATGCCCCTTCCATTAACATGGAGTCCTATGGCTCCGCCTTTTTGGTATCACCGGTGATGCTGAAGAGGTGGTGCCTAAAGGGATCAGTGAGCCTGCAGCATTGCAGAATTGATGTGGCCTCCCTGAGCATGGGCATCCTGGTGCGGGCACAGTTTTAAAAACAAACTGTGACCATACTGGGTTTGGGCATACTGCCCAGGAGGTAAAATGTATTTATCCAAAAACTACATGTGCTAGACTTTAGTACCACAACCCTTCTTTACATCTACAGCGATCTTGGTGTGGATACCTTTTTCCTGGGTTTAGCAAATAACCATGATAAACTAGTTGAAATTTCTTGACCATGTTTATTATCTTGTACTTACCCCTGCAAATGTAACTGGCGTGATATGTTCCTTAGGATAATAGAAACACAGTAAGTAACTGTGCCATGGCTTACTGCCCCCATGTCTTGATAGGAGGCTAAAGCAAAAGTTTTGTACTTCATTATCAACTAAATTTAAAACAGCCTTGAAAGCCCCACATAATATGTTTATTAACAATGTGCTGCAGCTCCAATCTCTTTAAATACTTATACTCACGATAATGGCAAGTCGCTCCCATGTATCCAGTGTCTGAGCAGTTGCAGTAAAAATCATTCCATGTTTGTGAACATTTTCCTCCATGCTCACAGTAATTAGGGAAACACCTGAAAAGAAATGTAAAAATGTTCTAAGTATCACTTATATTACACAAAAAAAACTGTGACTGATATATATGCTGAGGTCATCAACACTAGAAAAATCTGATCATTTAAAATAATACTGGAATATAGCATATAAAAAGTACTCAGTGAAGCTCATTAAAAAGAACAAAAGTGATAGCATATTTCAAATTTGCAGCTGTAAATGTCATTCTTGGCAATATTATGGTTCATAATTTAATACCCAATATAACACATAATAATGGCCCATACAGAGAAAATTTGTCATCGTGTTAGACATGATTAACATCAGATCAATCACAGCCAATTAACTGCCAGCATAAAAATGACTATTAAATGTTTTAAAGGTATAGATTTATACATTTCTTTCTGAATTGCTTCATTGCTTATTGCATTGTTTCTATTAGAAGTTCTGTTCTCTGCTTAGTAAGAAATTTTCTGTAATGGCTATTTCTAAGATATTCCTGTCAATTAATGTGAATTCTAGTGGTCGTATCTTTAGGCCAATTAAAACAGAGAGACTTCACACAGTAATGGTGATGCATTTTAACCTTTGCCAGCCCAATTTTGAATCATATCTATATAGTTAGTGGATTTTATCCTTTATTTGACATAATATAAATTCCAAATGAGGTCAAATATGTAAAAAAATATGTCAAATATACGCTTCATATCAATAGCACTGCAAATTGTTTATCTTAAAGATTTTCTATTGGATTTGAGAGTGGGCTATAGCTTGACCATTCCAAAACTGTCATTTTCTTTTGGTGAAGCTTGTCTTTTGTTGATTTGGATAGCCATTGGCATCATTGTCGTGCTGAAAGATTAAATTCTTTTATATTAACAGCTTTACCTAAACATTTTCAGAAGTTCCCTAAATGTTTTAGGTCAAAACATCACTGATATTTGGAACTGTTTATATTTCTCTTCACCCTAACTAAAGCAATATGGACAGGTAAAAAAAAAACAAATGATTGTTCTGTGGGGAAGGTTTTCCTTTGGCATCGTTTTCATGACAGACTTTCCTTTGAGATTGTAGTCAACAAGTTGGCCCCATCAGACCATAACATATTTTCAAAAATGCTTTTGGGAGATTTGTAATTTTTTGAAAATTTAAGTTATGCCTAGATCTTTGTTGACACATAATATACAAACAATACATGCCAAAAAGTCCTGCAGCTTTTTCAGTATTGATTTAGGTCTCTTGGCAGCCTCCATGTCAAAAATTAATTTTTTTTCATGAATTCTGGAGAGACAATCAATTTTTGGATAGCCCTTATTTTCTGATTAAGTGACAATAGTTAGGACAAAAAGAATGGCAAACAGGCTTTATGGTGAAAAAGTATGCAAGATTGCTCGATATTGATCCAATCCCCTTTCTAATTTCCTAAGTACTAAGAAAATAACAAAAGTTTACATATAATTTAAAGGGACCTTTATTTGTATTAAGAGCAAGCCTTTTTGAGATTTACAATTCAGACTATTTTAGCTACTTATGTATTACTACAGTAAGGATTTCATTCTTAACATATGTGATAATCTTTCACGTTTTTTTACCAAAAATTTAGGTGATCAGTGATAGATATCTCAGCAGAGAGGCCTATTTTTGGTGCAAACTACATGAGAACATGCTTATCATGCTATAAGAACGAAATCTAGCACATAAAGTGTTACTGGTAAGACAAATGTAAAAACTAGCTTGAAAAAAATAGAATGAAACAACTTCATCTGAAAGCAAGTAATCTGAAATCTAAAAAAACAAGGCTTATTGTAAAAACAAAACATATTCTATGTTAATTAAACCAGAACACGAAAAATTGATAATTAACTCATTTGTATGGTTTCTTTTTTTACTTGCTTTGTTGTGTAAGCTGAGAAACCTTGACATTTTTCTCCACTCACCTACAAAATTCTCTTTCTTCTTCTAAGCTGCTAAAGTGAACCTTAGTCAGAGCTTGACACCATTCTGTTGCAAGTGTAGCTTTCTTTTTTACTTCTTGGTACAGTTTTCTTAGCTTAACACATCAATAATATCCTTATGACCTTAAAGAGAGTTGAAAATTGCTTTTTCTCTTCATCCTATGTTTACACTAAATCTCCCTTGACTTTTATTAGATCCCTAAACCAACTTTTCAACTTGGAGAAATCTGTTTTAACTCAGTTCAGCCCTTAGGAAAAAGAGTTTGTCCTTGAAATCTCTTCTTAATTGTATTGCAAAGTCCCAATAAAAAAGATTTATCCATTTAACTGAAAAATATAATTTATAGCTCTCGTTTCTACAAAATGTAACAGGTTTTACAGTGCCCAGCAAGTGCCTGGTTTTGTAAAGAATGAAATTGGAGGGGGTTGACTCATCAGAAAAGCAGTTTTAAGAAAAGTATAATGTATATATATATATATATATATATATATATATATATATATATATTCTTCTTAAGGATATGATTATGTAGCAAGCCATTTTCTGTGTACTGTCTAGTCTGTTCTTAAGTGGAAGCATTTGGGGGCTGCTGGAAAAGTCTGACCTTGTCTCACACGGTGACCTTTTCACCTAGTGTATTTGGTTTATATTCATCCCTCTGTTAAGCTAGCCATACATGGTTCAATTTGCAAAAAATCGATCCGATCGAGTATTCGAGGCATTGAATCTTCACATCGTTGTAATTTATTGAAATGACACACCACAATTGCGTGGTTTGATCTTAAAAACATTTCCATTACTACTGCACCAGCAGCCTCAATATAACCTAACCTATGCATATACTCATATTGGTCTGACTACAAACCAAGTGCCAAAGTGGCGACTGAACGGAGGGGTTTTATTATTACTTGGGGGCCTGATTATGTCGTCTCTCTATGCAGGGTCTCTGCTGCATCATGACCTTACTACAAATGACATTCAAGCCATCACACTACTATTATTTACCGTTGTTATTTTGATGTTTAATGGCATTTCCATTACGTGGCCTTCACACCCTCCTGGGCCGTCCACCCCTCCAATCTACCCTCCCCTGTTCCTAGTAATCCTAGTGGTCTGACTACAGTCAACAAAAAAGCAATCATAAGAACAATCCTATTTGCCTACCCAGTAGAGAGACATTATTCTAATTGATTGGATCTAATCACAATTGGTTGGGACAAGGAATAGTATGTAATTTACACTCGATGTGGTATCAGTCAATCAAAATTTTCCAACTGGTCCGATCAAATTTCGTTGTGGACATTATTCAATTTTCAATCGACCGACCAAAATAATCGATCGAATTACATCGATTGAACAGTCAATTGAACCATGTATGGCTAGCTTTAGTAATTACGTCAGACACGTCAACTTCAAACAAGGCAGTTTTTCGCTGGGTTAGCATTGTTGTGATTCCAGGAGCGTACTTGGTATACAGTTGTTTTCATTAGTTTACATACACTGTCAGAATTTATGATTTTTTAACCATTTTTTAGAACATATGAATGATAACACAAAATCGTTTCTTCAACTGATGGTTAGTATATGTTTGAAGCCATTTATTGTTAAACAACAAAAAATTTTTTTTCATTACACCACCTACCCAAATGAGCCATTTTATCATGGATTAAACACCAACCTGCCTCCTGTTGTTTTTATACTGGATGGGGGTCTTGCTCTGATTTTGAAATGGGTATATTGTGTATTATATGTGTTCTTTTTGTTTTTTCTTTGACACAGCATTGGAGGGTCCCAGGAAGTTCCCATGAAGACATTTGTGGTTACTGACATGGGGTGAAATGCTGCTTTAAAGTAAGATAACTTTGAGCTCCAACAAGCGTTAATGACCCACATGTTTTTAAAAATGTTTACAAGGGTTAATGGTTGATGTTATAGGGAGTGGTTGTTTGGAAGTACCCACCAAGCTGGGTTGGCAAGGCTTGTGGCCTTGTTATGGTTATTAATAACTAAAGCTGTGGCCATGGTTCTGTTATTTCACAAGGGCAACATCTTCCTGAGGTAATTCCTACCACAGTCAGAAAATACATTTACCTGCTTGTTTACTCTCCAGCACACCTCAGGTTGCAAAGGCGTAAGCTCTGCGTCATGGGTGGTAATATCACTGCCCCACTGCCCCCCAAGACTTCAGGTTTATGTGAGTAAATTTTCTCAATGCATAGACATTGCAGCACCTTACACACTAGACATATAGAATTCTTTTTTGTTAAAATTTTTCGGTAATCACTCTCTAAAAGGTAACAAGCATCATCAGAAGCCAGTTAATCTTTCATACATTTGCATTACAAAGAATATCAATTTATAACTAAGCTGTGTTAGTAAATTGCTAACTACATACATACAAGTATACATTCTGCTCTAGCCTAATGATATAGATTTTTCTCCTGTTGTTAAAGACACAAAAAAGATTTACTCACTAATGATGAGAAAAATATTCTGCTTCTATGTACCAGCTTTTTTTTTGCATCTTTGTATTTGTTCACAATTTAAAGAAACAGAATAACATGAAAGGGGAGGCAGGTATTATGCCAATGTGGTGGATGTTCTTTGGTTGCCTTTGCTCAGCAACAATAGTAAACCATGTAATGCATTAATATATTTATGTTATTGAGTGCATTATTGCAAAGTAACTTGTTTGCGTTACACATATTATTGTTTATTACTTGTCATAGAAAGTATGGCATTGAAGACTTCATCTTAGGGAGTCGTACAGGAATGTGGTTTAGGTATCATACAGTCATACTTCATACTACTATCTGGACAGAAAATATATATTGGCATGGCAAATACATATGAAACTGTGTTAAGTACTTACCCCAAAACTTACCAATACCTTAAATAAATAAAACCATACAGTAAACACTTCAAAAGAAAAAGAACCCTGACAGTGACCCCCTAACTAAACAAAAACAAATAGGTAACCATACATAATAGCCATAAGACCCAATTTTCCTAGCTGGAAAACGAAAACTCCTGATTCCAAGAGTTCTTAAATCACCCAACACTGGCGCCATTATTACCAATGATAGATAACCAATTTAAATTATGGTAATCAGCCAACAGGATACCAATTATCAATATTATCCAAGATTTCCATTACAGGCACTGAAAAACATGACAAACCTGATAACATTATCTAACCATATATGCATAAAAAACAGAAGAAACTAGAACATTTCAGTAGGGTTAATCTACCATCCCAAAAGAACCTGTACCAGATCTTCCTTCTACTAAACTCCACCATGAGCCTATTTCACCATCTCTACCGCATATGCCACCTTCAACAATACCCTTCCAAATACCCTTTCATCCCCTCCAGGTTTAGCTCCTGAGCAACTGTTGTCCCTCTTTTCTCCAGATTACCTTTGGGTGGAAGCCTATATGTGTCCCCCAGGGCAACACACAGGTGATATATCAGTGATCAGGCTTGGGTATGACCTCCTTTAATTTGCCATGGCTAGCAGTCGCCTGTGTGTATAATAAAATATTTACATAATTTGTTTGGCTAGTTAATTCTCCCTGAGGATGCCCATGGGGGCAAAACATGTAGGAGGAACATTATAAACATTCTTCAGCTTCTATGATTTCTATTTTGTGATATTGGATCAAGTGGTATTTTAACATCATCACCTCTGCAATATATATGTGTGTCTAAAACTTGTATATGTATATGGATTTATATATTTTTGCAATAGCTCTTGATAAAAAATCAGATTTCCTCACTTTCCTCTTTTGACTGCTGTAAATTTAAATCTGATGGCTGCTGTGGGTTACTGCCGTTTGTGCTTAAAAGTATCATTCTTACTACTGCAAAGGAAACTTAGGTAAAATCGATAAATATTCAATCGGTATTCAATCCATGGTTGATGGGTCTGAATCTAATTTCTACCGCTACATATTCTCATCTCTAGCGTACATGATTCTCTGTATCGTTACCATTTTCTGTAGGAAAAAAAACTAATATTTGTGTTCTGTACGTACAGTATACGTATTCACAACTGTATTTCTATGTAATGAGCTCCCTTGGTGGTAGATAGTTGTGTGATATTTACATTTTCTATTTGTATAATTCCTGGAAAAAAGCATTGCAAGCTGATACTATATCTTGTATTTTGCTATGTGCCATACACATCCACAAAAACACATTAGAGGATAGGACAAATTCTATTTCACTTTTGATTTATGTGAGAGAGGTCTGCATCCTAAGTTAACATTTGGTGACGCCATTAGCAGAGTGTGCAGGTTTTGATGCTAGCGTGCGAGCTATTAATCAAGTTGGTCAGGCCCTTCCTAAGGGTGACACCACAAACCCTTCTACTGTAATGAGTTTCCTTACAATGCACTACCTTCTAAGCTCATTTTATTTCATTCATGGTACTTCATTATATGCCCACATTAAATACATGTATTTTGTCACAGACAGATAGGAGTTACTGTTGTCATGGACAGATATAAGAGTGGAGATATTGATTATTTCATTTTCTTTGCAAGCAGCGATCCAAGTGTAGCAAAATAGGCAACAAAACAATATATAGAAAGCATATATGTACTGTAATTTAAAGCATATCCTTGAGATTTGTTTTTTAAGCTAAATACCCTTCGCACAAGTTTGGAAAACCATCTTCTAATAATATGGTTTCTTCCTTGTAGCTTGCTGTTCACTAAACTAAAATCTCCGACAAAGTTATCTGTTTTCCCAGTTACACTTATTTGAACTAAATCCTCTCTTTTGGAAAAAAAATCATCTCTGTTATAAGAAATGAGATGGGAAATTTTTTATAGTCCAAATCTGCAGAGGTTACGTTATGGTTCTCCACCATAGATAGAGTAAGTGAGTGTTGTCACCATGGGACATAGAACAAAGTTGAAACTAATGCAGCTGCCACATGTAAGTACTGCACTATTTATATACCTGTATTTCCAAATATCATCATAATAGTAATGAAAGTGTCATGTCAGCTATAAAGATTGTTCAGAGAACAGAAGACTGTGGTGGAAGATAATTGTTTTGTAAAAACAAATAAAACTTATGTGTTATAAGTTTATAATTAATGCAATGCCTGGTAACAGGGAGAAGTAGATTGTGCCCTCTTGTTTTGCATTGTCATTTGTTGCAAACATGGACGGCATTTTGTCATGTGTAGTAGAGAAATGAAGGTAGAAGGGAACTTATCAGAGTTAG
>CM070032.1:90936911-90954411 GCA_036250615.1 Ptychadena robeensis | reverse complement strand
TTCCTTAGGGAAGGTAAGTCTATGGTGAAGCTGAAGATTCTATCTTATATATAGTAATTTGCAAATACTATGCAATTCACATACTCTGTAGGGAAGACTAATGCTATAGTACAGGTGAAGATTCTTTTTGTCACATTTTTGGAACATAAGTAAATAGAAAGGATCGTTCTAGCATGTGTAGTTGAAATCAAGAACAGTCGTTACTTTGACAAAATTTTTAACATACTTAATGCAAGAACTAAATGTGCTAGAACAATATTTACTTTTTGGAAGCTTTCTACAACATTTTTCTACAGAGTGATTATACCCTGTTTAGGTGCTTTGCAAATTCTCAAATAAGCTAGTTAAACCATCCCTATTTGCAATACAGACACCAGATGTAGTGGGATGCCATTGGCACGCCTTGAACAGGTGAGCAATCCTCAGTGTGAGTCGGGTTTCCGCTTTTGAATTAAATTAAACACTGGGTGTCACTTGGGATTACCGCCAAAAGGGTTAAATAAAACTAAATAAGCAGTGTGTTTAGTTCTATTTATTCAAAGTTTATTTGATTTCATTCTACAGGTTTACATCAGTCTGTGTAATGTTGTTAAGCGTGCTTGTTCTAAGCTTAGAACCAGATCTTCTGATGGTATTAATATTCTTACATATGTTAGTTCATTTTAGAATGTTAGATTTTAATTTTCCTGTCTCCATCTGTGCAGTGAAGATAAGGAGCAGCTTTGTTTAATTTGAGGCTTTATTTTTTTGCTCGGATCAGTACAATTAAAAGTGGCTGAAACCATTACTAATCTGAAATTTAAGTGATCCCTGATTTTTTTGTACCAATGTCGGCACTCTGAGATATTTTTTACATACCAAACTAATAAAATTCTGAATTCAAATCTTTCAATATGCACTACACAATTTCCCACAAACCTAGCTTTTCAGCAACCACAATTTTTTAAACATTCCATAATATCAATAGTCACACAAGTGTGTGTGTGTGTATATATATATATATACATATATATATAAATTAGAGGACCCGAATATAAGCCGACGCACCCAATTTTAGAAAAAAATCTGGAACAACTGAATGACTGGAGTATAAGCCTAGGGAGGGAAATGCAGCATTTAAGACACACAGCAAATGTACTTTTGTTTTTAGGTGTAATTATTCAATTCAGCAGATTTTTAAGGTAATTACAAAGCCCCTGAACATGATATCATCACTTAAATTGCTGGAGATGTAGAGAAGGGATGTGGAAACATTGTAAAGAAAAAAGTATTGTTCTAGCATATCAAGTTTTTGCACAAATTAAGTTCCAATTTGACTTGACTTTAAACCTAATTTATGCTAAAACTTGTTAAAATGCTAGAGCAATAAAAAAAATGGCAAATGTTACCACAACCCTTTTTACCTCTCTAGCAAAGTTGGTGATGATGACATGTTCAGGGGCTTTGCAATTCACTCATAAAGTCCACCTACAAAATGCCGTGATTTAAATTTTTTTACCCGAATATAAGCCGAATTTCATTTTTTGAGCACATTTCAGGTGCTGAAAATTTTTGCTTATATTCAAGTATATACAGGTATATTTGTAGATTCATTATTTTTCGATCCCTAAAGTTGGTATGTCCAGAAAATCTGTTCCACTTCAGTTGAAAGTTGTAATCCACATATTTATTATGACAATAATTATCACTCCAATGACAATGATGCATAATGTGATGTAGCTATGTTAGCGGACAAATAAAAAGGTATACGCTTGCTTTCATCATCTTTTCCTTTTATTAACTAATAGTGAAAAGCTTTTTCTTGGTCTGAGCAATATTGCTTGGGTTGAGTAAGCTTGTCCTGTACACTTAACTATTAATGACATTAACATACAGCTTGTATTATGGACTATGACTACTAAAATGAAATTTTTAATCTATTAAGGACATGTAGCATGTATTTTGGTGTAAAATATAAAGAATAAATTCCTACCTGTCAGTGATTCCACATAAATCAATCAGCAAATCACTGAAGTTCCCAAGTAAACTTTGTTGCACTGAAATAAGGTCCACCATCCTGGATCCAAAAGAAATTGATTTCATGCAACCCAAAAATGTACCAACAGGCTTTATACATTCACTGTCTGTATTGATACCAGGACATCCTGAACAAAGAGTGAAAACAACAAATGTTTTTACAACATTAATATAACTAACACCAGAAATCAGCTTACACATTACCATTACACCCTCATTTAAAGGTTAAAGCATAATTCTAGAAGAATCCAATCATTACATTCCAAACTATACAATCCAATCGATTGTATAGTATTGAATGTAAAAAAAAGTAAAAAACATTTTTTATTGTATCCCCCTTATCATAATTATAGTGCAATTTTTATTTTATTACAAATACTGTGGAGGCAATTGGCCAACACTAGGGTATTTGTAATAGTGTATTATTCGGGGTGGCACATATATAACCAATTTATTCTCATTTAGTCAGGCTCCTGCCTAGGAGGAGATTATGTCCTACGTCTAATGCCGGCAGCAAATTTCCTTAGTCTACTCTCTGTTAGTGATCAGAATGATCCGTCACTTGTCATTGACTGGACATTTCTAACTAAAAAACACGCAGGCACATTGATTTGTAGCACTGTGTCAACCAAGATTTGGCAAAGAAAAGAGACTGTACTATTGTGAGAAATTATAACTGGATGTATTATACTGGTATTTTACTTAAATAACAATAATTATAAAAAAATATATAGGAAATTGGTTAAAATGGTAGGTATAGAGAAATTATCTAATAAACTCAAGCAAAATAATGTTATGCTATAATTTTGGCCCCAAAAAAACAACAACTGACAGCATGAAGCTGAATGTGCATTGTGTAAATTAGGTTTCAAACTTTCTACACCTCATTGACAGGAACCTTATGCCCCTGTTTAGCATTGCTCTGACCCATTTTAGTCTATGTAACCTCAGTCTATGTTTTCCTGCTTACATCCATTTTTCTGCATATATTATGACAAATCCCTTGTCACCTAAGTAGATCAAAAATTTTAAGTACTGTAAGTTTTCTGATTATTTTTGCAATTTTAGCATAATGCAATTCATTTCCAATGCAGACAGATATGTTACATGCCATTTAAATGTGTATAGATCAAGATATAGCCAACTATTTATTTTATGCCACTTAACATCATATTTAACTAAGTCACTTCTATTTTGGTTAGAGATAGTCAAAAAAATTAACACATTTATTTGAGAGGTATTGTAATCCAAAGCCCCTAAACAAAGTTTCATCACCATAAGGAGATGCATACATTAAGTTCAAAGGTACTTCAAGTAAAAATTTGACTATAAAAGTTTTGATGTGCTTTGAACCTTAATCATGGAAAAACTACATGTGCTAGATCAAAACTTTTTGTAACGTTCCCACAACCCTTCCCTACATCTCCAGTGGTTTTGGTGATAATACCATGTTATGGGGATTTCCAATAACTCACAAATCCAGCTAGTAAAAATTTTAAAAAGAAATGACCATTTCTACTGTTGGTATATATTAATCACCTATGACAGGTGACAACATTCCTCTACCAATACAGTATGGTAAATAATAGTTGTCAACCCATGATCAAGTTACTATCAGGATAGAAAATAAAGGAAAAAAGGTTCAGAAAGAAAAATGAATGCAGCTATTAGACCGGGTAAGATTCCATTAATTTGACTCAGGGACATACACTGATTTTTCGGATTTATATACACTCACCGGCGACTTTATTAGGCACACCTGTCCAACTGCTCATTGCACCTGTCCAACTGCTCAATGCATTTAGGCATGTTGACAAGGGCGCGACAAACCGCTGCAGTTCAATGGGAAAGCTTCACAATGGGAAAGAAGGCGATTTAAGTGACTTTGAAAGTTGGTGTCAGACGGGCTGGTCTGAGTATTTAAAAAACTGCTGATCTTTTGGGATTGTCATGCACAGCCATCTCTAGGGTTTACAGAGAATGGTCCAAAAAAGGGAAAACATCCAGTGACCGGCAGTTCTGTGGGCATGCCTTGTTGATGCCCGGGGAGAATGACGAGATGGTTTGAGCTAATAGAAAGGCAACAGTTACTCAACTAACCATTTGGTACAACCAATGGTTGGATTACCGTGCCACCCGACATGCGGGAAATTCCTAGTCTATCTCACTAGGTGGGGCTACCCGATTTTCAGCCAAGCGAGCGATTGGTGGGAGCTAGCACGTCAGCCATCCAAGGCAATCCTGGTCAATCTGGGCTCTCCTGGTGGCAATGTCTTAAGGCAGAAAATTCAATGGACACTGCACACTGCTGGGTTCCAAGGATGCAGATCAAGGAGGATGCACACAAAAGCTCACTTGGCCTTTGCAAATGCTCATCTGGACAAAGAAGAAGACTTCTGGTCTTCTGTGTTATGGTAAGATGGAACAAAAATTTAATTGTTGTGTCACAATGATGTTTTCTTCATTTGGCAATAAAAAGGAGAAGCCTCAAAAAATAACTTGCTGGTTGAATAAAAGTAACTCTAAGTTAAAATGTACCAGGGATATGAAAAATTATGGGCTCAACTGTACATTCAAATGAAAGTGCCTGAAAGGTTATGTCTTTGAGCTCTTTTGCATGTATGATATATTGCCAAAAATAGCTTTGAAGACTATTGTCTCATAAATGCACCAAAATAACAAGCCATTTGCCAGTATGTATTGGCATGTTTGGGAGTATTGCTGTTTGTGGTATTAAGTCACATTTATCAATGGCAGTCTGTATGTCTGTACTCATACACAACAAATAAAAATGTCATGCCTTACCTCCAAAGTAATAATTTGCTGGAGTTGACACTTGGAATGGTAGAAGCATATTAAGGCTTGCAGATGTGTCATTATCTACTGTCAAATTTGCCCGATTTTTTTTAATCACAACATAAACAACATGCCACTGTCCATTATTTAATTCAATGGCTGTATAAAATAAAAAATAAACAGTAAATTCATTCATTTGATAAGTACATATTCCTCATGAAAAACATAATCCTAATAACATGTCAAGCACTACTTCAATAGATATGAAGGAAATTACTTCAATATAAAGGACCTGTTCTGTAAAAAAAATCCCCACAAAAGTCAGATAGATTCAGCACCAGTATTGGCCATCATGGTCGCTGATCAGAAAGATAACCTTTGGATAACTAGTTGTCCGATCACTGGTTAGCTAAGATTTAGCCAGCATCAGGAAAGGGAAAGAATTTAAAGATTCATGTCCTACATGAATGAAGCAGAGAGACATGAACTGGATGTCCTTAGATGCAGTTTTCCCTCTAGAAAAGAAAACAATGAGCAGCAAGGTAGTTGAAACATCAAGTCTTGCTTCAAATCTCAGAAAAGAATTCACAATGCAGATTTTGAGCTATGAGGCCCAAGGCACAGGACATAACCGGACCACAGTTTAGGTTGACTTGTTTATTATTTAATGAATTTCTCTGTAAATAATTTATCATATTTCTAGACCCATAAGATCCCAAAATCATAAATGCCTGCGTCTTGTGCGATGACATGACCACCCACAGCCGTTTAGCCAGGGAGGCAAAGGAGCTGTCAGATGAAAGATCTGTCTACAGGCTCATCTCCCATCTGTAGAGCACAACTGACATAAACAATGAAGTGGCAGAGCGATTTGAAAGAGCTGCTTTCTCTGTGTTACTGTCTGTGAGCTGAGCAGGTTGAGTCCAACTCACACACAGTGGCAGATGTAGATAAGAGAGGCACCTGTGGGTGGCTCTTCCATCTGCACTGTATGCACTGTATACTTCATATGTATTACAGAATATACTAAACATCATATTTAACTTTCCATTCATAATGAGCTGTATGAAATAGAGCCCTTGTGCCAATTTCTAAATTACAAGTCAAAAGTGGTATTGGATTCTTACCCGTAGTCGTGTCAAAGTATAGTCTTTCGTATTTGTAAAGGCTCATCTTAAGCTTTCCTTCAGCAAGATATAATACAAAAATAAACGGAGCAGAGCTAAGCTTGGTGGCAAACAATGTGCCTTCTTTATTCCAAGTACGAAAATGAAAAGAGATGACAACCTCTTCTTGCACTGGTAATGCAGGTAGGATCAAATAGCTGCTTGAATTTAAAAATGTAATTGGGACAACTGGAGGCTCTTGGCAATAAAAAGAAACATTACCCTAGGGAATAAAAAAGGAAATAAAAGTTATAGAGTAATCACTTTTTCAGTCATGGTCAACAGAAACAAAATGTTGATGTGAAAGCACATCTCTATTATGTTGGGGTTTGCTGTGCAAATTTCCAGAGTTTTTAACTTTTTTTTATTTTGTTATTTAGATGAAAATGTTCATGAGCTATTACTTTAAGAGAAATGCTGTCTAACCTGTAAAACACCGGAACATTTTTTTAATTAATCCATTTTCTTTATTAAGAGACAAACAAAGTTTAAAAAAGTACATTAAATGGGTTATACACAGCAAGGACCAATGATACAAAATATGGATTGTCAAAATGTGCAGGTTGCCCCTTTTTTTCCCCTGAGACCAGTTCCATGGGAGACTGCCGATGAGGTTGAAGGGAATTGGGGAGGTGATAACAGTGTCAAACAAAACAGCTAACAAAGAGGTGCCAAAAAACTGGCAAAGGGGTAGTGAGCAAGAGGGGTTGACTATGGCTCATGGTGTATCATAGAGACATGAGTGCAGGACTTGTGCAAAGAGTCATATGTAACTAACAAAGGAGAATATTTTTTGGGGAAGCCAACTAACCTAAAAGCATGTCTATGTAGTGTAGGAGAAAGCCAGAGTAACCAGACAAAACCCACACTGACATGGGAAAACATGCAAACTTCTTGCAGATAGTGCCCAAGCCAGGATTTGAAACTAGCACTGCATGGCCAGACTTCTAACCACCTGACCCACCATACTGCCAGTCTGTCAGCAAAGCAATTTAGTCTACAATTAAGCAATTTAGTCTAAAAACAGTATATTCAGCCCAGCTTAAACAATTTGATTGACTGGATGGGTAGGGGGTAGGAAGGCAGCAGCTCCACAAGTAATCTGAAGGCTGCAAGTTTGTTTATATATTCATGAATACATTGAATGATGGACCCTATAGCTAAAATGTGGGCTTTGCATTATTTATAGTTGAGTCAACCTTTTCTTAAGGTGACCATACACGTGCCGATTTTTCGGCCGTTTTTAGCCCTCCCCACCGATCCGGTAGGTCGGTCGGGAGGGATTCAGAACTGTTTTAAAATCGGCTGAAAAGTCGGTCGGGTCCCGCCCGCGGATGCCCGATTTTTCGGGAAGACGGCAGCTTGTACATGACGGCAGCTTGTACATGACATATACAAGCTGCCGTTTCCCCTGTTTTTTAAAACAGTTCTGAATCCCTCCCGACCGACCTACCCGACCGGATCGGTCGGGAGGGCTAAAAACGGCCGAAAAATCGGCACGTGTATGGTCACCTTTACCCAGATTTTTAGGTAAAAGAAGTGAGCATGAGATTGTTTGCATATACTCGGATAGGTGTAAATTACACTATATACGACACTGACAATGATACATATTTGCTCCTTGTAGGTCTAGCAGTACACAATGGTTGTATTGAATGTGAATATTTGAATCTCACATTTTTATTGGGAATATTGTCATCTCGAACATAGTGCTATATCTTCATAATCTCAAATATTTGAGATTCTGGGGAAAGTACCATGCATTGCGCATGCAATAGTCGCATGTATAAAATGCAGATTTTCGCAAAGAATTCATAAAAAAATATTTCTGAGTTGTTTTAAAGGATTACACTGTTCTCCTTGTTCCTTATTCCTAATTCCCCTACTTTGTCAGGTGCTCCTCTTTCAAGCCCTATTTTAGGTAGCCTCAAGCAAAAGGAAGTTGCCTGAGCAAGAAGGTCTTCATTCCCAGGTTCCTGTTTAGCTAATACTTGTTTCCTGATTATCCAGCTTCTGACTTTTGGCTTGTTCCACAGACTGTCTCTGCCTCATCCCTTTCTAACCTGGTAATTATCAGCTGCTCATTTCATGGGTGCATCTGAGGGCTGCCTGTGGGAACTGTCTGCACAGAGTCCATTACCCCTTGCTGTGTGCTCTGATGAATACTGGGCAGTTATTTAATAGTGATGAGCAGCATAGGCAATATTAGTATTTGCCAAATATCATGAATTATCTCCTAAATTTCTAAATGAGTAAATTTATGATCTCCAGTCATTTTTACCATCATTGCGAAAAATATTTTTTCGCAATGAATCTTGAATATTCGCAATTACAAAGATATAGCACTATAGTCGAGATCTTCAGGAATTCTTGAAGTGCCAATACTCAAAATAAATATTCTTGATCAACACTATTCTTTAAACTCTGTGCCTCAGATTGCACTTTTGCCAACTCTGTGAAGTTAGCCCAGGGAGTCAACTCTCTTGTATTATGGATGACACAAGCCTTGTTACCCCTGCATTGGTGGTGATACCTACTATTGATGGATGAAGAGGATGACCACCCTTTGTCATATAGAACAAATGATTATTTAACACTTCTGTTTAGTTGTTTAAAGACTTATTGCCAAAATTATAATTATATTGATTGCCACCCCAAGTGTATTCATACCTCAATATAGATTGGATCTTTGAACCTCTTGGTCAAGTCAATGATGTTCATACCATTGTAATAAAGGTTCTCAAAGCATCCATAAAAATTCTTCTGTTGCAGTGATGCTGATTTTCCTTGTGAGGCGATACCTCCAAAGCTAAGCTTAGAAAGAAAAGAAAAATCAATATAGCCATTAAGCTAGATTCTATAGTGTCTTGAATGTTGCAGTTGCTTATTTGAGCATTTAATTACATAAATTTTTTACCCAAAAAATAATTTCCTGTTTTGATTTTTAGATGACTTAAAATACACAATCAATGTTGTGAATCAATACTTGTTGTTGTATGGTGCTGTATTCCTAACATCTACTCATCAAAGTAAACTGTAACACAATTGTGAAGAGATCACATTGCTTGTGGTGTTTACTTACATTACATTACTTAATTACATTATGTACAATTGTACATTGCAATAGAATTATATATTTTAACAAATTAAACACAAGGTTTAAACACAAGGTAAATATAATTACTAAATAGAAAAAATACCGGCACATGTAAAATATGTATGCTTTTATTTTAAGCAGAGAGAATTGTACAGAAATTGTATACAATATTACTTGATGCTTGCTAAAAGCTGTCAATATATTTGGGTTCATGCAAACATCTAAAAATGCATTCTAACACTAAAACTGTGTAAGGTAACCATAAAGTACATACCCATTAACTTCCTACTTTGAGATTTGGTTCCCTGCTTGCTTGGCACAAAGTGAACCTATGCCCAGACTAGAGACATTCACATATTTTTATATTTGTAACAAGTAGTAAAAGGGCTAGATCTATCCAACCTCTAATCTCTTTAGCTCCTATTGATTTCACAACAGAGACTCTAGAAACATGTACTAGTTTTGTCTTTGGTTTTGTTTTTTTTACAATAAAGTGATGGTACTATTCATGCACCTGACCAGGATGGATGCTTAGTGGGGCAGGCTCTCCAGGTTGACCCTATGACCCTTAGTAACCAGTGATTAGCTGACACTTGTTTAGCTCCGGTTGGTGCTTTGGTTGGTCTGAATATATATGGGCTCTCTGTTCCTTAAGAGGCTCCTGGACTATGGTGGCTTGCAATCTTTTGGATTTGTTTTGGTTTTATCTACTTTTATCCTACATATAATTGATATGGCCACACGTTTATCCCCTGAGGCGGTCAGTAAGGATGAAACGTGCGTTGGGGTGGCATTATACATGTTGAGGATATTGTTTCTTTTTCTTGACCTACATAGAGATGTGGTTGGAACACCATACAGAGATATAAAGGCTCCGTGTCAACAAATATGTACTGTACTGTGTTGTTTTTTATTATCAATTTTTGTACACTATTAAATGACCGTTTTATTTATGTTATGATGTTAATACTCTTGATTTACTGTTGAAGCCTTTAAAGTCCCCCCACCTCTGGTAACACTGGAGAGATTGTTCCCCAGGGTAGTAGTTGCTCTCCATACCCTGCGGGGTTTTATTTTTCAAATATTTGTTGTCAGATATAAATAGTAAACAACTTTTTGACTTGACACAGGAGATGAAAGTAAAGGGTTAGTTAACCTCCTTGGTGGTTTGCCTGAACCCAGCTTGGGCAGAGTTTGTTTACAAAACAAACTCACCCTAAACTGGGAGTGGACCACCACCATATCATGCAGGTCTATGGCATCACCTCCTCCCCTCCTCTTGCCTGTGCAGAAATTGCAGCTGCCCCTCAGATCACTTCTGTCACAGGCAAGAGAAGGGGAAGAGGTGACGTCATAGACCTTCATGATATGGTGGCGGTATAGGTTTCCCGGCCCACATCGAAGAGTGCAAATATACCACCACAGACACAGCCTCCAAAACAGGTTGCAGGCTAGGTGGGATACATATAAGATATGCAGGAGGACACCAGATACCACTTTATATAAACATTTTGTGTGCCTGTGGGGAGGCGAGCTTGTTTGGATGGTTATAGAGAAAGGTGATAAGCCAAAGACTAAGAGGGGGGTCATGACACAGTGATGAGAAAGAGGTTAATGGTCGGTAGGAGGGGAAATGCCCAACACAGGTTGAGCTAAAACTCTTGCCTAAAGTTCCCATTTTTTGTTTCACAGGTATTCCAGATAATAATCTGTCACAATCTCAGAAATTGATAAACCATTAATGGGCATAGCCATGTCAAAGCCAGGAAGAAATGTAGGGAGCAGTGACCAATGAGTGTTTTGACATTAGATTGTTAGATAGATTCAGATAGTCCCAAAGCTCAAGGTTATGTTGCATCAGACAGGGAGTGGAGTTGGTCTAAACATGGGAGCCAACCATGGGAGGGCTGCCAGAGGAAAAAGTAGCACAAGTAGGAATCTCCAGGAACAGAGGAATCTGTAAAGCAGAAGGAGATGATGGATATGAATGATGGATGAGTAGGAAGTGAGCTGCATGATAATAAAGGTAAATGTTAATTAGTCCAATGTCTACTTCCTCTTTTTCTATAGAGAAAGTGTTTAGGCATAGATTGGGATATGGATTAGGAGAATGCAAAATAGTGCACTCTATCTGTAGTAGGGAGTGTGAAACCAAGGAGGGAGGTGAGACCAGGAGTACAAGAGGCCCTTGAAGGAATGGAAATGCATTGTGTAATTAGCTACAAAGAGGTGTAAAGCGATGTAAGGTGCATGCCTAAATAGGGGAGGGTTGAGGTTGCTGAGTAAAAAAAGGGAAGGTTTCTAGCAGTGAATGAAAAAGAAATGTATACATTTTAATTTGTAAAATATATAAATGCCAAGTTTAAAGAGATGGAGCATGTGTATTTCTTTTTTTTTCATTACGTCTTTGGCCAGGTTTCAGCCTATAAAAACTTTTCTTTTGGATTCAATATCTATTATCTATATCTATATAATATCTATATCTATTGGATTCAATATCTCCAAGGATGCGAGCAATGTCGATCGAAGAGAAAGCATGGGAAATTTAAGAAGTCCCATGGAAGAAAGTTAGGCAAGATTTGATAGGGTCTTCTTAAATCTGCCATCAAATTGTAAATTTATTCAGAAAACAACTCTACTTTCAATGTTTTCTGAGATTAGACCACTAAAGAGACACCTTAATATACAGAATACATCTGCTCGCTTGATTTAGTTGTAGATTTTTTCTGAATGTCTTATAAATATAAAGGCAATATCCATCAAAATTTAATGAGAATGTCATATGATGAAAAACCTTTTTCTGTTCATTCAAGTATAGAATTGCCCATAAGGAGAAAATTTAAACAATGTGGCAAAAATCCATACCACACATCACATTCACAATTTTCACATGTCTGCTTTAAATTTATATATTAAAATACATAAAATACACACCTCATAATCAATGTCCAAGTACGAGATGTCTCCCTTCATGAAGAAATGATGTACATGTTTGTCAACAGTAAAATTGACTTGTCTCCCAAAACGTTCGATAGCAGCTGAATGCCATTGCTGATCATCTAACAGGCTTCCCAAGGATACATTAACATGAGGGTGAGAGGTAGGAAACTGTAAATTTCCTTAAAGGAGAACAAATAAACTATTATACCACTGGTACAATAACAAAAAGATATTAGAACAGCTGAACCTAGACCAAAATATAGACCAATTGACTTCATAGTAGCCTAAATGTGGAATATGAAGATAACAAACCAGTTATAACATTTGCATTTAATAGATAAATTGTAAGATAACCACATAGATAATTTAGGTCACAACGAAGCTGTGCTCATTTTATGTCTACATACAAATCTACTTGTGCAACCACATACATTGCTCTTATTTACTGTTTTATGCAATTTGGTCATAGTTTCGCACCTTAACACAAGGCTAAAAGATACTTATGCCCCTAAAATAGACTAATGCCCTGTGTACACTACATTTCTTTCCCCACGTTGGGCACACATAGAGTGCAGGGCAGATCGTAGTCTGCTTTATGTCGAATGATGATAAAGCAAGGCCTGGCATGCCATGTGTCAATTGGAATTCAATGGGCTTGTCAGTGTGACGCTAACTGTAGACAGGGCCTAGGTAAAAAAATTTAGGAATAAATTGTTCCCTTAATTTTGCTGCAACTCACTAACATAAAGCACACATTTTTAATAAGCCTGAGGATGTGGGCTCATATTCTTGAAAATGTGCTCATTTTAAGCAAAATCGCCAGCAGATCTATGCGTGTAGGGGGGGCCTTAATTTAACTTGACTTGTAGCTTAAAAATGCATTAGCACTTGCAGTTAATAAGGGCCCACTGTCAACGTTAGTAAAAATTAGCTCAGTACTAAGAAAATATATTCAGAAATGCGTAATATCAATCCTATCAAAATCCTAATCAAATTTAGATAGATTGTGGAAGAGTTATTTTTAGGTTGTTATTAGGTTCTGTCCTGTGACAGCTCATCCCTTACCACTTAATGAAAAAAAAGAGCAAATTTTACAAGAAATGTACTATTAGGATATGTTTTTACATAACATTACCTAGGTTTATAATTAACCAAAGTCTTCCCTTTATAAGTTCCAGTGAGATACGATCTTCATTTCCTCCTTCTCCATGAAGTAATATGCCATCACTTTTCATTGACTTAAACTTGAGGGAAATTGCATCTTTTGCTGTGCTCATTGACTTTTGATGGAAGCGATACAATATGGAGCTTTTACCATCCAAATAAATAATGTCTGAAGCTGTAAAAAAAATCAAAAGGGTTACAGTAAGTTGAAATACTGAATACATTACTATTAGATTCAGTTTTATATTTTAATACCAATTGTTTTTTTTTTAAAGGGCTACATGGGAATGGTACTTTTAAAGCTTTGCCCACATATTTGATCCAAAAATAAAAATGTCTCAGGAAATAAGGGATAGGACAGAGGCTTAAGAGTACATCTTTTAGCCTTCAGCAGTACACACTGGGCAATTTATTGAAAAAAATATCGTTTGTCAAAATACCATACAAAAAATCCAGTTGCTACCAAATTCCCCTTTGCAACCACCACTATGTTAATACGATTCTGAACAATGTTGCCCCAAACAATCATACATACACTTTACTACAATGCATATATCCCATGCTAAACTTTAACAAATAAACAATAGTTTAATGATTTGTAAGCAAAAATGTATCCTTCCTTCCAAACAAATCAGCTTACAGCTTATACACATCACTTATTTGGTCTTTCATTAGGCTGTTCATTCACATTTTGGATTTCCATTTTGGAAATCTTTTGGCAATTCCAAGGTTTATAATATTTGCACTATATACATTGTGGAACTTTTATTATTTATGATATTGAATAAATTAACCACCCAAGGCATGTGCCCTAAGTCTTCTAATGAGTTCCCTTGGTTTATTAGGATCCTTGAATTAAATAGCGCTATCAAAACTGATGCAACCAAGCATTAAAGATATCATATCCTTTGGAAGCCTGATGAGTCATCTTGGGTGGAGGTCACGTTCTACTTTGCCCTCACAGTGGTTAATTTTGTTTATTGGATGGTGCAATATATCTCTTTCCCCGGTATATTGTCTTCATTTTCCTGACTACAGACTACACCGCCTTCATTCTCATAATTAACAGACCTGTCTAATAGTTTACAATATTTCCCTTTTGGCAAACATCTATTTGGCAAAAAAAACTATGTTTTTTTGGAGTAGAATTGTGTATGCACAGAACTTACTACGAAGATATCCCCGTTTTCTAAGGGGTCTACGTGGGGTCTTAATGGTATTGCAAATTTGGTAATTAATAAAAAAGAAATCTTTAGAATCCAGTTTTTTTTATTGTTCTTCTGGCATCTTAAATCCCTACAAATAAGAAATATGGCCCAAAAGAGATGTTTTGCAACTATGGAAAATAAGAAGTGAGGCAGGGAATGGTGCAATGCTTTCCATTAATATAATGTTATGCAACCAAATTATGGTATAACATTGAAAAATAATATTTTCCTTTTGCTAGTCTAAGAGAAGCCTGTTTAAAGCCGTGCTATACCCTATCAAAACAAATTTAAAAAAACAACTAATATTGGCAACTGAATTTTTGGAAGTTTAATATAAGTTTTCTCTTTAATTACATTCAATCCCATAACATCTATTGCTACCAAATTCAAAATGATTTGTGTTATCATCCACTTCTGAACTGCTAATGTGAATGTGCATGTTAATAATACAATAAAGTGTGAATTAAGCCCTTATCGTTCCTAGAAAAAATCGTGTAAAATCATATCCTTCATTCTTAGTCCTGGCAATGACACAGAAATATAACAGAACATATTTCATCATAATTTTATATTGTAAAAAATATATAAAGATTATGTTTAGATAAGACTTTGTATTAACCTTTGGTAGAAAAACTTTGAAAACGAAGAGGGATTTTTTGTGTAATCTTAAATTGACCAGACTCTTAATCCATTTTGAGGGTGGTGTGTTAGATAAAGGAATTACCACACAAACCAATACATTCGGTTTATCTAAAATTATTTTCTTCTATCTTTTAAAGAACTTTCTGTCACATAATCTTTAAATGGCTAATATCCGTTAAGAGTAATGGTCAATTCAACTGACTATATTGTCTGTTCTCCACACAATTGAAGTAATTTTTGTTTCTTGTAAACAGATACTGCAGCCATAATAATAGTGAATTTTGTTAAGTTTAAAAATTTAAAGATTATTAAATCCCAATTTTTTTTATAAAGTACTCAATAAAAACTCAAATACCTACAAAGAATAAAATACTCACTCCCTTGGTTGTCCGTACACCAATGGAACTCCTCAGAGAGTGTGTGCTCTTTCAATGAGCATCCCACTGATAGTACGGGAAGAGAATTCAGGACCAATTTTGAAGGTCTTTATTGGCACTATATGGGTGTTTGTAATATATTATAGAAAAATGCTTTTGTTTAGGGTTTACTTACCACTCATCTAGGGAAGATTAGGACTAACTATGTTCTAGTTAACACTTGATTCATGGAATATAAATTGTTTCTTAAGGTAAATGGCTTTGTTCTCCTTTTTGTAGGAGTATGAGATTGAAAAAAATTTCCAGATGGAAACCACGTAGGGGAAAAGGGGAGGATCATTATCACTGCAAAAATTACAGTAGGAGAGAGGCTTTGATATGTCCCAATAGATCTCCATGCTTCTCTGTTCCTTTAGTCTGGTTGTCGGTACAGTATATCTTGCTTACTGAGAGATTGAACTCACAGAACGCTTTTCTAAGAAAATTAAAAAGACCAACACATAAAATGTAATTACATAAATGCTAATTACAGGCCCACTGCCCTTTAAAAAGTGATTTGAAAATATGCATTCAAAATGTTAACTTGTTATTTAAAGGTGGATTTAAACAAACTGAAAAGGAAAGATTAGTGCAATAGGTATCATGTCAGCTGTTAACATTACCCAACAGTATAGAAAATATTTTTTGTCACCCCTATTGATAGCAGATGCTAAAAGGATATCTGTAATGGCCTAGTTCTCTTCTTCTATATACTCCTACTCTTCTTGAAATGTAAATTCCGTCTTTTAACAGAATCCAAAGAATAGCTACATAGAAAAAAAACAAAAATAGTTGCTTACCTCGAAAATATTGTTATCAATTCCTTCTACACTGGATGTCTATGTTAAATAACTTCCCTTGAATTTAACTGTGTAGCATATATTGCAACTGACTTAAATAAACTTGCATTTTCACACTTGATAACATATCCAGAATTCTTCACTAAAATAGAATTTTTCCAGATATAATCTGCTGAGAATTGCAATATAATAGAGGAAAACATTCCTATAAACATTGTTTATTTTAAGCTCCTAATTTTCATAGACCAAGGTATTTACCAACAATCATGCAGATATATCAGTAGCCTATTAAATGGTGAATTCATATATAAATAAATAACTCCTTTTTATCCAGCCTAATTCTCCACCCAAAAACAAAAGCTTTTGATGTTTACTTCTGAGCAGAGGATACTACACTGTTTTCAGGAAGCCCAGTACAGCATCCTGCTGGTCCTTTCCATCCACCATAATCTGCCAGCCTTGTAAAAAGTCAAAGTAAAGGAAAAACAAACCTACACTCTTAATGTATTCAATTTCACTGTTAACTGATATGAAATGTTAGATATAATTTCTAGTAAGGAGAAAGGGTTGTAATAGCAATCATGTAAATGAATCTTTATTTATATGTAGCCAAAGGCATTGAAGTGAATGCAAAAAGAAAGTTATATTTGTAAGATACATCTAGTATCTAGAGTAGCAATCGTTTTTATTACAGTAGTTAATGAAACATTGAACAGACATTAAATGTTATATTCTGTAAGGATGTAAATAATAAATATTGGGTCTTAGATTACTATTTTGGCATGCAGTATGCTTTTCAGTTAGTAACTTTGTGAAATTAAAGTCTTACTAATGAAACAATACTTTTTTTTCCAAGGACAGGAGGAGTGACTATGTACATCTGTGTGCCTGAGTTGTCTGGACATTCGCGGAGAAACAGTAGCTGCTGACTTACAGACAGATTTTCTCTGGTGTGTAGTCTGCTGTGTGTGGTTTTCATTATTTACATTTTCCCTACTGAGGTGGAGACAGAGGAAAGTAAGTGATCACAGAGAAGCCAGCTTTTCTCTGCTTTGATCAAAATGGAGCTAAATCTGTGTGCTCAGCAATCACTTTTTTCTCTCTGTCCTCACCTTTTGGGAGGAAAACACAAAAGATCAAAGCCACACAAAGCAGAGACAAAGAGCAGCCAGCTTTTACTCTGCTCTGATCAAATCTAAAAAATCTATCTGCTATGCAATCACTTCCTTCTCCCTCCCTACCTCCAGCAGGGAAA
>CM070032.1:90888190-90923050 GCA_036250615.1 Ptychadena robeensis | reverse complement strand
TTAGAGGTGGTAAATCTGTGCTGCTGGGGCTCCGATCTTCGCCTGACGGCCTCATTTGTCCAGTGCAGTACTGACAGGACAGAGCTGGACGAGATGGGGCCATCAGGAACGACAGGGGGTTCAGCATCAAAAATACTCTGCTCCAGAATTCCTATAGAAGGGCTTTTAGGAAAGGGCACAGGACAATCTTCTGTATTGCTTTTAGTGAACACAAAAGCCAATGTAGACATTAAAGAAATGCAACACATACAGCTAACATTTACTCATTTGTTATCAGTTCTTGTATCCAAAGAAATGTGTTGCTCTTATTAATTTTGCTAATGTCATACATTTGTATATTTCAACCTGAGCATATTTTGGAAAATCAGTCACCAACTAGGTAAAATTAATTTAGTGGGCCGTACATCCTTTCTGGAACATTGTATATATCTGGCTGGTCATCAGCTCAATTGCTCTCTTGTTTCCTCTATATAGGCAATACTTCTGTATCTAAGAAATATTTTTGGCTTCCCTATAAAATCATGTGTCAATATGGGGATGGGATATTGTTCCATTTAAGAAACACAGATGTTGTTTGTTTGGGCTATTCCCAATTCTTCTGATAAACAGCTGATTTTAAAATTATGACAAACAATTCCATTCCATTCCAAAGGGTTGAAAGTCCAGAGATGTAAGTAAATGATCACAATATGCAAAGATGTTAGTCTATATAGACTGTCAAATTAATCTTTAATATGGTCCATCTTTTTAGTACTTACATTGAAGAAGCCCAGAACACATTAGAATACAATATTACATCACATGTAAATATACATAGTGTATCTGTACAATATAATATAATATAATGGCCATATAATCATCCGTGAAATTGCCTTTGTGATATTTTCAATGTATGATCTATTAACCTCCCTAGTGCACTGCTGAGGTCCAGATTTCTGTACCAAAAGTGCACCATAGACTTCAATGGTAAATTTTTCTTTATGTTGTAGGCCTGTAACTTCCCAAAATTTGTCCGTACAAGGGTCTAATAGACATCCTGAATATAATAATGTTTGAAACAAACAATTATGTAAAATAATTTTTTTTATTAATAACATTAATGAGAAAACACAAATTAGGGCACAAAGCTTTGCTGCTATGTACTAAATATCGCCAAGATAAAAAGTCTCTGATGCCCCAAATGTTCCCATTTGCAGTTAACCCTCTCTAACCTGGTGTGATGAAATCACACCAGGGAAGGGAGGATTACTGCATATGGGCACATCTGGGGCACCAGAGACTTTATTTAGGCGATGTTTATTACATAGGTGCACATTGAAAGCAGTTTTCTTCATAGAAAACTGCTTTAGTGCAATTTACTGTTCAAATTTCCCACCGCCTCCCCGAGTGACTTCATCACGTCACTCAGAGGGGGGGGGAGGAAGAGACGAAGATTCAGCCTGCCTGTGACATCGGGGACACCGGGACAGCGCAAAACTGCAAGTATGCGCTGCCAGAGCCCCGATGTGTACTGGACGGCAGCATCTCATCCAGTGCTATAGTAGCAGTAGCAGCACTGGATGAGATGCTGCCATCCTGACCGCTAGGGCGGTTAATATAATTAGGGACCTTTTCATAATAAAGACCTTTAAATATTATAACATTTTTGTATCATTTATCAATGTGTGCTTTAAAAGCCCTTTTTGTTAATGTAATGGGGTCTGATTATATCTAGTCTCATTTTGTAGAAGGGGTGTGGCACATAATATTGCAAAATAACTCTCAGTTGGCAATCCAGAGTAATTCTATTTTAGGATATATTTTAAATGAACAGCACTGTTAGTTTTGTAAAATGATATACCAAAAGGTAACTACAAGTGAGGACTATTTTTGAGTTTGCAAATATACAATCCAGGTCAGTTAACTACAAATTTATAATGCAGGTAATATATTATTCCATTAAAAACTAGGATATCTCCAGAGACTTCTAGAGGTTTTCTTATGAGATCTCTTTGAATACCAAAATAAATAAACGCTTTTTCACTGAACACTTATGCAAGGTGTTAATAAAAAGGTAGGGGTCACCATGTTGACAATCAATGTGAGGGAGTAATAAGCACTTTTTTGCATTTCCATTTTGGTCATTGACACCAGGCAAAATAATAAAAATAGAAGTTAGTAATTGCTGTGTCACTTACTGTATATGCATCCATACACCTCCACTCTCATTCCTATCCTGCCATTTATGTTCCAGCTTAAAGGAGTAAAGCGCAGGTATCTGGCTCTTATATGATTCTGAAGCTTATGTTGAACAACACTGTCAGCATTTGTATTTCCAATGAAAGCCTGAAAGAGAAAAAAATGTGAAATTGTACATAACATCTAGGATTATCTTTTTTTTATTTGATATATGTAAAAGTTTGGTGGCTCAAGTGGATTTATATAGTACACAAGCCTTAGGGTTAAAATGTTTCTGGTTAATTCTATTCATAGAAAACATTACATGCAACTGGCTTAAAGGAACTGAATGTTTCATTTGTATTCACCTCTGATCTTGAAGCTTGACAGCAATTCAATGCTGACTGTGAAAGCCGCAACTAATGACTAATTAATCTTTCATAATAACAAGTGTAGGTAATTCACCGTGTAACACAAAATACTTTCTTTTTTAAGAAACCGTCATCATAAGTAGATAAAAGTTTTTAATTGTAAGTGTTGTAAATGTCTCATTAGAACTACTCATTAGAACTAAAAAACACAATAACCAAATTGCAAGCTGACAGAAATGTTTGGCGTAAGGTGAGCAGCGGCAAATAGGGTTGGTTTTTAACCCCCCTGTCGTTCCTGACGTCACCAGCCCGTCCAGTGCTGACCTGTTTGAATTGCACTGGACAAGCTGGGTCCATCCAGTGGAGATCGGAGCCCCGCAAACGCAAACTCACTGATCTGCACTGTTCCGTTGGCTCCAATTTTCTGAACTGGCCTCTGCACGGAAGCTGATCCCCCATATGATGACGTCACATCTGGGCGGCGGCGGGTAATTGGAAAGTAAATCACACGAAAACAGTTTTCTATGGAGAAAAACTGTTTTCAGTTTGATTCCGCAGATGTGCCCTTTAAAAGTTAGCCCTCTCTCCCCTGGTGTGATGTCACCAGGTCCATCACACCAGGGGAGAGAGGGTGCCAAAGGGAATTGTACTGGATATAGTGATAACTGTATCCAATACAATTCAAAGTAAAGTTATTATAAGCAAAATACAAATATAAATACATATTGTTTTAAAATCTATCATATAAAACAAGTATTTTAGAGATTTTGTCATTCAAATTATACCTTTTTTTCTAAATAAAATTTTCTTGGGTACATAATTGTGTGTTATAAACATGAATATAGTTAGGATGTCTACTAGACCCTTGTATAGACATAATTTTAAGGAAGTGACTGGCCTACAACATAAAAACAAAATTCAATTTTAGTCTATGATGCGGTTTTGGTACAGAAATCTGGACCGCAGCAGTACTAGGAGGTTAAACTCTCCCAAACATCTGATCTAGCTTGAGACGGAACAAATTGATCATGATCAACTTGACAACATAATGTAAGTTATATGGCCTTGACAGCCATCGAATTTTGGAAAGATTATACTGTCATTATTCTTAAAATTTAATTATTCTAGAAAATTTTATATATGGGGGAAGGAGGAAGAAAGGGTAAAGAAAAATATTCACCAGACCAAGAATATAGTCAACAGACAACATCGATCTCCATGTATTTTTTATAACTATTCAAAAGGGAAAAGGGGGCTGGAAAGGGGAGGGGAGACTTAACACAGCTTATATTTTTGTCCAATCTACTCTTTTTTTATTAACCCACCCAAAAACACATTTGCTGTATAATTTGATCATACATTTCATATACAGATACAGTTGATTGTTTGCACCTCCTGTATCTGAGATATTTGATCATAAATTGAATTTAAATTACTGCTTCAACACGTTTCAACCAAAATGGTTTTCTTCAGAAACATTAGCAGAAAGACAATTTCCCTTTTATTGGTGTCAAAGAACTCAATTATTGTGCAATTCTCTGACTACCCAAGCCAACAGAAAGCAAGAACCCCAACATTTCTAAAATGTTTTTTAACAATAAAAAAGATGTAAGTTTTTAATGTACTGGCTTGGTTCTAATAGAGTGGACAAAGATATCAGTTTAAAGTCTCCCCTTTCTTTCCAGACACCTTTTCCTATTTAAATTATATTTATTTCGTCTGGGGAAACCCCTGAGCTTTATATCACACCCTAGTTACATGGAACAATAAATAAAGATACTACAACAGCATTCTACAATGTTTTAATATTCGTGAAACATATCAGCAGCACCTTGGTTACACAGCATTGGGACCATACAGACTTAAGTACTATTGTCCAACATCCTCCTGCCTTACAGAAGTGAGGAATCAATACCGAAAATCCCAAATTAACTTTTTTACATGTCAGCACCCTGTTCACACATTATCATTGGAGATGTATGTACAATTTTCTGACTTTGTGATTTTATTGCAAAGACCCTAAACATAGTATTATTACCATTTGTAGAGAAATTATTGTAAGGGCCTTTTTTAAGTATTGCTTTAGCATATGTAGGTTTTTGTAAAAATTTCGTTCAAAGTCATGTCGACATTTCACATTTCTACTGACTATTAGTGTTGAGCTTAAATATTCAAATTGTAAATATATTCGACAAATATTTTCTATTCAAGAATATGCAAATTTAGTGAAATTCGCAGTGGATATTCGCAATTTGAAATATTCAAGATATTATGCGCTAGCAAGCCTATGGCCATGCATTGACATAATATAATAGCAATGCGATAATAAATACCGCATGTGACCATTTACGTTGCAATGCATGGCCACACGTGTGAATTTCGGCAGCAGCATACAAGTTGTAATTTAAAATTTACATTTATAAGTTATATTGGGTTTGAAAGACAGAAGAACATGTTGTATACATACGATATTTACTTGGCAGAAGGTGCAGAGAGCCCAACTGGGAGAAAGACTGGCTTTGAGTAGTGTTGAGCTTGAATATTTGAATTGCGAATATATTCGACAAATATTGGCTATTTGAGAATTTGAAAATTTGGCAAATATGATGGCTGATTTTCGCAATTCTGAATATTCTTGATATTCACCATTGGGATACTTATGGGCACGCGAAAATAAATAGCACAGCAATCGAATATTAATAGAATTATTCACGAAATATCGCAAATTTTAATATTGCCTATGCCGCTTATCACTAGCTCTCATCAGTGTCCTTTCTCTTAAGTAAATACAGGCAAACAGCATGTTACACCTAGTTATGAGCAGCATAGGCAAAATTCAAATTAGCAACATTTCTCAAATTATTCTCCAAATATTCAAAGTAATATCGCAAGGGGTTTATATCCAAAAGAAACAAACGTCAATTGAAAATGCCTTCTGGCTTTCAAAACATTTATCATAAATATTTGTCCTTGGTTCGGCTTCCCAGCAGCAACAGGTCTGGGCCCTTTATCAGCTGCAAATAATTTCCAGACTCCTCCAAGGACACCACCTAATGGTTCATTCACACAGTGAGGGATGACCAGTCTGTCAAAGTGCATACAAATGAGGATATCACATATTAATGTTTCAAAGAATATCTGGCGCATGTACAGTGACTATGGTAATAGTTGGTAATATAGCCACTGCACTTAGAATTCGATATGTACATAGCTAATGAGCAGCTTATTTGTATGTGCATGCAGAATTACACTGCTGAGACCAAGGAATTAGTCTTTGCAAAACCATGGGTGTGTATTATGGTCCAATGCCTCTTAACCTGCTTGAAATTGGGAAATATTCAGAAATGAGAGTTCTACCAGTCTATTGAACTTGGTAATGACCCTGATGGCTATGTAGGTAAATAATAATGTTATTGTAAATGGTTGGGCTTTTTCACACCATACACGCTGCATTGTATACTGCAATGCACACTTAACATTAATGCTAACTCATGTAGAAGTGGGCACCGCCCCTGAGTTAGTAGAGTGCACCAACATGTACCCAGTTCAATCAGGGGGCAGGGTCTGGCATCGTCATGCCTCCCTCTGTCTGGCTCCTCCATGCAGACAATTACACCAGGTTGAAGAACATCATGGGCCCTCCATCATCACAGCTGGTGCCTTCCTGCTAGTCAGGGACACCTCTAGGAACAGTTTTTCACTGTCGCCTCACAGCCAGACCTGTAGTCCTCCATCACAGCTGCACCCCCTTCCACTTGTGAGGGCAGCTAGAACAGCAGCTACCCGTCACCTTGTGGCCAGTCCTGAAATGTCTCTGCCCAATAGTTGTTACCAAGAATTGGTTAATACCAAGCCAATTCCCCCCTCAACCCCTTCCCCCACGGAGCTCTCCAGCTTCAACAGAAAGGAGACAGCCTAGTCTCTATCGGAGAGGAGGTGGAGTGGAGGGGGAAGGAGGGGGGGGCAGTAATGGCGGAAGTTGCTTCACTTCTCCAGGATCAAAGATGCTGGCATCATAAATATACGTGAAGAAGGTAAGTATGTTTTTTTGTGTAGCAGTTTCCAGCATCTGAACTGCTGACAGGTGAGTATTGTGTCTCTTAAATAATAGTGTGTTTTTTTATTTTGGGTTTAAAACCGCTTTAGGAAATTGATACAGAACAGCTTTCAATCGTGTCAGTGGTATTATGTAATCTTTTTAAACCCATTATCCTTATTGCCTATGAAGTAAATTCCGATGTGCAGGTAATATTGTTTGTTACTTTTTTCAAATGTATTTGGATACAGTATTCAAATAATATTGGTGTACAGAATCCAGCAGCAGCACACTAACATTTTACTTACAATAGTGCTCCCACAGAGTTTATTGCAACTTTAGAATTGAAAAAATCTCAAAACTTTTTATTGCTTTATTTAATTTTGTACACTTCTTTTATCCAGTCTCTATTTTTACATTTCATGTAAATGAGGGAAAATTATCTGTGGTATTGTCTTATCTTAATTACCATGCGATTCATTTAATACCAGATGGATCGAAGAAAAACAGCTTCCAGTTCACATCTTCAATGGCTATAAACAATTTATACAGTATTGTTGGAGCTTAATGCCATCAAGTACTGATAATTTTGGAGAAAAGGTGCTCCTTAGATCTAATAGCTGTTATTAAAGACTAAGAATGACTAAAAATATTTAACATTTTCATCAAGATCCAATATATTTATAAACGATGATTCATCAGACTGTACTACAGTGTATATGTTGCAAAATAAGGAAATTGTATCGCTGAAATCGTTTTCTTTATTACTTGCAAACAAGGAGATATCTCAACTGGTAATTTTAAGGTCGATTTCAGTTTTATTTTGCAGTACTGCTTACATCAATATCCTATTTTTTCTAGTCCCTAAAGCACTTTAGATAACCTATGTGGATACTTATAGCAATCTTTGATCAGTACTGTTTGCACAATATTGTACCCCCTTCAGAAATAGCATAATTGCACTTTTTATCCAAATGCCAATTTTTATCCAATTCTTTTTTAGTAAGACGCATAATGACACTGTGAAAAAGGTTTACTTGATGTTTTGGCAAATGTATTAAAAATGAAAAAACTGAGAAATCACATGTACATAAGTATTCACAGCCTTTGCCCAGTATTTTGTTGATGCACCTTTGGCAGCAATAACAGCCTCAAGTTTTTGAAAATGATACCACAAGCTTGGCACACCTATCTATAGCCAGATTCTCCCATTCCACTTTGTAGCAACCCTCAAGCTCCATCAGGTTGCATGGGAAGTGTTGGTGTACAGCCATTTTAAGATCTCTCTAGAGATGTTCAATCACATTCAAGTCTGGGCTCTGGCTGGGCCACTCAAGGACACTCACATAGTTGTCCTGAAGCCACTTCTCTGATATCCTGGCTGTGTGCTTAGGGTCATTGCCCTGCTGAAAGATGAACCCCAAGTTAAAGAGCGCTCTGGAGCAGGTTTTTTTCATCCAGGATGTCTCTGTATAATGCTGCAATCATCTTTTCCTTTATCCTGACTTATCTCCCAGTCACTGCCACTAAAAAACATCAGCACAGCATGATGCTGCCACCACCATGCTTCATGGAAAGTATGGTATTGGCCCGATGGTGAGTGGTGCCTGGTTTCCTCCAAACGTGACACCTGACATTAACACCAAAGTATTCAATCTTTGTCTCATCATATCAGACAATTTTGTTTCTTATGGTCTGAGAGTCCTTTAGGTTCTGTTTGGCAAACTCCTTGAACATGTGCTTTCTTATTTTCTTTTATTTTTAATAATTATCGATACGCCCGAACTGGGTTCGGGCACATCGTGGGAGCTCACCTGGTCCGCCGCCATCGCGATCCCGCTCCGCCGCCGGCTTCTTCCGAGTCCCAGAGTGACGTCACGGAGGCGGGACCCGGTCTTAAAGAAAAAAATATATTTTTTTCTTTTTTTAAATTTTTTTTTAACTTTTGAGCTGGATTATAGAAATGTCTTTCTATAATCCAGTTCAAAGTGGATCCCGGTAGCAGAAACGCTCGCGCTGAGCATTTCTGTTAGTGGGATCTGTCGCCGGGCGGGAGATTTAAAGGTACAGAAAAAAAAAGATTTTCTTAGATTTTTTTTTCATTTTTTTACATTTGTTTTTATTTTGATTGAATTGGGTAAATGTTTTATAAATGTTTTATCCAATCCAAATCAAAAGAAAAGAAAACAAGTGTAAACTTATAAAAAAAAAAAATTCTGTACCTCTAAAGCCGCCATAGCGCTTCAATCTGCGGCCGATTTTGCGAATGATCACCATGTGCATTCGGGGTGATCGCTTGGTGATCAATTGCAAAATTAGCGCGCCCACCTGGACGCCCGAAGCAAGTACTGGCGCAGTCTGATCGTGAATCAGGCGCAACCGCTGGCTCTCTGTGTGCCTGCAGCATTTCTACAAAGCTGCAGGCACACAGAGCCTTTCCGCCCCCATCGGCGTCATCGGTCACGCCGATGGGGGCGGAAAGGCAAAACACTGTATCACTTTTGGTACAGAAATCTGCACCTCAGTGAACCGCCAGGGAGGTTAAACTCATATAAGAATGTTGAAAAAAAGTGTGAATACTTTCCGGATGCTCTGTAGGATGTCCGCACTCATTACTTCCCATCAGTGTACTGATATCCAAAGGAGGAGGAAAAGCTTCAGAAGTTGTGTTTGCTATGTTAAGTATTTTAGACTTTAGACTAGCTGACATTGGAAGATAATTGTTGCTGGTGATGTAGAGAAAGAGTGAATTATACCATGAACAATAGTATGTCTCTAGCACATGTGGTTTTTGCATAAATCAAGTCCAAGGTCAAGGATACATTTTGCAACTAAATTTATGAAAAAACTACATATTCAGGGGCTTTGCAATTCACCTGCAAAATAAACTACCAAATATACTCATGTATAAGCCTATGGTGGAAAATTAAGCAGCTGTGGCATGAAAACACATAGCAAATATGGTTTTGTTTCAGGATGCCATTACTTTAACCAGCTGATTTTTGATTTGATTGCAAAGCCCCTGACCATGATATCATCACCAACACTTCTAGAGATGTAGAGAAGGGTAGTAGGGACATTAAAGAAAATTATATTGCTCTGTCATATGCAGTATTTGCAAAAAGTAAGTTCAAATATGTCAACTTAAAGAATTTCAACAGGAACTTGAATCTAATTTATGCAAAATCTACACGCTAGAAGAGATGATCGAATTTTTCGACAATTTCAAGTTACCTGCAAAGCCCCTGAGCATGGTATTATCACCAAACTTACTGGAGATGTAGAGAAGGGTTCAAGGTATACAAAAAAAAGTATGACTCTAACACAAATAGTTTTTGCATACATTAAGTTCAAAGTCAAGTCATATATTTGAAAGTCTTAATTTATGCAAAATTACATGTGCTAGATCAAAACGTTTTTTCCAATGTTCCCAAAACCCTTCTCTACATTTCCAGCAATTTCGTTGATGATACCATGTTCAGGGGCTTTGCAATCAGCTCACAAATTCAGTAAGTTAAAAATTGGACCATCTCTATATGCTAGAGCAATAATTTTCAAATGTCACTAAAACCTTTCTCTATCTTGTTCTTGGGCTTGGCAGTTAACAAAACCTGTCCATTAAAATTTTAGGATTTTTATGTCTGACAAATTTTGGCTTTTAATTTTGTATTTGTATTTGAAATTCCACGACCATATCTAACAGGAAAGCATCCCAGTTTCCCAATGTTTAAAAAGGTTGGCAAACCTTCATCATACTCATGTACAATGCAGGAGCACATGTGCTGCAATGTCCATAATAACTTCAGGGAGCTGCAACCGGCCTGGCAGTGAAGTGAAACAGCTTCAGCAAAGAGCTGATTGTAAGCAAGTTATAAAAAAAGCAAGTAAAACAACCCAATACGGCAATATTCTAAAGTAGCTATACAATTTTACAGCAATTTAACATATTCTGGGATGTATCAGTAGATTTACTAAGTGTCTTCTCACTTTACTTGTAAGAATACTGAAACCATTTTCTACAGCATCTATAAAGAATGAACTCAACATAAAATTGAATTTACATATAGATTAAAAACAATTTAGCTTTTGTTAGAGATGTGGCATATGTATTTATTCACAGTAAAATACATTTATTTCCCAGAAAAGCAGCTCTGTTACATTAAACCAAGCAAGTGACCTAAATTATGTTGTTTAAAAATTCTTATTGTGCATTCAATTACCATCAAGTTGTTTTTAATAGTTTTGTACATGAATAAGGAAAACACACGGGCTTGTTTTCCTATGACTTTTCTACACTACCGTATTGTCCTTCTAATCCATGGGAGAAATTTGCCAAAGAGAAGGGTGTAAATGGTGCTGTCTTTGCTTTGATTGACATGCCCAAGTAGGTAACATTCATCACATTAAAAAATATCACTTAGGCTTAGGCTTTTTTTTACTTTGGCAAATCATATTGATAACTGATCTTTATACAATACATTTGCTGATTGGAGTATAATATACTTTACATAAATTATAGTTAATGTCAGATTTTGAGCTGTCAGTTTAGTTTTTGTCAACTATGTTCCATTAGGTATAATAGTTTATATATATATATATATATATATATATATATATATATATAGTTATTTAACGCCCGGTATATTAAATAAAAAAAAATCTTTTACAAGCTTACCTAACCAGCAAACATTTTAACCTTCCTTATAATAAAATTGCTCATTTGTGCATAAAAAATTCTCTGTCACTGCCATGGAGTTACATCCCTCTTGACTGTTTTTAAACTCAGGCTTACCATCTGGTACATCTGTCTTTATGTTTTAAATGAATTCCCATATCATTTTAAATACTTATTCCAGCTTTTTCAGGAAGGCAGAGTTAACAACGATTATGATTGCTAAAGTACAATGACTCAGAAATCAGCTAGATTTTTTTCTGCATCAGTGAGAAATAATTGAAGAAGAATTTAATTGGTTGACAGGAATAAACTCAAGCAAACACACACAATTACATCTATAGTGTACAGGGTGGGCCATTTATATGGATAAACCTTAATAAAATGGGAATGGTTGTTGATATTAACTTGTGCCTGTTTGTGGCACATTAGTATATGTGAGGAAGGATACTTTTCAAGATGGGTGGTGACCATGGTGGCCATTTTGAATCCAACTTTTGTTTTCTCAATAGGAAGAGGGTCAGATGACACATTAAACACATTGGGAATTTCACAAGAAAAACAATTGTGTGCTTGGTTTTAACGTAACTTTATTTTTTCATGAGTTATTTACAAGTTTCTGTCCACTTATAAAATGTGTTCAATGTGCTTCCCATTGTGTTGGATTGTCAATGAGACCCTCTTCTCCCACTCTTCACACACTGATAGCAACACCGCAGGAGAAATGCTAGCACAGGCTTCCAGTATCTGTAGTTTCAGGTGCTGCACATCTCGTATCTTCACAGCATAGACAATTGCCTTCAGATGACCCCAAAGATAAAAGTCTAAGGGGGTCAGATCGGGAGACCTTGAAATTGTAACATTATGATGTGTTTCCTGACATTATTAGTGTCAGGTCTGAGCATTCCTAGATGAACAGTTTCCTGGAAAGTGGATTGGTCGTTGTAGGCCAGTTGAATGGTCCCCAAGGTCTCCCGATCAGACCCCCTTAGACTTTTATCTACCCTTTTATCTACCCTCTTCCTATTGCAAAAACAAAAGTTGGATTCAAAATGGCCGACTTCAAAATGGCCAACTTCAAAATAGCCGCCATGGTCACCAACCATCTTGAAAAGTTACCCTACTCCCATATACTAATGTGCCACAAACAGGAAGTTAATATCACCAACCATTCCCATTTTATTAAGGTGTATCCATATAAATGGCCCACCCTGTATATTAGCTGCAACAGTGGAAAAAAAACACAGAACATATTTGAATTTCTATATATTAACCTGAACATGGTACCACCATAAAAGTAGCTAGAGATAAAGAGAAGGGTTGTGACAACATTGTAGAAAAAAAGTTTTGCTCTTGCACATGTAGTTTTTGCATAAATTAAGTTCAAAGTCAAAGTTGAAACTATTTGTATTAGAGCCATACTTTTTTTGTTGTATACCCCCAACCCTTCTCTACATTTCCAGCAAGTTTTTTCAGTTTGCCCAGTGAGGAAGTAAAAAAATCAAACACTAATATGTCTTTTGTGCAACTTGCATATCCCCAGGTCTGTGGTAGGGCGTTTCCTACGCGGATCATTCTGCTGTGTGCAGATGAGCTAGTGAACACTCAAGCTTCCATAGCAAGAACCTCTTGCTCCTCCTAACTATGCTAGTTTTACCTCCCTTGCAGTAAGGCACCTCCTCTGTTGCTTAAAAAATATAACACAATCATTGCTTACATCAAAAAGTTCCATTACACAAGTGTTTCTTTAGCAAGTGTGCTAAAGAAATAAATATTTGTTATGCCCCAGTGCTGACTGAAAACCTTGTGTTAAAGTGGACCTCAATGAATGCATTAAATTTATTAAATGAATGCATTAATATGCACCAAAAGCAAGTTACAACTGGGCAAGAAAATAAACATAGTGGTCTTTTTAGATGAGGTGCAGTGTCAGCAATGTCACTTTGTAATAAAGAACAAAGAAAAACTATAACTACTTCTATGTATTGCACAATTGAGAATATTGCCCTGTAAATGAAAGAAAAATAGCTGAATGTTTGAAATATTTATACGTGTCAATGCAACTGAATTTTTATCTCTTTGCTTTAGAAATGAAAGCTGTAATGTATGTGATGCCACTTAGGAATAGGTCTTCACCACATTTTTCTGTGCGGGAAAATAATTTGGATGGCTAAATGGAGTTGGCAATGTAGCAGTAAGATGATGCCCCCTCTGGAAATTTGTTTTGATAAAAGTGTGATCCTCATTGACAGCTTCACAAGGATATAGCCATTTCCAATTATCATCAGCTACAGCTCATCACAGAGAGACATTTAAGTGGGATAGGAGAGAAGAATAGTGTCTGCCACTGTTTATTAGGAAAATGCTTTTGTAGTCCTTTAGAATATTTATCACTAAATAGGCTGATACTGGTACACCTTGCAATAAAAGTATAAAATAACACTTTTGGACAGAATATTATTTCTTGTGCAAACATAAAATGTGGAGGTTGAACAGTCTTTCTAAAGCAAATACTTGTGGATGCTAAATCTGTGATCTTAATGTATTCATGCTGAACATTATTTCTAAAGGGCTTTTGTTTGTGCTTTCTGCTTTGATGGTATTCCATGATAATTTGCTAATAAATGCTTTGTAGGCGGCATTGTTTATGCTTGTTTTGTAAGATTGGATTTGATAATCATGTTAATTTGAGTGATCGCCCAGACATCTCAGTTTGTCAGTTTGCCATTAGTATTAGGCTACGTAGATTGAAAATATATAATTATGAAAAACAAAAAAAACCAAGCAAGCTGTTGCACGTTAGTTTGATATCTATGGCTCTGTTTATGAGCCATTTTGCACTTTTTTATTAACTAAAAATAATAAATTAATTGTAATATGGCTGTTCATTTCTAGAATTCAACATGCTTTAAAGGAACAGCAAATCGAATGTAAGGGCACTATATTTCTATCGCCGAAACCTGAGGGCATGTAGTTTGGTCCTCTTATGATTGCTCCAAACTTGTCTTAGAATATTGTTGCAAGGCAGAGAATAAATATGCTTTTAGAAGATAAGTCTATTGAGGATGGTAAGAAACGTGTAGCTGGTATCTATTCAAGAAAAAACATTAATAACCACCAGTATTAAAAACAGGAGCACATTTTTTGCCACAGTGTTAGAAGCTGTAAGCATACCGGTACGTTAGAATGGTAACTCAATCCATTTAACCCCCTAGTGCTTCTGACGGCTCCATCTCGTCCAGCACTTTCTTGTCAGTATTGCAGTTGACGAGATGGAGCCGTCCAGCTAAGCACAGATCCCTGGCAGCAGCACGTACTCACTGTTCTGTTCTGTGCTGTCCCGGAGGACATGCTCTAATCTGGCTTCGCCGATGTCACACCTCTCCCAGCCCAATCTGCATATGAATGTCCCGCAGCCCCGGGGGCATTCGAATGCAAATTGGGCTATCTTCAAAGAGCACATCTGGAAAATCACCCCCAGTGTCATTTCAAGATGTGCTCTTTGAAGTTAACCCTTTCAGAGGGTGCCAAATGCCATTGTATTGGATACAGTGATAACCACATCCAATACAATTCAAAGTGAAACAAAAACAAAACACATTTCCAATTGTAATAAAAATGTTATTATAAACAAACACAAATACTGTTTTGAAAGCTTTCATACCAAATAGGTATTCAAGAGATTTTATCATTCAAGATACATTTTATAATTTTTTTTTTAAATGTACTTTTTTATAATAATTGTGGGTTTCAAACATTATTATATTCAGGATGTCTATAAGACCCTTGTACGGGCATATTTTTGGAAGTTACAGGCCTACAACATAAAAAAACATTCCATTAGAGCCTATGGTGCGCTTTTGGTACAGAAATCTGAACCTTGCAAGAGCACTAGGGAGGTTAATGGATTGGAATGGATGAAATGGAATTGGAGTGTTGCAGAAAGAGATGCTGACCAGTATGTTGATGAATGCTCTATTACATTATTAATATTATATAATTTTTTGCTGTGGTTTTTCAGTTTCCCCCCCCTGCTACTATAATAAAGCAACACGTTTCCCTCATTTCCTTGACAGTGCCAGGGTCTTCTTAAGGTTTGATAGGTTGATGGATAGAATTATATTATTTTATCTTGGAAATAATATTTGCCAAGACTATACATACAATCAGCTAAGAATACACATGTTTACATTATAAAAGAAAAATGGCAGCTTAGAATGTTTTATTGTAGAAGAGACTTAGAATGTATTTCATGCATTAGGGGATGTCTGCTTTGTTTTTGAAATATACCAAATTTTTTGGACTATAAAATGCACCCTATACATCAGAGTGTTCCATGGGTGAAGAACATTTTGTTTTTTTCCCACCAAAGCTCTGACTGGCAGAGCAGGAGTTAAACAAGCAGAGCCAGATGGGTGAGTGGCCTACTGGCAGCTATTTTTTATCACTTTGTTTTTTGTTGTTTTTGTATCAGCAGGGGCCCCCTGACTTAAACAATGCAGTACAGATGTATGATCCGCCTGTGGATCAGTCTCCCCAGCTAATCTTAATGCCGGGAGAGCAAAGACGCCGATGGGAAGTGAAGGCATGACCAAATACCTGTGGGTTGGTGGGCTCTATTTTTTTGGGGGGGGGAGTGCATCTTATGGCATGAAAAATATGGTAGTTCTGAAGAGCCTTTCCTGATGGCTTCAGGGAATTTAAAGTTATTTTACGATGAAGTGGAAGTTTCATAGAAGATTCTGTTTGGAATGGGAATGGCATTGTTTTGTTGGATAGAGAGAGTTTGCCATTTAGTTAAAAGTGTTAAAACAAACTGCTAGAATGGGAGACTCATTATATTTTTTTCACTGATTTGCAAATTCAAACTAGCTTCTGTCACAAATGGGATATATAATACATTTCTATCAAATTGACAGGTTTGGTTTATTCAAGGATAATAAGCCACAATCTACCAAAGAACAAAAGCAAGCTAGACAAGTGATTAAGTTAATGAATTAAGAAATTCCAGACATTATATTAAAACAAAATCAACAAGCATTAGGACAGGTTTATAAAGCAAGACTAGGCCCAAGTTTACTAGAGACAAAGAACACAGGATAAGGGTTTCAACAAGAATTGTATTGCACCATAATACTATGAATGGCAACTTATTTTAAAAGGATAAGAGTGAAGCTAAAATCACCTTTGACCTCAAAAACATACAATAAAATGAAATAACAAAAGATCATTGTGTAACAATATAATAATATTAATAATTAAATATTGAAAAACCGACCCAGGGCTGGCTTTTCTTATGGTTTCCTGTAACATCTTCCAGTCAGCTGACACCATTAGACATAGCCAAAGGCCTTTCAGTACACTATGATTTTACAAAAATATTTCTCCAGAGAGCGTTTAGCTTAGGAGCATTTAATAGAGACCAGTGAAATTTACAAAGATGCAATCAGCATTGATAAAAACAGAATCTCTCCTTTGTGTATATACTTGTGGATGTCTAGTATTCTGGCAAACTGAAGTCACAGCCAGGCAGCTAAAATGTTCAGTCCAAGTCTGGTATTTATAATGCTTTTTCTTTTGAGTCTGCATGATAATATGTTCTCGGATATGTTGTAATTGAATCCATCACTTGATATTTTTACAATATTAGTTATTGTTTAGTGGAAAATGAGAACATTCTTTCCAGATACACTTATCTCAAGAATTGTGACATATGGTCCTCACGATTCTTCTGTGCTATGCACTGAAATATTTCTTTCCACTATCATAAGTAAAATATTTTTTATGTGCAAGGCATTGTTCTACCGTACACTGTACATATATTTTTTATGCTGAAACTAAAATATTGACCATATATGTTGAAACTTGTGAAATAGGAGCCTTCGCCTTTTCACTGGTGGAAGAAATTGGTTGGATTCTGTACAATCCTTTGGAATTATATCTATTGACATGTCACATATTTCCATTTCTGCTATTGAAGGAAATATACGATTATTTATTGTTGATGGCACAAGAGGGGTTACTAAGGGGCTACTTATATTTGCCTAATATATGGGAACACATTAGGCCTAGTCCTTTTAAAAATATATCCATTGCTATGGTGATCTATCTGTTAAGCACAATACAGAGCAGTAGTGATCATTAACTCCTGTTAGATCCACTGGTCATATGGAAATAATTAACCATTACCTGAATGACAACAATTTGTTTGACAGCTTATGATGCCTATAATATAAAATGTAATACATCTTTTCATAGCATGTAGTGTTACTCGACTTTGTCTTAGCTTGTTTGGCCAAATTGTTAAACGTCTTGATTTGCAAGATCTCAATCAGAACTAATTTTACATCCCCAACCACTTGGCTAGCAAGGTAACAACTATAAGCCAACACTGTACCTTTAGGGATCATTTACACAGGCGGCTTTTAACAAAAATAAAGTAAACAAGCACCAATTGCAAGCGACCAGTGGATAAGGCTTCTGCCGGTCGATTTTATGGCTTTTACCCACTAACTTGTGGTCATGTTGCAGGAGCTTGTAACAGGTCTTTTTCCCTGCTGCTGCGGGAGCGCCCGGTCGTTTCCTGGGCTGCTGTGAGCTGACAGCAGCCAGGGAAATGACAATGTAAATTTCCTACCTACTGTGAAGGTACATGTAGCGAAGCATTCCCCTTGACTTACAACAATTGACTTATAGACAGTGGTTTTAAGCCGGTGTTCTACCTTGACTACATGGGAATTGTTTATATTGACTGCCAATGGCTATAAACTTATGGTTGATGTACAGAGTAGGTTATCATTGCCAGCAAAGTAGATGGTAAGCTAAAATCAGTTCACATTCAAATATTCCAAATATCAAATGCATGGTTAAGACACATAGTTGATTTTGACTTGCTGAATTTGTGAAATTTTTTTTGAATTCACATCTCTATTAAGACACACTGTGTATCATAACAAATGCTGAAGGTGTTTGGTTCTTTAACAATTTAACTACCGGTAAATGTGAACTCTTGAGACCTCTTAAATTTCTAATAATTAATCTGCACATCAAAAACTAAGACAGTAAGCAACAACAAAAGCAAACTTCAGTCTTTGTTTTTGCATATTTAAACCTTTATCCATGGAAAATAAATTATAATGGAACTGTTAACCTAATGCAGAATAACACTTTGCTAATATAAGTACTGAAGAAATACATGATGATCTACAATAAAAGGAATGCATAATGCATGAATAGTTAAAAAAATAAATGTGCATATTCTTCACTTTGTCAATGAGTGCTTTTGCTTTACTATTATCATGGAAGGTAGCCAGCCCAGAAACGGCTCATCAGCTGTGCTGTGCACAGTACTTAATTTTAGCAGTAATCCATACGTCCTTGTGATTTTCTCCTTTTTGTTTCAATATCCTATTGTTTCCAGCCCATTGTTCCTATTCATTTAACCAATTCTGAATTGAGCACTGTTATTTGAATGCATAATGCAAGATAATTTTATAACAAAAGCTGTAGTTGGCTTCTGTGTTAAACTCACCAAATACTTTCGCATTTTAATAAAAATAACATGTAAAGTAGGTCTGCTTACCATATAAAAGTAGCCCACATGACAAAGGCATAATGCACTTGCAATTTTTACTTTCAAGCGGTAAAGTACTTGTCTTTATCCACAACAAGAACAGTCTTTAGTTAAAGTGTATTACAAGGTTATTCCTAAAGAAATATGTTCATGTACTGAAAAATATTTTTCAAATATGTTTTTGAAGTTAGGAGCACATGACCAGGATGATAGTATGGATGTTTTATGAATTTCTTAAATTAAATAACTTCTTAAAGGAATAGAAAATTATCACAGTGAGAATTTTGTCTTAAGTAGTAAATTAATAGGGGGAGGATACCTAGTCATATCAAAGGAAAATGAAAGATTTTGTGATCTCAGTTTTCCCACTTATGCGTTTAGAAAATCTCTCACATAAGTTTTAGTTCCTATATACAGAATAATAAAAAAAATTGTGAAAGTCTGCATGATTCATAGAAGCTGGAGTCCTCAAATATTCACTTTTAAAAATTGTGTAAGATGTTTTAGGAAGCTTCTGGAGATAAAAGAAAAACACGTTGAGGTGGCACAGAACGTGAAGCTTAGAATTTGTACTAGGCACGTAAGACAATACGTGTTAACATGTCTATCCAGTGTAGTTATAGCCATAGGGATTATTTTATATGGAAATCCCAGAACATGTAAGTCAATTCATGTAACAATGCAGTCCAACTTTACATTAGAAAAAAAAAACTAGATCAACACTGAAAGGATTTAAGGAAAAATATTTTATGTGATGCTTTGGATTGCCATTATTGAACTTGGCTGTCCTTTCTATACCTTCTCAAAACATAGAAATATAGAAGATTGATGGAAAAAAAAACAAGTGGTCTAGTAAGTCTGCCCTGTCAACTCCTGACAAGGCCCTAGGGTTCTCTATCTGCAAAATAGCAGCATACACTAGCTTTTAAAGCAAGCTTGAACATTGAAACATTAGGTCCTTTGTTCTGAAAGGTTATTTTTGTTCTTACAAATTACTGTCATCTCACAAAAAATGACCTCGGTTACTGTCAAGCAATGGATAGGCTAACAGATGCTTGTCACTTTCAACTAAACTGATCAAAAAAAATTTATTTAAGAAATAACCACAAGTGTGAAAAAATACACATTATTGGATTGTGCATGTTCCAGATTTATTTTTCAAAACTTATACTTGATGTGATGGAAACCCTCCTCAATTGTAGAAATCTTTTCAATAAATATCAAAGTTTTCCCCTGACTTTGTTAAAGTTTTAAATCTGGGCCCAATTTGTATTTGAGTTTGACAGCTATCCCTGTACCTGAGATGCCCAAATTTTATACCTGCCACCAGTTCTTTCTTTTAATTACATAGTCAATGATATGTAAGTATATGAAGCTTCTGTGTTTTATTTAGATTTATTTATATATTCCACCTGTAGTCATACCTACCATGAACATCTTGTATGATGATTTTACAGTACAGATTCCTCTATGACTACTTTAATTGGATTGCCAGAGTTTCTAAAAATACTTTATGCCTTTATTACCAGTGGGATCACATGGAAATACATAGTTTACCAAGAAATTCTTCTCAGTTCAGTTAGCCTAGATCTCAGCTTAAGTTTCCAAATATCCTTTAACGACTGTGCACTGAAATGTATTTGTTTAAGATCATGAAACAGATTCACATAAATATAAATCCTTTCCTAGAATTATATATTTATGGTCTTTAGCTAAGTGAAGGAAACACTCATTTTAAATTTTATTTTATATTACTCTTCAAAAAAAGTACTTTAAAATATAAGTACATATCATTTGATGTATTAGTTTACTCTGCTATTTCTCAGCGAAGCATTAAACCTAGTAATTCAAGAAATTGTATTTGAAGTTTATAGTGCTATGAACTTTTGAAATATCGATGTAGTATAGCAATTTTTTTTATTTTTATTGTTAAAGAAACATACCGAAATGCCTTCCTCTTGATGATACTGCTTCCAGTTTCTTCCTGTGTCGCTGTACATTAACAGATAGCTTGTAACCCAATCTGAGCTTCCATATTTGCCTTGAGTTGCAATTGTGGTGACTTCTGTTCTTTCTCCTAGATCAATCTGGAGCCATTGATATTTATTGGAAATATGTGGAGACCAGCCTCCGGCTCCTGTGTAAAGAAGAAAATGTACAACCGTAAGGTGGCTGTGAAGGCAGAACATAAAAAGAGTCATGAGATTATTAGAGATGTTAGGTTTTTCATCAGTCCCAGTTTTTGTTATTCTTTATACAGCTCTCCAGAGAGGCTCATATAAACATAGCTAGCACGCAATGATTCATTTTGGGAAGTTAACAAGTTGAAGTTTTTTTTACTTTTCACCTTTTGGATGGGATGTCCAATTTATGGGGAATCACACAGTATAACATCCCTACCAAAATGTTATATATATATATATAAAACACAGTCTAAGTTTAACGTAACTAACACAATCTAAGGACAATTTTGGAAGACAACAGAAGGGAAACGGAATACCCAGAGAAAACTCAGGCAGACACATGAATAATTTATGGTAGATAGTGCCACGGACAATTTTAAACCTTTGACCCCTGCTACATGGTCAAAATGCTAACCACTGAACTGCTTTGCCACACTACTATAGTAACTATACTAGGCACATCTGGATTTGTGAGCTATATAGTTCATGCACACCAGGAAATGTTTCAAAAAAAGGGGTTCGTACTCTGGACATTCAGCATTAGTGAACTAGGTTCAAATCCTGGCCTGGGCACTATCTGCAAAGAGTTTGCATGTTATCCCTGTGCCTAGGTGGGATTCCTCCGGGGTGTTCTGTTTTTTCCCCCACACTCCAAAGAAATGCTGCTAGATTAATTTTCTTCCCTCCATATGACTTAGACTGTGACATATGACGGTGTTACTAAAATACACATAATTATGGTAGGGACATTAGATTGTGAGCTCCCCTGAGAGACAGTTAGTGATATGACTATATATGTTCTGTAAAACGCTGCTTAATATGTTGGCGCTATATAAATTTCAAGATAGTAAAATAATAATCAGACAAATAAAAAATTAGCAAATCACACATTGTTCTAATTAACTTATTAGTATTGGTAGCGTTACTATTAAGAATGAATGTTATATACTAAATCCATGGAGATTAAGAATGAAGAAAGCTATATAAGGTTTTGAGGTATTTACAGCATTTCACACCGTAAAAGCACCAGTGAGTTATAACCACTTTGTTATAACCACAAGGAATTTTCATGGGTAGAGATAATGACTAGAGGCAGCCCCCAGTGTCTCCGTGGGGATGTGCCCACAGAGTCATCGTGGCTTGATTATGTTTCTAGGCATTATCTCCTTATTGCCAACAATGAGTGGAGGGAATACAAAGTTACTTGTCACCAAGGTCGGATTAAAATACTAAATGAGTCGCAATTGGCCCAGGAGCCCTAGGTTGTCTATATCTGCCCTCAATGAGGAGAGGGGACCAATGAAAGGGTAAAATATAACTACTTTGGTAGTTCAGCTTTATGTCTTTAACAGTTCTAACAGTTCGAACACAATAGGGAAAAAAAGTCTCATAACTTATGTAATTAAAACCCACTGGATGAAATTGAGAAGCGAACATAACAGATGGAAAGAAAACGTATCATGACAGAGGCTCCCATTTGTTTGATTATGTGAGACTTGTTACACAAACATCTAAAAAGTAGTTATAACACCTGTACAGTAATAACATCATTCCACCCATTTCAAATAGTAAAGGTCACCTTCCATAACAACCTAAAATAAGCATTCCTGGATGTCAGCTTACTTTCTAAGATCCGTTTCCCATCTGTTCTTATGTATAGTTTAAGTACTGCTGGTTATTAGCTATCTGGATTCATCCTGTGAACAATGTTTCACTAACTGTATTACACAGCACGGACCATCTTTTTCTTTTCTTCTGCAATGCTTTTGGATTGAAAGTACGCATTTTGGGAAATTGCTTTTCAACTACAATGCTTTTTCACTTCTATGAAATGATGTGTGCATTCATTTTACAGCGTGATAGTGCACATTATTAAACAGTACAGACTAATGTTGGTTTTGACTTTTTTCCCTCATAACCTTCCTAATTACATTGCTTTAAAAGGTTGCTTCCACATTAAGGGTCATTTTCACATCCTCTTTAGTGGTGAGTTGTTATAGTGCTGTGCAATTGTTTAGCTGCTTTAATTTTCTTTAGTGTATTCTTACTTAAGTCTAGAAATTTTACTGCTGGGAAAAAGCTAATTTTTAACCTCCTGAAGAAAAGGGCAGCATTTTCGAAGGCACTAGAGTTACTTAAGGAATAGAGCCTGTACAAAATGTCTATTCCATTTGCTTAATATATAAATATATATTTATAAAATATTTTCTTTTTAACTTAAATCAAATATATACTTTTCATGGGTAGGATAAAAAAACGCATACAAGCAGCAAAGAGCTAGTCAGTTTTTCTTTAAATCTTGTTTTAAATGGTCACAGTTTACAGAGTTTAATGGATCAAGCTAAATTATAAATGATTGCATCAAAGTAGTGACTATTCTACCTAATCAACTGTTAATTAGTGTAAGCCGTTGTTTATGCATTGCAGAGGCCAGGGACCCAAGTAAGTATCAGTTTAGGAAATGTGTCTCAATGACATCACTCCAAGGTGCTCATTGTATATATAGTATATTTTATTAAAACAAAAGCTAAAAAGAAGGGAAGGAATTCGATACAGAAAAATGATCATTATTATCATCATCAAAAAAGTGTAAAAAGTTGTATTCCACATATATTGTTTCCCTCTCTACACACACATTTTAAACCTGGTTCACCAAAACTGACATACATGGAATAATACTTAAAGGAAAAGTTTTGTGCACAACATATCCAATATGCGTTATAAAGGTGATTGTCGAGATATAATATCATAGATAAGATACTAAGTGATGCATTTTGTGTGCTCATCTCTTAATTTTACAGATTATGGCCTACAAGTAATGAATAATCCAAAAATCAACATTTTAGAAAATAAGAATAAAAAAAATCATTGTTAAACACTCATAGTTTCTACTTCCACCCTTCTTATTAACCCAAAATTCCCGTAAAGGTGTCCTGAGCCTTTGAATGATCTCTTTGTCTAGTCTGGTTGACCAGATAATAACGGGGAAGACTGCTGACTGTCCAACAGAGAATGGCACCTTCCATAATGAGGGCAAGCAACAAAAGTTTAGTTCTATGTGAGTCATCCTGACATTAAGAACTGGAAGTGATAGCTACCTACCAGTTAGTTAGGCGTCTTTACAGAAGGTGGGATGTGGAAGGCTGATATGTTGGTTAAATGCAACAATACTTAGTATATAGTTTAAATAATGGTTAGGGGGTGGGGGGTGACCAGGTATTGATATCATTAATGGTATGCCCTAGCCAAAAGTTTAACATATAAAAGAAGAAAAGACCCTAGTTTTGGGGTGATGGGTCATCCCCAAATCCCTCAGAAGAGGGAGAGCTAGAAATGGCAACAGGCAACAATACTTAGTAATTAATATGATGTTGTGCCGCAGCAAGCTCAGCAACAGTCCTGTATATATATACTGTGGGGAATCGGCCTCAAATGGGTGCTCACAATGACCACATTCCACACAATCTGCTTCTTACAAGGGCTCCTGCCTGCATTTATTAGAAACACAACAGGTCCAAAGTAATTTCCCTCACAGGTGTTAATAGCAGGAATGCAAATAAAGTCCTCCCAGGAAAATGCCTCCTGATTCCTGGCTTGCAAGCATCAACACAAATTATTTCCTTTGCCTCAGGAAAGTCCATATAAATGGCCTGACTTACAGGCCTGGAACTTAGACTCCTTGTGTGCCCTCTGGAATCCGCTGCTCAGGCAGCACAGTGTCTCCCCACCTCACCAGGAGCCATGACTGAGCTCCTTTTATGGAGACACACCTAGCTACCTCATTAGGGATTGGCAGGTGTATATTGGTGGAATGGGAAGGCCCACCCAATTCCGTCCATTCCCACTCCAGGTCCCTGTAACCAAAAATATAACTCTTTCTGTCCAACACTATCCTGGACTCCTTCCAGGATACGCCATCAGACCCTTTCCCTGCTGGATATGGACCACTGGTCACAATATATAGCAATGCCCATACTGTATGCAAAACTACAAGTTATCTGAAGCCATCTAGTGGCCACTTTTGTGGAGTCCTCTAGTGGCCACCTGCGATACTGCAGTTAATGAACCCCCAAAAGACTCATGTGCTTCTCCTCCATCACGCCAACTCAGAGACAAGTAGTTTATTTTCAATGGACAGATGGTCAGAGCGGGAAATTAATTGTGATATGCATGCATGTCCTATTAAATATAAACATCTGTTACTAAACATCACAAGTATTCATTTTCATTGTCAGACAAGACCTTTATTGTGGCAAACCATGGTGCTATGGAGGCTGACAAGGCTTTATTTTCATGTATTCGGTTATTGCTGTTTTTGTCTTTGGAAAAACAACACACCAAATATACTTTTTGGTACGGTATACAGTGCATTGCAGCACTTGCTAAAAATGTGTGACAATGCACGTTAAGACACATCAATGCACTTTGACATGCTTTTTCATTGATTTCAATAAACAATGCACAAATACATATAGCTGTTAATTCAGCCTTAAAAACCATGATATTACTTAGAGGTGGGAGATGTTTCTTAAAGTGACCAACTCTCTAATATAGTAAGTTTAGTTTTTATACCTTATTTTTAACCCTAAAACTAATATAAAACAGGAGGCTTAATAGGAACAGATCACATTCCAATCAGGCCAAAAATTCCAGCATCCTAGAAGGTAGGGCTTTGACTGAAGGCAGAGCCTAAAAGCCAGTGTCAGGAGGCAAGGAACAATATTATATTTCTATACACTAACAGTAAAGACTCTCTCAAAGCCCATACACACACCTATTGACAGTTAAATTTTTATCACTTATGTAAGTTGCCATACTGATTGACTGCCATGCGTGTTCACGGTGGTTGATCTGCCGCAAAATCAGCCGCATATCTAGCTACATTTGGCCATATATCGGCCAGGAAATCGATCTTAGAAATTGTTCGTCCCCATCCAAAGTAATGGCTGGCACAGAAAGTGTTCTAGGCAGGAGCGGCCGCATGTGATGACATCATCACGTGCGGTCGATCTGCCAGGAGATTGGCAGCACATATAAACGTGTGTGCCCAGTTAAATGTAAATTGTTGTTACTCATATTCATGGTAAATAGCCAAAACTCAGCTGTTAAACAGCAATATACATATGGGGGCGTCAGTGTTACTGCAGTGAATACTACCATATATCTCAGAATATGCACCTTTTTACCAATAGAATCAATGGTCAATTGTCTTATGCATCTTATGGCCTGAATATGTAAAACAAAGTTAAATAAATAAATATATATATATTTTTAGTCCCACACATCCAGGGAGTAATAGGCTACATTTTGTTCCATTCCCTCAAGCCAAAAAGCCAGACTAATCACACTGATGGAGAGACACATTTTACAATTAGATAGCATTACAATTAAAATTGTGTATTCACATTAACATTCTGCATTACAATAAATACATTTTGTGACAAAGAATCATATCTCCTCCCATATGCAAATAGCTACTCATGAGTAAGTTGTTAGGAACTGATTGTATGTGTTTCTTCCTAAGTTCCTAGGTTTATCAGCTTGTTCAGAGAATTGATACTTCTAGTGTATAGACACATGGAAAAGTGTCAGCCCTACACATTTTGATGCAGCTAAGACCTTTCTTGTTGCACTGGCCTTTTAGCTTGGCTGGAGGAATATAGAGTAAATACTGTATTGTCCAGCCCTGCCTATTTTGCTGGAACATTCTGTATATTCACCTGCTATGTGAATGGCTGTGTCTCTAATGTTTTTTTTCTAAATTTCTCTCCAAAATTATGAGGTAAGCCATATACTGAAAAATACAGAATGTGTATATATGGTAAGTACTATATGGCCCAGCCCTGCACACATTCCTCGAACATGCTGTATATTCACTTTATATATGAACAAAGTGTTTGCGACTTGCTTTTGTTTTCCTAATCTTCTATCCAAAACCATGGGTGGTGAGTCTTAGGGATAGAATAATATGAAAGTTTCTTGCCACAATTGTATTAACATAGACTCATGCAGCAATTCCTGTCCCTGACGGAGATCACCAAAACTTATCAAGCCTCCATTGTACCTTAATTTTTATGGGCGCATTATTTTATGTTTTTTTTTATACTAACATAACTTTTTGCACTAGATGGTGCATTTATAAATAATAGCAGACAACTATTCAGTACAGTGTAGGGATCTATGCCCTCACTCACTGTGTCTTGATGAGATTTTAGTAAACTGAAAAGCAATCTATAATTATTTTAGGGGAACTGCTTAGGAATCTATAATGGTTTTATTGCCATGACCATCTGTGGCCAATGTCAAAGGTTGTCAATTTCTCTGCTTGTCCAGTGTGTATCTTCTCATATTTGGCTGTTTGTTGTTAAATTAGTTCTGCTGTAAATACACTGACCAATTTTGTTGTTCAGACTGTATTAATATGCTCATTACAAGCCATGAAGTGGGGCACTCTCCTCAAGACATCAACACGTGTTAATAAATGTTGCACCATCGTTAAAATAAGGTAGACTTGGCTAATTTGCTTAACACCCTCAAAAATAATTTTTTTGTTTGGTGAGACCTAAACATAGATGCCACACACACTCTGCAAATTTGTGTCAATTTGTCAAAAACCTAGACAGCGTGAATGCGTTTTCAGCCTTCGCTTGTCAAGAATGACGTGGATTTCAATGTTGAAGAATTAAGGATGAATTAGCTTCTGTAGACATAAATTAACATTACCTAAAATGTGGCCTACAGGTCCTTGTAATACATAATAATGGGGGACCATGTTTCTCCTACTCTCTCTTTTTTTTAAATATATATTACACAAATATAACACAAAAGTTTTTAATGTGGAAGCTTAAATAACAAAAGTAATAGTGACTGAATGCAAAAGACACATCCCATAAACGACACATCCACGTCATTGGCTATGTCTACGACAAAAAGAATAAGCAAATGCACATTAAAGAGCATAGAGAGGGTGTAAACAGGGTTTTATTGTAAAAAATTTTTTACATTTTTTAACAAAAAAGGTTGCCAACTGTCATGGTTAATATGGAACCAACTGAAGGGCGAGCCAAAATAAGTATGTAGTAAGCCAGATTTACGTCAATTCCATCAACTTTTCAACTCTTTCTGGGCATTGGGCCAAGTTTGTAGAAAAATAAGAACTTTGGACACATTCATTTTCAGACTGCAATGCAATGTGTAAGGATATTGCCAGGAGACAATATGAATTTAAAGTGTTATTAACTATAGTGGGTGATATGCTGAGCCAAGCCATCAATGAATGCCTTTTTCATTATTTCGTATGAGGACCTCAGTTTAGTAAAGGCAGCAAACCAGCTGTAAGGCACAATCCTACAATTGTGATTGCATTATGTCATATACAGTGTTGGTGGCTGAAAATGTTTCTTTTTATTTTACTCTGAGATAAATAGGTTATTCCATTAGGTATATACTATGTGCAAAATAATTATTGTTCTGTGCTGATGTTAAAAAAAAATAAATGCAAAGAGTTGAATTTTTAACACATTAAATCATATTTTTTTAGGCCGATACAATGTTTAAAAAGAGTCATTTACACACAACATATGCAATCAATACACATATAATCAATGTGTCAAATGCCTACAGACAGAGTTAAAAAGTAAAAAAAAAAATCAATTATGTGAACTGTAATACTTGCCAAAACATTTTAAATCAGCTATCTCTGTAATCCAGACACCTGAGTATGATTTTGCATTAAATTGGCTTTTCAATATGTAATAATATGCATTATATTGGCTTTTCCTATATAAGTAGGGGAAATGGATAAATAATCTAGGATCTTTTCTTTAATTTAAATTTGCCATCAGGTTGACAAGTTTTTTGACCACATGGATAATGAGGCATTTGGGTTGTATTTAAAAAAAACAAAAACGTCCAGTCTACAGAAATGCAGAGCAGCCTTATACTTATGTCAAAAAGAGTTATATATCTGTTTATGAGTGCAGTTTATGAAGGACAATATTATCCCAATCCTCTGGTAATCTGTTATTGTAACCACCAACATTGGCAAGACTGGACCACAATGATAAGGATTTGCGAAAAATTTGAATATTGTCCAAAAGTTCCTGTATTGCAGTAATTTAACTTAAAAAGTGAAACTACGAAATAGACTGATTACATGCAAAGTCAGTTATTTCAAGCCTTCAGTTGTTATAATATTGATGATTATGGCTCATAGCTTATGAAAACCCCAAAATCCAAGTCTCTGAAAATTTGAATATTGTGAACAGGTTTAATATTTTAGGCTCTAATCAGCTAATTAGTACAAAACAGCAAATGGTTCCAGCAAATGGTTCATGAGCCTTAAAATGTTCTCTCTCTGGTGTTTCATTAAGTCCATGCAGCCGTATACCAGGATATTTGGAGCAATTCATGCTTCCATCTGCACACAAGCTTTATACAGATACTGATTTTCTAGCAGGACTTGGCACCTGCCCACACTGCCAAAAGTACCAAAACCTGGTTCAATGACCATGGGATTACTGTGCTTGAATGGCGAACAAACTCACCTGACCTGAACCCCATAGAGAATCTATGGTTCATTGCCAAGAGAAAGATGTAAGACATGAGACCGAACAATGCAGAAGAACTGAAAGCTACTATTGAAGCATCCTGGTATTCCATAATACCTCTGCAGAAATTGATATCTATGGTTATATTTTTCAAACGACCAATATTTTTCAAATTAAAATCTTTGTTTTATATATTTCAGGTTTTTTTTAAATGTTCTGAAATTTTGACTTTACCCATTATCATAAAAATTATACCAAGGCTTGAAATATCTTGCTTTGCATCTAAGCAGTCAATTTCATATCTCAGGTTTACCTTTTAAGTTGAATTACTGCAATACAGGACATTTTGGACGATATACCAATATTTCGCAACTCATCTGTAATCATGCTTTGACAGAAATATAAAATCTACAATTGCTGCCCTCATGTAATTTGAAAATTCTAGCACCTTAACAGTCATGATAATCTTTTTGCCCCAATAGTTTCTCGCTTCTTTCTGCTTCTGATCTAGCCAGCAGAACAATAGTAACCTTCTTCCTGCTGGTGAACAGAAGCTTTACACAGAAACTGGCCAAGTCCTCAATGTTTCAGTTTCCCTACATCATGTCCTAGTCAAAGGATTACCTTGTCAGCTCTGCCTGAGACACCCTCTGGTACACTGTAGTGTCTTGGTTCAAGGTTTCACAGATTGTTGACACCAACACTTTTAGAATACAGGGGTTTGATTTATTAAACGTTGTTATACATATACAGTAGGGTTTCACTGCTGTTGAGCCCAGGCAGCAGGGATATCTCTTAGAAGGTAGAAGGCAAGTAGAACATTTCAGAATAACAGTTTAGTCTATAAGCCTGTGCCCAGTACAAGTGGCTGTTTTCCAGCCAATGGTCAGCTCAGGGCCTAGCAGTTACTCTTCACACTACTACTCAAATCCTAGCAGATGGTCTCTCCAGTCCTGCAGACAGGCCTGATATGGAAGGGGTTGGAACTAGACCCAGGGGGTGGCCAGTCCCCAGTGGACTTTAAAGGTGAGCGATTGATTAAGATTTGGTTCCAGTCAAGAGGTTAATGTGATACTCTTTATTGTAATAGTACATACATAGAAAAATAGAGAATTTATGGTTAAAAACAATTAAATCACCATGGGGTTTCCAATTTCATGTCCACCTATTGGGGACTTGAGCCCTTACACTTTAAAACACACAACCATTGGTCAATGCCACATACAGATATACAGGTAAATGTCTGAAAAGATCACACTCCGGTTTGAGCCGACGCGTTTCGTCCTGCTATGGACTTCTTTAGGGATCCTTTGTGTAGTTATTACCTAGAAATCATCAAAGTGTACATGACCTTATTTTCTATTACTGTTCAAAACTTGTTACCGATTATGATTGCAATTAAACTCAAAAAGTGCCTAGGAGCAAATTTTTTGTCTATCTGGTGGTGTTGTCCTTAACCATTTTCAACCCTCCACTTCAACAGCATCTTGCTCACATGATTCTGATAGCTCTCACATTAACCCCACACTGTCCCTCTATGTCTTACAAAGGACAGTTAGTCTTCAATACATAAAGATAATAAATTTTTAGGCTTACCAATCTTTTATTTAATCCACGTTTGAAACAACTTCCAAGGGTTGGCGCATCATGGGTCTTCACCAACTCGTTCCTGGGCTATGCCTCTAGGGATTTAGCACCGTGTGGGTGCTTTTTCCTCGATCTGTGCACTATCGTAAAGGGGGAGGGTGGAGGAAATATATCTATTTAACAAAGAAGATCAGCACCACGATTCAGGCTCAGGAGAGGAGGAGGGAGAGGATACCCCTAATCTCCTCAGACTGTTGGAGGAGATAAGGGTACCAGCTGACTTATTCCTTGTGACAATAGACGTAGAGGCCTTATACTCATATATCCCACATGGGAAGGGTATATTGGCGATAAAAAGGTGGATTGGCCGTCTCGGTAGGGGCAGCCAGGACTTTGAAGAGTTCATTGTGATGTTACTCGATTTTGTACTGTCAAACAACATATTCGTGTTCATGGAGACCCTCTTCCTCCAGATACAGGGTGTGGCCATGGGAACAGCGTGCGAGCCTTCCTATGCCAACCTGTATCTGGGGGAATGGGAAGACCACCTGTTCTCCAGTCACCAGTTAAAAGATTTTTTACAGCATGTCCTGGTCTGGAGGCGGTACATCGATGACGTGCTCCTCCTCTGGACGGGTTCGGAGGGGGAGCTCGTCGTGTTTTTGGATGCCATCCAGACCAATGACCACAACTTAAAGTTCACTACGACCTTTTCGAAAATGACCGCAGAATTTCTAGATTTACAGATTGCTACCACCACTGATGGTAGGATTAAGACGACTTTATTCAGAAAAAAGACGGCTGGAATATGGTGCTGCACGCGGCCAGCTCGCATCCAAAGCAGCTGGTCGCGAGCATCCCGTATTCCCAATACCTTCGTATTAGAAGGAATTGCTCCCAGGAGCAAGACTTTGAGAAGCAATGCCGAGATCTAAGAAACAGACTGCATAATCGTGGGTACAGCAATTCAGTCCTCAAGCGGGCATATCAAAAATGTAGGAGTAGAGACCGAAAGGAAACTCTGGCCTACAGGAAAAAAACCAGCTTGCCCATGGCTTAGGGCTCGCTCCTGCTGCATTGGGAGGAGTGCACCCTGTTGAGCCAAAATGCAGAAAAACTGTGTCTGTATTGTATTCATACATGCAGCACGAGCGCTGTTTTTCCGCGTCTTGGTGTCTCTGGCGGCAATGTGCAGCGCTGCAATGAAGACCGCACATTGGCAGCATCCCGCAGCTTCATATTATCACAGCGGACGCACCACTCAAATTGGCACAGTGTCTAATCTGCGCTATCATTTGAATGGGAAGTGTACTCTGTGCGTCTTTTTCCCCGCTGCAGACATACGTCCACCGCAGTGAAAAAAACGCTGTGGACGCCCGCCCGTACAAAGTATTTACTTTGTATGCCTTTTCCTTTATTTTGAACTTGATTGGATACAGAAAAATCAATCCAATCAAATCCAACATGAAAGGAAACTCATAATAAGCAAATCCATGTTTTTTATTTTTTATGTTTTTTTCATTTTGAATTGAATTGGAGCGAAAAGAATCGCCCCAATCAATGTCAGAATGGAAGGAGAACCATACAGGACAAAAAAAAACATTTTGAACTTCCCGCCCCTCCCCCTCCTGATGACGTCATCGCGCACCCGCCGGCGTAATCACGGACACCAGGATATGATGTTCAGACATCGGGGGACACGGGGAGAGAAGCAGCAAGTCTCCTGGGCTGCCTGCAAGCCATCTCAATGCAGGTAACAGCAGCCCGAGTTAATTCGGGCTAAACCATTTAAGCAACTTTATTTAGCCCGAATTAACTCGGGCTAAACACCCAGAAGGTTAATGTGAGAGCTATCAGAATCATGTGAGCAAGATGCTGTTGAAGTGGGGGGTTGAAAATGGTTAAGGACAACACCACCAGATAGACAAAAAATGAGCTCCTAGGCACTTTTTGAGTTTAATTGCAATCATAATCGGTAACAAGTTTTGAACAGTAATAGAAAATAAGGTCATGTACACTTTGATGATTTCTAGGTAATAACTCCACAAAGGATCCCTGAAGAAGTCTATAGCAGGACGAAACGCGCCGGATCAAACCGGAGTGTGATCTTTTCAGACATTTACCTGTATATCTGTATGTGGCATTGACCAATGGTTGTGTGTTTTAAAGTGTAAGGGGCTCAAGTCCCCAATAGGTGCACATGAAATTGGAAACCCCATGGTGATTTAATTGTTTTTAACCATAAATTCTCTATTTTTCTATGTATGTACTATTACAAAAAAGAGTATCACATTAACCTCTTGACTGGAACCAAATCTTAATCAATCGCTCACCTTTAAAGTCCACTGGGGACGGGCCACCCCCTGGGTCTAGTTCCAACCCCTTCCATATCATATCTTATAAACGGATGTGATGAGTTAAGGCTACCGTTGATCCCCTCCCCTATTTTTCTATCTGCAGACAGGCCTGTCTGCTCCCACAGGACTCCAACTGCAGCTCAGAACCTCTGCTCTAAGATAACACCAAAAGAAGAGAGCCCTTTAGAAATCCCGAGCTAGTCCTTACATCTCCTCTCTGGGCAAGCAACATCTCCTCTCAAGCTGGGTTACAGCAAACTTAACACAGGAAAGGATTACTGTAAATAGTTGTTCACATACATTACAGATACAATGCAGTAAAGCACAGGTAAAGATGCAGGTAAATACAGGGTATCCATTTCTACACAAGCATGTTCTAAATTTTAAACCATGCAACCTATGGAATAATATGAATTGAAGAATACAAGAATGAATTTGCTGACTAACACTATGATCTAAAAGTGCATTCTACTCAAAACGAAAAATCTGGCCTTGAGATTTATTCAGAAAGCTCAGCTTACATGATCAGTACTTTCATTTTTCTTCCAACATTGCTGTGATGTTCTAATCAATATCACTGCAATTGTTTGAATCCTCTTGGCTGTAGTCACCCCAGTCTGGAGTGTACTTGATTTAAAGGAAAAAGACAGAGTAGCTGTGTTTACAATATTGATTTGAAATACAAGTTCACTTCACTCCCTTGCATAAGTGAAACACACCACTGAACTTAGTTTGTCCTATGCAAGTTTCAATTCACTTTCTGCCTCTGCTGGAAGTCTATGCCTAATATCAACTATTGTTCTTTAGTTATTTGTGAATTTAACTTCTTGGACCCCATACCCCATGACAGAAGCAAAAATATTTAGCTCTTGGGCTTCTGATTTTGAAAACTGTATGACAATGGGACACACAGTAGGTTTGATCAATTGATAATATCAGCGTGTGGGAGTGTAGGGGTTGCCTTAGGCCCCAGATTTGGGGATTTAAAGTGACCCGTATTGACTAGACCACCACAGGAGAGACAAGTCAGACCATGTTAGTAGAAAAGCATATAATATTTTATTGATCAATAACAAATTTTAAAAAACCAGTTGACCAAAGGTCAATAGCTAGTACACCTAGCAAACCAACCCCCAGGACTCAATGATATGCTGAGCTACGTTCCCTTCCTTCGAGACTAAGCGATGATGGGGTGCAGTCGCTGTGGTCTCTGGTCGACAGAGTTGCTGGCAGGCCGGTGTGGCAACACATACCCGAGCCTATAGGAACCTATGGGGATACCAAACAGATTGAATTTTACATCAAACACACATTATGCGTTCTTCCATGCCGAATGCCATACATTGTTACTTTGATTATTGTATCCGACTGTGCA
>CM070032.1:90877148-90888090 GCA_036250615.1 Ptychadena robeensis | reverse complement strand
TGCAACGTGGAGGGAAGCTGCTGGACTATTCGTCTCCCCACTGACCTGCGGATTTGCTGATGCTGAATCACCACCAAGGTAATGCCTTAACCCCTATATCTGGTCTTGACCCCCATACCCAGTAAGCCTTAACCCTTATACCTGGCAATGCCTTAACCCTTGTATCTGGCTTTGACCACTACACCCAGTATATACATCGTCTTACCTGTCACCAGCCTGCATCCACCTGGTTTCATGCCAACCTATGGAGTGGGATTTTGGGGCACTTTCGGTGGGGAACAATGCGCTCCTCCGCCCCTCCTGTGTCTACACACCCCATCTATACCACCCCATGGTGTTACTAGGTGTTATGGTATAACTTATCACAGCCTAATACCCTCTAACTTTAGACTGTTGTACCAGTTTTTATTTCATCACAGCCATTTAACCATTGGACTTACTCTCGGGAAAGTCCCCATGACCAGATCCTCCCACCTGGACGCACGGTAAGATCTAAGCGTTGATATCCATACGTATGTTATATTTAATGCACATGTAGTACTGGCTAGACCCTGCCGTATGAGACAGAAGGATCCACCTATGTTTAATGCACAGATACGAATACTTGATATAGGGCCAAATGGCCAAGACATGATACGAATAGAAGCAACTTGTTGAACCCGTTGAGATTGTGTTATGTCTATAGCTACCTGAATACCTAAACAAGTTATGACTAAAATGCAATGTATTTGTGTAAATATAAAGTGTAATACACACATGTATGTGAGACCATTGAAGATTCATGATCCCTCCCCTCGTTCAGGTGTAAACCCCGTGGGGGCTCTTGTCCATTCAACATCATCTTCTTAGGACCTCTTTTCCCCTCCTGAGGAGGCCGTATAGGCCGAAACGCGTAGAGGGGCGTTCCCCACGGTTGGACCAACACAAGCTAAGAGATACTTACCTGTGGTTCTTTTGGACTTTTTTCTTTTTCTTGTTTTATGGACAGGCCTTACCAATGTTGATGATGTCAATTTTGAATGTTGAACTCTCCCCATGGAGTCTCTCCCTGGTTGAGGAAGTAGTCTGGTAACCACCTGGTGTACTAGCTATTGACCTTTGGTCAACTGTTTTTTTTTAAATTTGTTATGGATCAATAAAATATTATATTCTTTTCTACTAACATGGTCTGACTTGTCTCTCCTGTGGTGGTCTAGTCAATACGGGTCACTTTAAATCCCCAAATCTGGGGCCTAAGGCAACCCCTACACTCCCACACGCTTAGGGAGTACCCCCATCAAACTTTTATTGGAATTCCTATGAATATCCTGGGGATAGTGACGAACACTGGTACCCCAACCTCCATCTCTCTTATACTAATATCAGCGCCTAAGTGCACCTGCGAAACAGTTACGGTTCTTTTCATTTTTGCACAAGAATTAACATGGCAGACTATTACTTTTATTTTTCTAGAGTGTAAATTGCCCAGCAATGGTTTTATTAATACACGTTAGTTTGTATTTAGAATTTTTATGACTTCCCCTGTACTGTTGAACACTGAAGATCATACCACTGACAAGCCAAAGGCAATCTTGTTGCAGCACTAAAAGTTGTAATCAGCAGTTGCAGGGTTATCTATATTAGACTAGGTTGCACATACAGCAGTGTTGTCTCTTATCTTTTTATATGTTTTATTGTGTGTTCTCATTGTGCTCCAGCTGCAAGGTATGCTAAGCTAGCTGTCTGTAAACCTTTCTTTTCAGCCGGTCTCCTGAGCAATAAATCTAGGCTTTTATTTACTTCATTGTACCCTTATATATTCACTAGGGAAACTGATATCACCAGACACACATAAAAACTGTCTTTGCATATTAACTAAACTGATACCTATGAGTATGTTACACTGAGCAGTACTCTGCATGGATCCTTCATACCTGTATTTTCCTTTCCAGTTAAGTATGTAAAGCTAGCCATACACAGTCGGATTCCATGGCCGATCGATCACCTATCCGATCGATTCCGGCGATCTCAGCGGGAAACGGAGGTCCGATCGATCGGCCAATTAAGTGTGTCCGATCGCTACATACCACCTTGTCCCACGGATTCCTGGACAATTCCGTGTCCGATCGCTTACTCCACAAATGGCAACTCCCCCTGATGTGTGCAGAATCGGATGAGAAAGACCAACATGTTGGTTCTCTGTCCGATCCGATTCTGGGCCCCGAACGATCGGACGTGATCGGACGGACAAGGTGGGCTTCACGCGATTCCGGGACGATCGTTTTGCGTGCACGCGCCCGGAATTGATCGTCCCAGAATCCGATGGGAAACCCGTGTATGGGGGCCTTAAGACATACTTTACTCTTAGCATCTTTCCCACACAAGATTATTAAGTCATGAAAAGGAATTATATTTATCTAACATGAGATGAATGAGAATAGTTGATAAATGTGCTCCTCAGAGTTAACATGTATATTCTTCAGTTTTCTAGTAGCATCGCAAAGATCTTTGATCTGTCTAAAGTAGAGCTCCAGAATAAATTAAGGCTAGTGCATAATAATAGTTTACCTTGGCTAACCTTGAATAATTTCATCAGGAATTCTTTCATAAGGCTTCATTTGTGTGAAATATGCAAATACGTTGCCCAGTCAGTTAATAATATATAATTGGTATCAAATACTTGTCATTGCCTATTAAAACATTAAAATGCTTGATAAATTAATGCATAACATAAGGTAAAGATCATAACACTTGCTTTAACACTAAATTTATAAGAAATCTAGTGTTGCATGAGATTCTGGTACCTAGATGTTTGATGTATTTTCTTAAGCACAACTTCTGCTTTAGCAAAAATAGCGCCATGCCAGCCACACACTGCAAGGTTTAGGCCCTGTTCACCCCTATTCATTTTAATTGGAGTTTGGCTACACATTAACACACAATAACAACATTGATGTCTATCAAGTGTACATTAGTTTGAGTGGACTGGTTAAAATCTTTTACTCCTACTACATATAGAATATCTCAAAAAGAGAGTACAGCCCCTTAAATTGTGGTAAATAGTATATTACATCTTTTCATGGGAAACTACTGAAGATATGACACTGCTATAATAGTATCCAGTATACAGCTTGCATAACAGTGTAAATGCACTTGCAGCATGCAGCCAAAATTGTCTCAACCTCTGGCAACAAAAGTGAGTACACTCCAAAGTGAAAAATGTCCCATTAGCTATTTTCCCTCCCAGTGTAATTTGTCTTGTTAGTATTACAAGTTTGAGGGTGTGAATGTTGGTTTGTTTCTGGTGGTATTGTTCGCTCTCTTTCATACTGGTCCCTAAAAATGTAGCATAGCACATCACGACAAAGAATTATCTAAGTAACTGAAAATAATTGTTGCTATTTATAAAGATTGCCAGCATTATGAAAATGAGCTGCAGCACAGTGGCAAACAACATACAACAGTTTAACAGGACAGGTTCCGCTCAAAATAGGCCTTTCCAAAGTTGATGAAAAATGTATACATGCTGAGCATCTGAGATTGTCTTTTCAAAGTAGACATATGAGTGCTGTCTGCATTGCTGTAGAGCGTGGTTCCCAAACTTTTATTGCACAGCCCCCCCCCCCTTTTCTATTTAGTAACAAGCCCCCCCTCCCTATTCAAACACAAGTTAAGAATGAGGGCCAGCCCCCCCCCCCCAGAATACCTTCATGTCCCCCCCAATTTGGGAACCACTGCTATAGAGGATGTAGGGGTGGGGGGTCAGACTGTCAGTGCTCAGACCATACACAGCATACTACATCAAATTGGTTTGTATGGAAAGAAAGAAGACCCTTCTAATGATGATGCACAAGAAAGTTTGCAGTGTCCTGAAGACAAGCAGACTAAGGATATGGATTACTGAAACCATGTCTTGCGGTATGATGACACCAAAATAAACTTTTTTAGTCCAAATGGTGTCAAGAATTTGTGGTGGCAACCAGATCAGTATTTCAAAGATAATTATGTCTTGTCTACAGTCAAGCATTGTGGTGGGGGTGTCATGGTTTGCAGAAATGCTACAGTTCATTGAGGGAATGCCAATAATAAGGTGGAGGAGCACAAGTCCACTAGCTCAGCAATGTCATCATTGAGGAGTGGAAATAGATCCAGTGGCAACCTGTAAAACTTTAGTGAACACATGTCCAAGTGCTGGAAAAAAATGGTAGCCAGATAAAATATTGATGCTTTGGGCACAAGTTTGACATTTTCATTTTTCTGACATTTGTGTTTTTCTGTTCAATAAATGAATGGTTGTGTGTTGATTTTCTTATGCTAAGGCTTCATGTATATTGCAAATGACATAGATTTATCCCTGACTTTGCACTCATTATGCCAATTCCAAAAACATGCATTGCTGTAGTCAAAGACCAGGAATAAACAGCAAAAGTGTACTAGTAAAAGGCTTATATTACTCAAAACCTCTTTATGAGTTCAGTTTATGAAAGAGAAATTACTGTTTTTTTTGGAAATGAGATTGCATTTATTTTTCAAAATAAATAAGGGCGGCTACTGGAGCATTGAAGGCAGATAAATTGTTGATAAGAATTCCTATCTACCATTCAGCTAGACATACATGGTTCGATTTTAGTACAATCGATCTTTGATTGGATTTTAGATCTTGATCTTTTCATTGAACATCAATCCTAATCGAATCCTAAAGCAAGAGTATTGTTTTTGCCATGTTGGAGTGATTGGAACCATTGTTTCTTCAATTTTGTTTCTTATTGATTTTTGGTGCATTTTTAACCTCCCTAGCCAGTTCCGGCAAAGGGACGCAGCAACAATCGATACGCTTCGGGCACAGTGTGGGAGCTCACCTGGTCCGGCTGCTGTCTCGATCTTCTGCCTTCCTGGCTTCTTCCGGGTCCCCGAGTGACGTGTGAGGTCACGGAGGCGGGACCCGGTCTTAAAGAAAAAAACTAACTTTTTTTTCGTTTTTTTTAATATTTTTTTAACTTTTGGACTGGATTAGAGAAATGTCTTTCTATAATCCAGTTTAAAAGTAGATCCAACTAGCAGAAACGCTCCCGCTGAGTGTTTCTAAAAGTTACATCTATCTCCGGCTGCACACGAGTGTCTCTGGAAATAGCCAATCTCTCCGGCTATTTCCCTGATCGGCACTCGTGTCCTGATGATGTCACAGCCCGGGCGGGAGATTTAAAGCTACAGAATTTTTTTTTTTTTTTCATTTTTTCCATTTGTTTTTTATTTTGATTGTATTGGATAAATGTTTTATAAATGTTTTATCCAATCCAAAAAGAAAAGAAAACAAGTGTAAACTTATTATAAAAAAATAAATAAATGATGTACCTCTAAAGCCGGCCGTAGCGCTTCAATCTATGGCCGATTTTGCAAATGATCATGCGCATTCAGGGTGATCGCTTGGTGATCAATCGCAAAATGAACGCGCCCACCTGGAGCAAGCGTTCGTACTTGCACAAAACTTTGATCAGCCAGAGAACAAACGTTTTTCTCTGGTCAATCGCCAGTACTTTGAATGGGGACAAGGGTCCCATCCAAAGTACTGGTTGTCGAATCGTAAATGGTGTATTTTGAACAATTGACCATGGCATGATGATGTCATCATACTGCGGCCGATTGTTCGATAAACGCCCGCCAAGCATAGCGTCTATGGCCGGTTTAACCTCCCTAGTGTTACACCCGAAGCAAGTACTGGCGCAGTCTGATCAGGAATCAAACTGCGCCCGTTCCATAATCAGGCGCAACTGCTGGCTCTCTGTGTGCCTGCAGCATTTCTACAGAGCTGCAGGCAAACAGAGCCTTTCCGCCCCCATCGGTGTCATCGGAGACGCAGATGGGGGCGGAAAGGCAAAACAGTGTATCACTTTTGGTACAGAAATCTGGACTTTATAGGTTGTGTTGGTGAAAAAATATACTGATACTAAGTACATGGTGGGAAAGTAGATTAAGGGTGGATTCTTGGGGAACAAAAGTAAAGAAAGAAGAACTGGTAAAGCAGGAGCTGATTCCGGATTGAAATCTATATTTTATGGAAAAATGTAGTTCTAAGGAGGTATATATAAACTATTAGGGTTATATAAGGGTGCTTGCCATAAGGATAAAAAACCCCAGATGAAAGTAAATATGTTTCGAGTTGGTCGCTCCTCAGTGGATTTGGCAATATGTAGACATCTGGTTTCACAGACAACATTTTTCAGTGGTTTTAAAGGCATCTGGGTAGTTCTGTGAGAGATTTCGGCTCTTATTTGCCAGGTTTTGTTTTTAGCACATGCCCTTTAAAAAAACTGGTAACTAAGCACAAAAATCTTTTAGAGAATGGATACTAACTGAAGAGTCCTGAAAGTTCTCCCCAACACCGGTCCTGAAGAAGTTCCAAGCAAATGCCATGAAATGCCATGAAATGGCTTGAAAAGGCATTTTATCATTTTATGTATCTTCAAGAAATGTAGCCTATTTTTCAGACTATAAGACAAAATCTGGGGAAAAAGTGCCTGCCTCTTATGGCCTGAATGCGCAACCACCGCAGCCACTCTACTCTACTGTGGCTCGCGCCTTGGCTTCCTGCCAGCTCTCCCGGCAAGAACATTAGCCGGGGAGCTGTCAGATGAGAGATGCAGCCATGTCTGGATCTGTCATCTGTACTCAGCTCTGCTGATATAAGCTGTACAGCAGAGAGACATAGATTAAAAGATGCAGCCAGCAGCTTTAATCTATGTCTGCCTATGTGTTAGATGTGCTTACCATTCAGCTCACACGCTGGCTAGAAGGGAGACATGACTGCAGAATCCCCCGTGGCCCCCCTTGGTACTGCACAATTAATGTCAAGATTTCTTTTTTTTTCTGGTTTTCCTGCTCTAAAAACTGGGTGCATCTTATAGTTCGAAAAATATTGTAAATCATCTACTTATTCACTAATCTTGTATGGAAGGAGTAAGACACTTCTGGGGCCTGTGCAGTCATTGTATTAACTATGAGCAAATGAAGGTGTTACAATAGCTCAACCCAGACCTTAAGAGAGTTATGCAAAAATGAATGAACACAAATCTCATTAAACCAAAGCAATGTTGTAAGGTTGTAAGCAAAATAATTAACCTCCCTAGCGCACTGCTGAGGTACAAATTTCTCTACCAATAGCGCACCATAGACTTTAATGTAAAAAGTTTTTTTACATTGTAGGCCTGTAATTTCCCAAAGTTTGTCCATACAGGAGTCTGGTAGACATCCTAAATATAATAACATGTTCAGATGCTTTTTGAATAACTCACAATATCAGATAATGAATATTTCAATAATTCACTTAATAAGGTAAATTAGCACTGCAACCACTAGATGGCGCTGCAGATGTGCCAGGTTACATAGGAGAGCATGGGAGGGAGTGATCCGTTCTGCTACAGCTGCCTCTTCAATAGATGGAGACATACGGAGCAGTGAGTTTGCTCTCCTTTGTCTCCGATCTCTGCCTGACAAACCCAGCTCGTCCACTGCTGTTCTGGCAGGACAGAGCTGGACGAGCTCCGATCGTCAGGAACGGAAGGAGGGTTAAACAAGCTACTACATCATAAGGGTGTATTTAGCTTTTTACACATGGATTATGCATATTGGCTTGGCGATATTATGACACTGAAATCTCCTGTGTGTTAATATACATCTAAAGTTATATTAAATTTAAATAGCTATTCAGCTATTTATATGGAAGCTTCATGATGTCCTGTAGAAAATAAAGAGGGCTTTTCCTATGACTGTGTGCATGTATATATACATTCCCTAGTATCCAAGCACCAGAGGCTAATGCAAGACAACACAATTTAATTTGTATTTTTAGTGATCAAAACAGCTGGTGCGCTGATGAGTGCCCTCTTCAATCCAACTCAATCTTATCTTAATGTTACAATAACAGTAAAAGTGGAAGTAATTTGACATAATTTTAATCAGCAGACTGTAAAGATTCTATTTTAGGGTAAATATATGGGGGAGCACAAATTACATAAATACTTCACTGGGAAACATTACTGGAAATGCTATTTCTTTTCTAACATTTTTACTAATAACTCTTGTCTACTATTTTACTATTAACTTACTCATAAAAAAACAAGGAAGAAAAACATTGTCTACGTATCCTAATTTGCTACAAACATAAAACCCTACTGGTCTAATTATAATACCTTAGGTTAGACTAAAGGGTAAAAGGTGCAAAACAAGGATATCACTAAAATGTGCTCTGGAATTTAGTGAGAAAAAATGGAAAGCTTGGATGCAAGTGGTTTAATGTCATTAACATGTTGAAGAGGGTGAAAAGAAAATGTAAGCAAATAAAAAATTCAGATCTTTCACTAGTGTTCTTATGTCACTTATGGTACCATTATCCTCATGCTTCTTGCCCATGAAAAATCCACTTCAATAATCATTATTAAATTATATTTTTATTGTATTAATATTTATATTAGATGATATTTTAAGCGAAATATGAGAAAACTATTATCATTTTTAATTTAAAGGGTTACCATCTTTATCGTTGTATGCAATAACTGACCTTTACATTTTATTTCTTTGGTCAATTTACATCACTGAGACTCTACACATAATCTACTTTTATTATTCCATGAAAAATTGAGCTTATTGGTGTGTTTATAATGAAATAACCCTATCTGGTGACCCGCATTAATTCTAGCATGCTGTATTTGCGATTACCATTCTAGATTTTAGATTAGCTATTTACTCTTCCAGTAACTCATATGCCCGTGCCCTGGGCCTTCTTGACAGTTCAGGCCCCAGAGGACACTTTTCCTCAACCATAATCATTATTTCAATACATTACAGCATTAGGTTTCATTACATGTGATGAACCTAGATCGCAAAGTGCCCAAGAGCTGGCAAAAAATTAACAGTTTTTATGCCTAATTTCCAACTCAGAAAGATGTTGTTGTTCATGAAAGTAAAATTACTTCTAAAGCAGAATTACTTGCCATTCAACTACTATCTGCAGTAGGATTACATTTATGCGGTTTCAAAATGTATTCTGCTGTATATGTCTTCAATATCAAGAACACAATTTTTTCTGGATCCAATTTATAACTTTAAAGACTGAACCAAGCAATGCTACATCTCTAGCATGTGTCATTTTTTCATTTATTAAATTGTTTTTATTTTAATGTCATTTATTAATATAGTGAATATTTTAAAGGTCATATATTTAGCATATTCTTCCATATATAATCCTTAAGTCAACATGCATCCCTGAACTGAGTATCCAGGGGTAAAAAGACTTTTAAAAAGACATAAAAGAATATTTATACCACAACTTTTTAATGCTTTGGAATGGTGTATTGGAATTACTGGAATACAATGCTATCTGGGACTTCATTGGTGAGATTTTCCTTTACTTTCTGTTTGGTAAAAATGGACAATAGCAAAAAAAAAATAAAAAATGCAGTATCTACAGTGGATTTAACTTTATAGTTTGCTTCACTTCTTTACCATTTTTTATCCAGACAGGATTTGAAAGAATCTCGCCAACTGAGCCTTTTAATTTAGCCTACCTAAACCTAACAGGAAATGTATTCCCACCCCATTCTTTCCAAAATTACAAAATAATACAGTAATCCTTCTTTGTGTTCACCAAATTATGTGTAAACATACTCTGTCTTCAGGTCCTTGTTCCTTGGCTCTTTTTTATTACAATCAGTAGAATGGATGACAACTGAAATTTGCTTTTTTTTGTAAATCTTTTTGATAATTTTCAAATGTACAGAGAGAGAAAACAATCACCAACTTTCCATAGTACAAGAATAATATAACGCAGCATCAACTAGGTATCAACATAATACCCATTTTCCCAAGAAACCTCTTATTAGCTTGAAGTTGTTGCATGGTATGTTCTTTTTTGAAGAAGGTCTCTATGTTTTAAAGAAGGAGAAATTTCTAGAATCTAACAGATACTCAGTAAAGAGTCGCTCCATGAGAGCATAACCATGTGGCAAAGATTTTAAATCAAACATTGTGAGGGGCAGGTGAGAACGCCCTTTTGTTCAAAATAGCTTTTTTATTTGCTGTAATACAAATATGTTACCATTTAGGTAAGTGAGGGTTTTAGAATTCTCATTGGCCATGGAGTTAAGGTAATGTGGAGTTGCCATTGAAAACCTGTAAAAGAGTTCATATACAGTCAAGCCCTTAACTATTATATTGCTTAAACACAGTCTCTTGGAAAATCCAAAGTTTTATACCATTCCAAATAGTCTAAGCTGTCAAAAGCATTCTAATTACCCTGATTAATTGGGAACAGCTCTCTGCAGTTGGTTGACAGTAATGGCTAAGACAAAGGAGCTCAGTGAGGACCTGTGGCTGTGCCTTATGGCTACTCACAAGTCAAGAAAGGGCTACAAGGCCACATCTAAATGTTTTCAAGTTCCAGTGGCTACAGTGCAAAGTATTAAAGTGCAAAGTGACACCTGTGCTGGCCAAGAGGACAGTGAGACAGGTAAAAAATGATCACCACCAAGGCCATCCTGGTCAATCTAGGCTCTGCTGGTGGCAATAACTCAAGGCAGACAATCCAAAGGACACTGCACACTGCTGGGTTACACGGATGCAGACCAAGGAGGACGCCACTTCTCCAGATAAGGCACACAAAAGCTCTCTTGTCCTTTTCATATGCTCATCTGGACAAAGAAGATGACTTCTGGTCTTCTGTGTTATGTAATTATTGCATTGAAATATACACAAACAACCTTCTCCATTCCATTGAAAACCATGCTAAATGCCCCCAGTGATCACTTGCGATATTGCATCCTGAGATAACCCCCGGAAGCCTGGCAGATGAAGATGCAATCTCTCAGGGAACAGTAGGTAAGTATATATTTTATTTGGATTGGGGAGTGCTACGCCAACATCATACCAGCACAGAGTGCAAACTTTAACAATATACATTTTTAGATTCCTC
>CM070032.1:90861131-90873188 GCA_036250615.1 Ptychadena robeensis | reverse complement strand
GGTCGAATAGTCCGCCGGCGAACAGTTCGGGCCATCACTATTACTCTGTCCCCTTGTTCTAATAAATTAGGTAAATAAAGTCAAATTGTTGCCAAAAAATGTTGCTTGTATGTGAAAAGATGGTTTATGATGGAAAACTCTTAAGGCTTAAGTGAGAAAAGAAAATTTGATAATGTTTTGTTCAATTAATACCTGTAAAAGAAAAACCTGTTAACTCTAAAAGTTTTATTAGTTCTTCCAATGAAATACTTAAAAACACATTCCAAAGTATAAATTGGCAAGGATGTTATCTTCCGTATGCAAGGAGAATTAAAATAAATATACATTGTCAATTGCCACTTGCTGCTTACTGTTGTCCTGTTTAGTTATATGAAATGCTGGGGCAATTAGTACAATAATAGTATGTTACCATTTGCATCAGATGCATCTTTTTGTTTAATTGGTATTAAGATTAACATTTGCCTTTGTATCAGCTGGTTCCCAAATAATAATACTGCTATTTAAACAATCTACAGGCACTGCTTTGGATGACTTCCTGGTCTCCCCCTGAAATGGGTTCCCCCTGTTGGTAATCAATGCTACAGGGGGAGCAGATTGCGACAGGACACAAAAAATTTAAACGGCCCCATTGAAAAGGTAAACATTTCTGCTTAAAATTTTGCATTGGAATTTTTCGACCATCCCTAATATAGAGATAGCCATGTTCCTATTGTTCCAGTTGTCCAATTTCTGCAATTTACCTTCACCTAGCTGTAGGCCCTTCATACCTATGTACTGTGGGAAGTACAAACCATTACATGACAACACCTCAGCTACCCAAATCAGGATCACTGGCAACCCCCTAATGTGCCCAAATGTTTACATTGATATGAAAAGTGTGGAGGATGATAAATTATTATTAATGCATTCTTATATAGTGAGAAATAACCATATTGCGATGCTGCAAATAGATATCCATAGAATGACAGGTCTCTAATTTTTTAACATGTTTTTAAACTTTTTCTATTTCCACTATTTAATGAGTGTGTATATATACAATATAAAGTTAGGACACAATCATGACTTAGTATAAAACACAAAGACCCAAAGAGTGTGGTTTGTTCTCTGAAATTGTAGTCAGTTCAGCAGATCTATCATAAAGTAGTATTTTTTTTATCTGCTAGACATCATCCCATGGAGCTTCAAAGTGTGGTCTGTCTCTTTTCTCCTTTGCTGAAATATGTGTCCCTCCCGCTCTTTGTTGTACAAAGTATTGATTGTTACATTGGTCTGGGAGGAAAGCAAATTGTATGTAGCTGGTAATACTGAACCTTATAATAACCAACATAAAAGTTCTTTATAGATGGAGCACAAAGCTTTGCAACCAGTTTGCAAAACAGAGAGCAGGCTTATCAGTGTAGTCTACAATTATTTATTGTTCTCTTGCTCTGAAGGTTTTGCCATAAAACTGAAAGGCTTCTACAAATTATTGTATTGTACTTTCTCCTAGGAATGTCTGCTAGAGTTTGTGACAAAAATAATAAATACAGATCTAGCGATGGACAGAAAAAAAGACTTAGATATACTATTGATGGATGGAGATGAATTCTAAAGGCTATTAAATTGTTCAATATATATATTTATATATATTTATTTTAATATAATTTTTTATATTACTGTTCTATGACTGTTGATAGGGTACAGTACAACTACTACTACTAATAAAATAATATTAAAAAAACATAATAACTATTATTATTACATCACATTTATCAACTTTTTTTAAATGGCTGAAAATGTGAGTTAATTGCACAGCCTCTGAACATGGTAGCATCACCAAAATTGCTGGATAGGTAGAGAAGGGCTGTGGGAATACCTCAGAGTTCAGGGTCTTCTTCGATTAACTCACAAAGTCAGCAAGTCGAATGTTCAAGTATTGTAAAGCATTGCAACATCACTAATTATCACATAAGAATCTAATGTAGCATATTTTTGTGTTTTATGCAAGGCTTTATTTTTTCTGATTTTACTTCTCTGGAAAATAGTAATCTAGCTATCGTCAGGACCATCTGCAAGCTGAAGATATGTTTTGATGACACAGCCTCCAGGCTGAATGCTATCACTATTTCTCAACTGATACAATCAAAAAAACACTTTAAGTGGTTATAAATCATTATTGCAAACCAGTTATGCCAGTATTTTAACTCCTTTAAAAAAAGCTGTTAAGTGGATAAGGAATCATTCAATTGAATAAATAATTTAGTGTTTTCTGACTGAGAATGTCTTGGTTAGGACGCAATAGGTGGTTAGGAAGAATAACACTGGCCAACACAAAAGTTGTAGATAATATGATGTGGGTTTTGTAGTGTTTTTGGTGCTTATTTTTAAATCTGTCTGTAGTTTTTCTCTATCATGTAAACTTTTTATAAAGAGACAAATTAAATTTAAAAATGTCCACATCTAAGCTCTGCTAAACTGAAGGGAATTAATATTTGTCGCCCCAATATTAGGTCCTTGTTACATGATGAAAGGTTTGAACAATCTTTCTGTCACAGATCACAGTGTTGCCTAGCGATCTGTAATTTTTGCGTTGCCCTCTACCAGTTCTGCTGTGTCTGATCCCAGGACCAGGATCTTTTGCAGGTCAGCTCCCTCTGCTGCTGGTAAAGATTGTGGCACATGATGTGGCTCCTCCTCCCTCTGCTGGAGGATATTGGTTACCGTTCATTATCACACATGAGACCACCTGACCTTGTATAAAGGGAAGTCTAGGGCAACAGGGAGTTGCCTGAACAAAGAGGCCTTTAAATCTTTGCTACCCATGCTCTGCTTCTTCATATTGCCTTATTGTTACTGACCCCTGGACCGTCTTTGACTACCCTAATGGCCGCCTGCCCTGGCTATCGCCTGCCTGACTACGTCTCTGCATGGCGACTCTGTACTTCACCTTGGAACTTTGCTGTCAGCTGCTTCCAGTAAGTGTGACTAGGGACCACAACCTAGAGGCTTCCCGCAGCAAAATCCATCACTCCTGGTGAATACCGGGGGGCTCCTTAGACTCTGCATCCTGGTTTATACTTGTCTGGTGGCACTGGGGTTCCACTGCTCCCCTGGATCACCCGTGACGATCTCACACAGCCAGAGCTTAAAGCTTGGAAAGCATTCAAGCGGTTAATAAAAAAAACCTTCTAGGTACTGTCCATTGCTGTATTATGCGAATGTGGTTGTCCCCCATCCCTCTTACTTAACCCCTGCTACAGCAATCACTTTTTTTTATCTAAAACAGTTGGCCACAGAGTCCTCTCCGGATAAATCCATAACAAATTTTTTTATGAGATGGTGGAAATATATAAGTAAAGTACTCTCCCCTCCGGAAAATAGACAATTGATGCTTCATCATCAACATCCCACATGGTATGCCATGAATGATCTCCGCAACATGTTAGGGGCCCTCAGAATTAGTTTATTTACTGAAAACTTCTGCCAAACTACAATTACCTACTCTTCTGCTTACCGTGTCTTACTGGGATATTTGCTTCTGCACCTGTTTTCCTCCAGGATGCTATTATAATTATTCAGATTTCTTAGTGATTTAGCAATCAAAGTGTAGAATGTGTAACTGTTCTTTGTGCAAAACTGTTGTTTTTCTGTGGAAAGGTCAGGGAGGTTGTAGAGAGCTTTAAGTTGGAACTCCAAGATTTTTCTCTGTAGAGCCTCCTTGGGCTGCGGCAAAGCAAACGTACCCCTTTCTTGTCTGTTGCAATAAAATTCCCCAGTTGTTTGAAAAAGGCAATGCTGCTTGAGGAGAGTACTGTGACACAAAACCTGCAAAAGTTCACCGGTGGCTGGTCACAGGACCAGAGACAGGTAGGCATCTGTGAGGGGAGTCCAGGGGAGATTGTCTGGAGATAGCAACAAGAGAAACCCCTGCTAACCACGTACCAATCCACACCCGTTAAAAAAGTATATATACACACCCATCACTTCTTAGCTTTAGAGTAACTAAATTCCTAAGTTAAGAGAAGTACCACACAGTATTCAGATATTTTCATTATCAGGCACCTGGTCTAAATCAGTGGGGCAGAGTAAGGCTACATTTACACTGACAGTTCTCAAGCTTCTTTCAGCTTGCGAACCGAAGTCTCGGGAGAAACAACTTCTTGCGATAATATGTGAAAGGCGTTCGCAGGTCGTCAAATTTAATACCCTACATAGTTTCTATCGGGAGACAGCCCGAAAACCGACCGGCCTAATATGTCGTCCGCTGGTCGGTTATGTTAAAGGGTCGTTTACCTGGAAGGCAAAAAAACGCCAGTGTAAATGTACCCTAAAACTCATCCCTAAATTGCATGTCGTTATTTTATGTAGTTACAGTAGAGAGAACCCTTTTGGTATAAACTAGGCTATATAAACTGCGGAAAAACAGTGTCTACACCCGCATTGTCTCCAATGACCTCCTATGATAGTTCTTACTAGTGATGAGCGGCATAGTCAATATTCGAATTCGTGATATTTCACGAATAATTCTACTAATATTCGATTCTATATTCGGAAATTCGAATATTCGCGGTATGACCATGTATTGTGAAAATCATAATCGCATTGCGAAAATAATATTCGCATCGCAAAAATCTTTAAAATGAATGGTCACATGCTATGTTTATTTTCGCAATGCGAATATTATTTTTGCGATACATGCCCATATTGCGAACATTCGAAATTGCGAATATTTGCCGACATATTCGAGATATTGGCGAATTCTCGAATTGCCGATATTCGCGAAAAATATTCGGCATTCGAATATTCGAGCTCAACACTAGTTCTTACAAACACATTTTTGTAGAAGAATACATATTCATATTTGCCCAAACTTGATTTTTATCTTGGTCATTTTTTATCAGACCTACAAATATTCTTCAATTTCTACAGTTTAAAGATTTAATAAGGTTTTTTTTGCAATAGATAGAATAGAACGAAAATTACAGGGACAGCTTACCGTCTCTTCTGTTGAGCCTTGCAAAGCCTGCACTGTGGGTGCTGGAAAGTTCAGATGAACTGCTGAAGGAGGACTGAGGCAAAGAAGACACAAGCTGGCCATCACAATCATCTGTGCAGATAAAAATGTAATGTTACTCTTAAAGTCTATTCTATAAATTCTGTGTATGTAAACAATTTTGTATAATATATTAAAATATTTCATGTTTAGCATGTTTACTGCGCTTCTTACCAAATGTAATACAAAACATTCCACCTTAAAACCTGTCTAGCCGTAATATTTCAGCTATTATATCTAGATAGGTAATACATATGAGCTACAAATAAGCTTATAATGTAGCATCACCACTAGATCACCATGGCTACTATGAAGACAACTTCAGCAGGCTTTAGATTTACTGCTTTAACAATATATGTATTTAATAGAACAATGCCCTTATGTTTGTAAATGTACTAGCAGATGTGCAATATGAATGCAATTTTTTCCTCTTACCAACAATAGAATAATTATACTCAGAATAATAGTACTTCTGAATGCTTTAATCTGTAAAATATTTCTGTGTGACCCAAGCAAATTACTTATATTAACAGTTGCAAGTATTACACATGTTGGGTTTCACTTAACCTGGGATTACCAAATCTGTACTGCTAACCTGATATTAAAACAGGATTTGGTAGGTTTAAAGGTTGTCATGTACCCATGAACATATTTTTGGGGGTTGTCTTATAAACCGGGTGCCAGGGCCACTTAGCATCTAGGGGGGCCCGGAAGTCTGCTGCCCGGACAGAAAGGAGAGCAACTGCAGCATCCCCAGGGGCACCTCCCTCCCCGCTGTGTATGAAAGGAGCCAATTATGTGCTGCTACTTTGACGGCAAGTGCTCACTAGTGTCATTGTGGCTGAAATTGGTATTGCAGGGAGATTGAGATTAAAGCTAGAGCACATTAAATATCTGTACAAAAACATCACTTTATAATTTATACACAACTGTAAAAGTTACATTTATTAGATTGCCAACATTTTTTCAGTTTTTATTTTTAAATGTATACAATTTTTGTCACTTGGATAACTGCAGGGAAACATTAATAACAATGAAAGGTTGCAGATGGGGTGTCAAATTGGGGTTGGAGATCTGTGGGTTGAAAGTAAGAGTATGAATATGTAAGGCCCTAGCTCCATGTCCACTAACAAAAATGTTTTGGTGTGCATTGGAAGAGGGGCAGTCTTATACAGCGTGTATATCCCAAATAGTGATGGCCGAACTGCCCGCAAGGCAGACAGTTCGGCGGCGAGCATGGATGTACAGTACGCGTGTTCGCCCGCCATGTTCATCAGCGAGAAGGAGATCTCTATTCTTCCTCCGGCAGGATCAGAAGCAGCGAGATTGTGCCGGAGGAAGAATCTTTTCACTGGATATGTAACTAGTAAAAACCCGGCTCAAGAACAGGAAGTGAAGTCAGTGACGTCACATCCAGCTCCCTTAACCAGGAACTATGTGTTCCAAGTACCAGATGTGACGTCACTTCCGGTTTTTCCAATTCAAATTCCCCTCCTAGAGGCAGGGAATTTGAATCTGTCCGCGAACAGGTGGCCGGCGGACTTCTTTAAAAGTCTGATCTGCCAGTTCGCGGACAGACCTGGCCGATGTTCGGCCATCACTAATACCAAACTCTATATTTTAATTGGAAATGTTGGGGGTTGTCTTATACGCCCAGTCGTCTTATATGGCGGAAAATAGGGTATGTACAAAATTAATGCATGTGATGTTATGCAAATTAGCAGCTAACATGCACTCTTCTCAAAAAATTATATAACTACACTTTTGCCAAAAAACTAATTTAAATACATTTTATTTTAATCTGCTGGCTAGCTTTTCTATTTTTTTATTGTTTGCTGAATTACCCAAAAAATAAAAAGGGAGCTGATGGCTTTTTTACACTATTTGCATTATACACCCAAGTGCTTTTCTTAACAGTTGTTTTCCTGCTACAACACTGCAAACAAGTATGTGATTACAGCAGACAGACTGTCCCACTCAGAAAGTAAAAAGCTTCCACTGTTTCCCATTATCTTAGCAGCAAGTGGTCTATTAGTACGTTGGCAGGGCTATTTGCTGGATCTGCAAATTTGAAGGCTGCCCAGGAATCCTCAGCTGGACCAAAAACAATATATACAAAGTATGAGCAACGGGGAGGCATTTTGAGGTGTTTGCTCTTAAAACGTAAATGCTGATTATTATTTTTTACAAAGTATTGTCAATGTTACCCTAACCAATCTAAAGCTCTCTTCCCTATCTAACCTTTTTTTTGTTTACTATTTACTGTCATGACACTAAAGCCACCTACATACGTCATGCATGTATGGTGATCTCCACCATGGTTCCCTTCTCAATTTTCCAACTTTGAGTAGGCACTAATAGGCTCATGTGTTGTGTCTGTCTTTAGATATGTACATTATTCTTACTATAAGTATGCAGCATTAAGATGAGCCGTGTGGGGAATCTTTTTGCTGACTCTTCATATGTCATAGCATAATTAATGGCTAAAGCTTAAAAATAATAATGTGACAACCCCATCTCAACTCTCAAAGTAACGTTTGTCAGAAAGTCCTTGGATAAGTTAAGAAATATTATTTGTACAGTAGATTCCTCTAAACATTACCTGACTGTCTGTATTATTTCATCTACAGTGAATCTACACCTCTTTTTTATTCCCAATTTGCTTGTCCGCTCATTTCTTACAGTCTACCTGTTTTAGTTTTCTATTGAGATTTCTTTGATGAACAATCTGCTGTATAACAAGGTTTTCATGTCTTAAAAATGTATATAGTGACATCTGTCATTTCTGATAGAACTCAAATGCAAGATGTGAAGATCAAGCGGACATAACAGATGTTGACTAGCTCTCTGGGTGTTGTAAGTCAATCTGGTTACACTTGATCATGAACTCAAAACATGATCTAATTTTCTACATAAAGATGATAGCTAATGATTTATTGCCTGCAACACATGTGCTTCATAAAGATTAATTTCTTATAAAAAATCATTCTCTGCAAATATGCAGTAAAATACGCACAATATCTTCAGGTTAAAATGACTTAAATTTCCTTTGAAACCCTTAAACACTTTAATAGGCTGATGGTTTCGTCATAGGATTTTCATCCAGAGTGTACGACATATTTTAAATAAATGTTTTATCTCTACAATATGATTGAAGAACAAAGACTTCACAATCTTGATTTGCTACTGGCTTGTTGGTGATTTAACAAGGGGATTAGCTGGAATTTTAAATTATTTTAAATTTTTTTTAATATATGTTAACAATTTGAGATACAATATATATATATATATATATATATATATATATATATATATATATATATATATATAATTGGAATGAATGAAGTATGCATGACACTATTTATATTTTCAGTGTCCAAAAATAAACTTTGTGCTCGGGGGGTAACTCAAACAGACTATAGTGTACTCTGCTGCAATCACCGGGAGGGGTTGACCGCTAGGGAATTTGTATTTACTTTTTTAGATTTGTGATTCAAAAATGTCTAAATTGAATGTGTTATTGGCAATTGTTATAGGACAACCATGAATTATAGAAAAAATAATTAGGAGCCTAAAGAATACATTTACATATTAATTAACTACCTGACAGATCTATAAATAGATTTCTACACGTTTTACTTAGATTTGGAATAAAATTACACACTTTAAATAATCCAAAACTTTACTTTAACTAAAAATACTTTAACTTAGATGTACTGAAAAATCATGTTTTTCCAGCGTTGCACCCCACCCCCCAGCATTTTTGGTGACAATAAGCTTTTAAGATCATTTAATACATCAGTGGTCATAAACTTCAATAGAAAGTACTACAAAACAGCACAACATTTTTTTGCGCAGATTTTTGTGCCTCAAATGTCAACTTTTACAGGACATTTTTTTGCATAACATTGGCTACAACCTACACTAGGTTGCATTAAAGCAAACCTAAACTCTTGCACTTTGAGATATTGTGACACTTCACTTTCGCTGAATTCATTGATTTTTTATGAAATGTTTAAAGTTCCTTTTATATTATGCATTAGTGCAGATATCTGGTAAGGTACTTTGATATTTAATTAATGCTGCATCCATATGCAATATCATCTGTTTAAATGTACAATACAAATTTTTTGGCACAAAAACCTTTTTGCTAACTAACCAGATGTACTACAGGTAGCTGTTTTATATAAAGTGACCACAAAACCATAACTAACTTTTCCACTACGGAGGAAGCATGCATGAATTATAGATTTTATGGTTGTATGTAAAATGCAGTGTTTAGTGTTTTACATATTGATTCATAAACCACATTTCTCTGTTTTACTTAGTTGCATAATTCACTTCAAATTACAATCTTCTGTAAACTTTATATAACTATATATAAAGAATTCTATACATTACATAAGGGAATCTGGGATTCTAATTTTAATGATATAAGTATATTATTGTTGTTCTCAAGGCGGTCTCAAGCTTGTTCTATTATTTTATTATCAGAAATAAATCACTATTGAAAAAACTAATGGGTTAAGCTTAAAGTTAAGCTTTATATTAGGCTAAGTTGAGCAGATAAAAGAGACAGTTTAAGTGAATTTCCTACTGGCTGAAACATTTGTTATTTGTCTGAATGGTACAATTAACCTCCTATTGACTTCAATAAAGTTTACAATGAGCATCAAATCCGGAAACTATTTTCCACAAATTTGAGTTGTGCAAAATCACTGGCGTTCATCCATCACTTTCCCCCATAGGTACACATTGGTAGAAATGGCACTTGTAAAAAAAATGTAAATAAAAGTGCAGTTGGTAAAGCTTATCAGTTTTTATGCTTTGTAATGTGCGTTTCGCAAATACTTGAGTGAGTTTCATTAATTTCTTCTAAATCACATTTGTTCATTTATTTATGATTAAAATAAACACAGCAGTCTGGGGTCCCCTATGTTGAGAAGATTGTGTACATTAAGTAAATTCCCTGTATAACAATAAATTATATTAAAAAAATTATATAACTATTAAGGTATTTCCGTTATTTATAAAAAAATTTAATAAATGTATAGGTTGCACTAAAAATAGTTTACTTAGATGCTTGTATATTAATATAACTACAGTTTAGTTGCATTTTTCTGTTAAACCTGAAAAATTATTATTGAAGAAAAAAACATTTGTTAGTATAGCATCTTGATTATTAGTGTTTTGATGCAATGCACTTTAACCGATGCATGTTTATAAAGAGGAAAAAAAAGCTATTACTTCCAGTAATAACATCAAAGACAAGTTTCCTGGGAAATGCCATTTGTATTATATTAGTAGGGTATTGTATCGTTAGTAAAAATGTTCTGTGTCTTTTACAATGTGCAATCATCTCGTAATCAGACGATAACATACTAGCTTAAAGGAAAAAAGACAAAGTTAGGATTTTATTAACTCCATCTTTTAAGTTATGTTGTGTTTATTTTGCCCCATTGCATCAATATAAAAGAATTGTAACTAAAGTGCACAGAGGGTTGCTAGGGGAAAATAGTAACAATGACACCACGCACATAACCTAATAAAACAAAGTTAAGTTCTGCTGGTGGTAAAATAATTCTTCTATCACCAACAAAACTTTGTTTTGTTGCACTAGGCTAGACATGCCCACACTTATTTGGCTTGTGAACTACTTTTAACATGACAGAGTCAAAGTTGAGTCAGTTGAAGGTCTCTTCAGTTTGGATGAGTGGGAAAAAAACCCTGCTGTTAATTGTATTAATACATTCTTTTTGATAATATTAATAAAGTAAAGGTTTCATAAAGACAATTAAAAAAGAACTAAAAAATATTGTTCTGATTTAATAAAGGGCACCAATAAAAAACAAAGAGCAGTGCCGTGATCTACACCCGTTGCCTTTGTGATTGACCATATGGGCACCCTTACATCTGGTTGTGTCCCTCATGTCCCTTAGGTCGCCACCACCTCAATCACCCACCAGTCATACTGACCCATTTACAATTTCATTACTTGTATTTTATTCTGTGAGTGTCACGTGGTTGCCTATAACACCTCATAGTGTTTTACGCCACTCACATCCCTCCTATTGCGTGATCACTGCTGCAAATATTTTATATATTTTTTCAATGCTAGGTGCCCTTCACTTTTATTATAATGAATAATATAATTTGTTTCCAAGGCAGGATCATGAATTCTCTAAATGCCATTAGTAAAAAAACAACAGGACTCGAACCTTCTTATTACTAACAAAACCAAACATTGTTTCATCATATCTAGTGCATGCAAAAATGTCTTCATTATTCTTAACTGTATGATATTTCTTATTTCCTAAGCAGGTGATAAGAAGCAATATATTTGCTACATATTGACAAGAAAACCAATTATCATGTCCATAGATGGATTATGGATCCATTGTAGAGTATGTGTGTCTATCAGCATGTATAATTATAATAAGTAAGTAGCTTGAACATTAATAATTATGTGTAGATGAACACAGAGTTGTAAAACAAATATAAATACTGCTTTAGATTATTCTATATTATTTACCCTTTGTTTTTTGTTTTACATTCAAAATAGTGTTGACAAGTCTCATGTTTCTACAGATTTATGTATTTAGTTTAAAATTTCTATCCAATTAACTTTTCAAATTTACAAGCACTGCAGTATAAAGTTAATACAGATCTAACAGACTGAAGCATTATTTATTCATTTGGAGCTCCTGCAGCATATTTATATTTCAGTGACTGTTCTCCATGTGGGATTTCTGTCTGTTTACACAGTCTAGCTATTGTCACATTGGTGCTAAGTAGACAATATAGCAATGTTATTATATGTGCTTTAAAATCTTTATATACGTAAACAAATAGATATGTGCATGTGGTACGTGCCAAAAAAAACTTGTATATATAATATATAAAAAAATAAATAACTTGACATAGTGGCCTATCAGGTTTAACAGCCTGTTAACAAGACAATTAAAGGCTTGTGTCCACAGGGTATCATAGAAATGTAGGGATAACATCCAACCCGCTGAATGCTT
>CM070032.1:90835337-90848546 GCA_036250615.1 Ptychadena robeensis | reverse complement strand
CCACATTGGTCGGTCGGGCAAAATTTGTATGAAAAATCGGAACGTGTATGGGGGGCTTTAGTCTTTCTGTCTCTTTAACACTACCCTCTTCAGCTGGGACATAGAAATAAAAACATAACAGTGGTTTAATTCTTCTTCTGTGTTGCTGGTAAGCTCACCTAAACTCAGAAACCTAAAAAACAAACAAAAATTAAGTAAAAAATGTACATACCTCTGAGCTTTCTAAATGATACAAGGTCACTCCAAAATCTAAAATAATATATTTACCTGCCCTACTGTCATCTGTGGAAGTCACCATGTTTATTCCTGTGTAGCTTATAACAAATTATTGTTACTAAAGAATTTATTTTATTTACTAGATCCTGTTATACATCTAAAGTATGATCTCCCAGAGGAGCACACAATTTCATTTTTCTGTAGTCATTTGACACTAACATATAACCATTTTTGTAGGGAGGAGCCAAATGGATGTAGGAAGAAATGAAAATGGCCTGAACATACCAATACAAACAGAGGGAGAACATATAAACTCTTTGCTGACCGACACGACATTCAAATGGAAATCACACCAGAACATTTCCCATTGTGATTTCCAGATGTGCCATTTGCCAGTTAACCCATTCTCCCCTGTGTGTTCATTACACCAAGGGGAGAGAGGGTGCCAAAATGCATTGTATTGGATACAGCGATAATTGTATCCAATACAATTCAAAGTAAATAAAAAACACATAACACATTTCCAATTAAATAAAAATTATATTATGAATATAGAAAAAAAAACATAAATATGAATACATACTGTTTTGAAATCTTTCATACAAAAAAAGTATTTTAGAGATTTTATCATTCAAATGATTCCTTTTATTATATATAGCATTTTATTATCAAACATTATAATATTCAGGATGTCTATTAAGCCCCCTATACACCACATACAATTCCCATGCAATTTCTGTACAATCACTTTTTCTTCTACCAAAACCATGTAATATGAGGACCTTTCTACACCTTCCAATCACTATGTATTCTATCAGGGAGGACACTATATTACATGGTTGTTGGTAGATCTGATCTGATGGAAATTGTATGGAGGAATCTCAAGGTGTATGGCCAGCTTTAGACCCATGTACGGACATACTTTGGGAAGTTACAGGCCTACAACATAAAAAAATTGTGCGCTTTTGGTACAGAAATCTGGACCTCAGCAGTGCGCTGGGCACGTGAATGGCACATAACATCACAGTTGGTTTTTCAAAAAAGAATGGCACCCGAGTACACCAATGTGTGTTGTTAGATCAATATTTTCCGAGCCTATCAGGCTCAAATGAAAATAAATGTTATTTCAACTATAAGACTTACACATGTAAGCCTGAAGATTTATAACAATTTAAAACTGCATTTTCTAACTTTCTATTGTCTAGCTAAAACTGATTTTATAATGAGTGTTGCTTTAGATATGGAAGCCTTGCTAGCTTTAGACGAAATGCATGATAGGTTGCCTACCTGCATACTGATAATTTACAAAGTGTTACTGGAATGTAAAGGCTGCCAAAGGCTTTAAAATCTCACTTACATTGACTAAAATAGGCTTGTTGAATATAAGTGTGAAAAGGGCAATAATGATGTGTGAACTTCATTACCCAAATCATCACTCTTCTACTGTCAGACTAATAAAAGGCAAACAGTTTTTGTTATGAGCGTCATGATTTTACATAAGATAATACCTACAGTTCATTAGAAACATAGTTATTAATCATATACCCAATTTAATAAACATTTACAAAGGGTGATTTGTTAAAGGAGTAAAGCTTGTTTAAAGGTAATTCATTTTTGCTTAGTAATTGAGATGAAGCTGTAATGAACTGTAATGGAGTTATTCTGTAAAATAGCGAGTTCGAAGGAACCGCCATTTATCAAAAGAACAGAAAATTGTTGCTTAAACAAGAGATTTGTTTATTATCTTAAAAAGTTACAATACTAAGAATTAATATACAAAGATCTCACCCTAGCTAGCTCTAAAGCCCCCCATAGACAGGCAGACTCCTCCATGCAACTTCTGTACAACCAACTTTTCTTCTACCAAAACCATGTAATAGGAGGACCTTTCTACACCTTCCAATCACTATGTATTCTATCAGGGAGGTCACTATACTACATGGTTGTTGGTAAGTCTCATGAAAGTTGTATGGAGGAGTCTGCCTGTCTATGGGGGGCTTAACAGTGCATGATGGTCTTACAGCAGGCAGCATGGTGGTCCTCCTGTCCTTCCTTCTGTCCTCAACACACATGGTCATCAACATATATAACCTCTGCTATTACATATAAGGTAATCTTGTACAGGAATAGATACTTCACACCCACATCTCACTGAGCATGCTCAGCTCAGCCATACATTCAAGCTACATGGCATAAGGCCTATCTGATTTTACATGTGTTATCTATTACACAAGCTATCCCACTTGATACAATGTGATACAATGTTAATATATCTCATAGATTAAAGATCATAATACATACATTACTATACCATGTGATATCTTAAAAAACTTAGAAAATAATAGATTTTTGAGAAGTGAAGTATGACAATTTCTTACATATTCCATTATGTTAGGAGAATTTTTTCTATATTTATATAGGACAGCACAGTGGCTCAGGGGTTTAGCACTCTGGCCATGCAGCACTAGTATCCTAGGTTTGACTCTCGGTCTGGCCACTTTCTTCAAGGGGTTTGCATGCTCTTCCAGTGTCTGTGTGGGTTTCCTATCTAACTCCAAAAAAATGTTCCCCTGAGAGACAGTATGTGTTATGATTGCTGTATTTTTCAGACTATACAACACACTTTTTCACCCCATCAAGAGGAAAAAGTGCCTGCATCTTATGGTCCAACGGTGCGACCACTCGCGGCTCCCCGCCAGCCTATTCACTCTACGGAAAGGAAGATTAGCTGGAGAGGTGGAGGAGCTGTCAGATAGGACATCTGTCCATGGCCGGATCTCCCATCTGTACTGTATTGTTTATATCAGCAGAGACCTGCTGATATCAGCAATGAGAGATAGACGAAAGAGCATACAATCTCTCCCATCTGTCTCTGCCTGTGAGTAAAAGCTGCACTCCCACTGCAGCTTTCCCACACAGAGGGAAGACATCTACAAAGCGTCCCCTGTGGCCCTCCGCTCCCCGGTGTGTGAGGAAAATGCTGTAATATGACTCTAGTGACATCTAGTGGTTGAAATTTGGTACTGCACAGGGATTTTTTTTGTAAAACACTGTGTAATATTTTGGTGCTTCATAAATACTAGATAATACAAATATTTTGTAAGGAACACTTCCTCTACCCCTTTAGTATGTCAACCACAAGGTGTATAAAGTTATATGCTTTTAAGCACATTATATCTCTAATATACACAATCAATTAAAGATTTAATATTTTCTGTTTTAATCAAATTAAATTTGATTTAGTGGGTTAATATTGACTATTCCAAATATAGTATTTTTATGTTTAATAATAGTTACTGGTTATAGATATGTACTTTTATAATCAACATTTAAAATGCTAGAAAAGTAAATATTTCTTTTCTGGTTCTTTAAATCTTGAGAAAGTAAAACAAAGTCTGTTTTTTGTTATTTATGGTCTGTTTAGTGATTCTGAGAAACTTGGAACTGAGCAGGTTTCATTGTACAGTTCATGCCTAGGCACTAAGTACCAGACATTAAGGCAGTAAAAGAAATGCGAAGTGCCATGATATACACACATTTAAGAGAATAGCTACATCTTGACATACAATCAATAAAAAGACAGGAACGAGATCTCAGGAGCAACTTCCCTAAACCTTGTCCCTCAGGAAATCAAAGTTCTGTTATCACTATTTGATTAATAGTAGTAACGCATCCTGGACATTAATCATGTGTGTTTTGTGTTTGGGAAATAGATCAATGTGAACAAATTAATTCATACGCCGATGCTACAAATCAATTATGGTATGAATAACAAGGAAGAGGAACAATTAGCTAGGATTCCAGTATTTTATAATATACTGTAAATCTCAGAATATTTTTTCATTGTTATTCATTTATTATTTGACTATATTTGAATAATCTGGTGTCACATGACATAGACTTGCATAACTTTGAATTGCCTCACAGTAATATTTTAATTTCAAAGGACTTTGCCAAGCTTACACACCACAGTAGCAGATATAGGCAACATATGTGCAAAATACATAATAAGCATCTAAATCACTAAATGCTGCAATTCTATGTTAAGAACGGAAATGTCACCTACTGAACAATTAAATGTAGACTTTACTGCTCCAGGGTACTATTTTTGTAATGCCGCTATTCAGACACTATCGTCTGCTAAAATAATACAGGAATTTGGAAGGAAAGCACAGGAAAGTGCCAGCAGATACATGAACTAAAAATAAATACAAAAAAACAGTTCCTTATGTGACTATCAAACGTTGTCCATGTACTCTATGGAATATAAGACTGAAGCTGTAAAAGACGCAGAAAAATTTTCTAGGTAAAAATCACTAAAGATTATCTTAGAGGAATATCTGGCATCTTTTCAGCTGAATGTCTTGTTCATATAATAATTACTAAACAATCAAATTGTCTGGTGCCACACGTTCCTATGAAGCAGGGCACAGCAGGGTAGTTTTTTAAATAATGGACATCCGTAAAAATAATGCATTCACCCAAAGTGATTTCTGTGTGATAACAAATGCAAAAGCTCTTTTGAATTTCTTAACTATGTCTTAAGCCCCCCATACACGTTTAGAATTTCTGCTGATCTCCCAGCAGATCGACCACGCATGATGACATCTTCACATGCGGCCGATCCTACCAAGAATCGGGCAGGCACCCTTTGTGTGTCAGCACTTACTAGGACATGCCAGTAATGGCTTAGATTGATTTGGCAGCGGAGTTGGGGCCGAATTACAACTTTAAGCTTTAGATTTCCCCCAATTATTCACATTAATGGCGGCCGATCAGCCGGAAAATCGGGTAAAATCCAAATCTTGTATGAGGGGGTTTAGGTAGTGATTAAATCGATCGAGCAGAAAAATTAAACCGTCAATGGCTACCTTTAGAAAGATATAGAGCTATCTCGGATAGCACTTGGTTGCACTTCTGATTCCAATATGTACTTCAGTTCTATACCCTGTATCATTGAATATCTTAGAATATCTATGTCTTTTGTTGTTTATTTTATGTATTTCTTAATTTAGTTATTATTATTAATAATATTTATAATTTTTATATTTATAACACATCTAATAATAAAAATCATCCAATTTTTTTTTTGTTTTTCTTAACAAAATATAAATAAAAAATATAACAAAATATAAATAAAAATAAAAAATATATCCGATAAAAGAGTATGCAGTTGATACACCACAAGTTGTTATGGCTTCAATTTGCTGGTGGGTTGGAATGATGAAATAACAACTAACTTAGCACCAACCAGGGGCGTAGCTAGAAATGACTGGGCCCCATAGCAACAATTTGTATGCAGGCCCCCCATCGCAACCTGTCACTCCAATCCCTGCCCTTCCAGGAGTGGTGGGCCCCCTTGTGAATATAGGCCCCAAAGCACTGCTATGGCTGCTATAGTGGTTCCTACGCCACTGGCACCAACAATAGATTAGTTATTTAAAAGTGCTGTCATTCGGCCAAAAAATTGTGTGTCTTTTAACTTATTCAGTCTAGGGTTCCTATTCAGGCTAGGGGTCATATACAAGCGTAGTTGGAACTGTATTGAGACCTGCTTACAGTGCAAAAATTTACTATTTTTCATTTTATCAAACTAACGAACTTTTTGACACAAACCAAACCGTGTGATTTCCCCATAGACCATTGAGCAAAATGTCCATGATGTTCATAGAAGAAGCATTCAAGTAATTACAGCATTTCTTCTCACCCTGCTTCTAACTCCATGTAATGTTTTCAGAAGATGTTTGAAGGTTCTAAGATTGCTGAGACTCAGCTGGAAGGCATTGTCGTAAGCTGTAAAGCAAATCTGTCTACCTAAAAGTTTTCTCTGTTTCAAAATGTTTTGGTATCAAACAGAACAACATAATAATAAGAAGGACATTACAAACAAGAGTAACCTGAGATGGAATGGATTTAGGGAATTGACACTTGAATCATGAAATACTGTTTCAACAATTCTAAAATAACAATATTTTTATTCAATGTTATATGATTTTAAATAACTATTATCTATGGAGTATTGTAACAATCTCTAAATGAGCTTTGCCATAGTAAGAAGATTAGCTTAGCTTTGCTTGATGGTGCCATCTTGCTTATATGTCACTCAAGAGGTTTTAATATGGTTAAGATATGGAGATTTGGCTGGCCAACACAGTCTCTTAACCTCCCTAGCACACTGCTGAGGTACAGATTTTTGTACCAAGAGCGCAACATAGACTTTAACGGAAAAAAGTTTTTGACATTGTACGCCTGTAACTTTCCGAAGTATGTCCATACAGGAGTCTGGTAGACATCCTGAATATAATAACATGTTCAGATGCTTTGTGAATAACACACAAAATCAGTTAATGAATATTTCATAAGAAACTGTATCCGGTAAATTAGCACTGCAACCACTAGATGGCAGTGCAGATGTGCCAGGTTACATAGGAGAGCATTGTACTACATTGAAGTTATGTACACTTGGTGTTCCCGCTGCCAGAACAGAACATCTATCACACCAAGAGAAGCAGGAAGAAGACAGCTGTAGAGGACATGGGGACACCGGATCATTTATTCAGGTGATTATTTTACATTGGGAATCATATTAGTGCAGAAAACACTATTCAATATGATTTTTATTTAAACTCCTGCCTTCATCACATTGGGGGGATCTGTTCTCCTGCAGCAGCCTCTTCATTAGATCGGAACCACACAGATCGGTGAGTTCGCACTCCTGGGGCTCCGATCTCCACCGGAAAAACCCAGCTCGTCCAGTGCAGTTCTAACAGGTCAGCACTGGATGAGCTGGGACCGTCAAAAATTGGGAGATTAATTTGGTGATCATACATCTAGACCTTGATTTTCCTGGCTGTGTGGCATGGAGTATTGTCCTGCATTGTTCAGTCCAATACGTTGAGTTTAGGAACATACTTTGAGTTTAGGAACACAGTATTACCAGACCCTTTACCCTTTACCCAAATGGACCCTATATCCTTTGTTGGCAATGACAAAAGCCAAACGTTTTCTGAAAATCATCACAAGGTTTTCACACACTGTTGCTGTGAAGAAATCAACTGTAGGACAATAACTAGAAAATGGAAGACATAAAAGACGATAATCTCCCTTGATCTGGGGCTGAATGCAAGATCTCACACAAAGTGGGGTCAAAATGATCACAAGAATGGTAAGCAAAAATCCCAGAACCACACGGTGGGACCTAGTGAATGTCCTGCAGAGAGCTGGGACCAATGTAACAAAGGCTACCATCAGTAACACACTACACCACCAGGGACACAAATCCAGTAGTGTCAGGCATGCCCCCCTGCCTAAGCCAGTACATGTCCGGGCCTGTCTGAATTTTGCTAGAGAGCATTTGGATGATCCAGAAGAGGAATGGGAGAATGCCATAGGGTCAGATGAAACCAAAGAAAACCTAAATTCGCCATGTTTTGAGGAGAGAGAATGCTGAACACCATACCTACTGTGAAGTATGGGGTGGAAACATTATGCTTTGGGGCTGTTTTTCTGCAATGGGACATGGACGACTGATCCATGTAAAGGAAGGAATGAATGGGGCCATGTATCGTGAGATTTTGAGTGAAAACCTCTTTCCATCAGCAAGGTCAATAAAGATGAAACATGGCTGGGTCTTTCAGCATAAAAATGATCCCAAGCAAACCACCCGGGCAACAAAGGAGTGGCTTTGTATGAAGCATTTCTTGGAGTGGCCTAGCCAATCTTCAGATCTCAGCCTGTAGAAAACCTTTGGAGGAAGTTGAACGTCTGTGTTGCCCAGCCACAGCCCCAAAACATCAATGCTCTGCATGGAGGAATGGGCCAAAATACCAGCAACAGTGTGTGAAAACCTTGTATATAACAGAACGTCAGAAAGGGGTATATAACTATTGAGATTAACTTTTGAAATTGACTAAATACTTATTCTCCACCATAATTTGCACATCAATTCTTTAAAAATCAGACAATGTGATTTTCTGTATTTTTTTTTCTCATTTTGCCTGTCATAGTTGAGGTGTACCTATGATTGTACCTAAATGACAGGCCTCTCTCATCTTTTTAAGTGGGAGCACTTGCACAATTGGTGTCTGACTAAATACTTTTTTCCCACTGTATATGTTTATTATAGGAAAAATTAGCATTGCTCATCCCTATACCCAGCCATGACTGAAAATAAATGAGTGCACCAACCCAGTAGAATGTCCCATGAGTTCTTCACTGGATCACCACGTAAAAAAGACACTTAAAAAGCCTGAAAAAGTTAAATGAAGTTACATCTTACAGCTTTTGTTTTAGAATTGATCATCAACTTAGATATCATATTAATAATACGTATAAATAAGTGGATCTTGCAAATTAGGCACACACCAGTGAAGCTGTGAATTAATTGCAGAAATACTAAAACTCAGTTTACAAATCTTGAGTAAATCAAAGCTGTTACGTGCCATTTATTTTTGTGCTCCTTGAAACCTAATCAATTTCCGTTCAGTGTCTACCATCCCCACTACTTCCAATTTCCTATTGAGGTTTATTATACCTTTCCTAAGAATTGACCTATCTTTTTGTCTCTTTTCTTTCACCTCCCTACTTGAACCCTCTTATGTGGCTTTCACTCGCTGTTTACCTCTGAGAACCACACTGAAAGACACTGGATTTTTTTAAGATAAATTCGGTGCAATCAGCCTGTATTGATTTTACAGCAGGTTGGCAGCCAAGAAACATTTTTAGAAATAATCTTTCATTCTGTTTCCCTGTTTCCTCTTTCTTTTCTAACCTTACCTGAAAGCAATTCCCTATTCTCACACACAAGTGAAGAAAATTGCCAGCATATTTACTGTAATGGTTTGAATCTTAATTGTATGTCTTTGTTCTACCTGCTGGCAAATTATAAAAATGGAGAGTGTTTGACGTGGTTTTTTCAGAGGTATTGATTTGAAAAGTGACTCTGTTTCTTTTTTGCTGTAACCTCACTATGAGTTAAAGAAATTGCCTGTCAAAGGTAGGAGAAATATATGCGGTCACACACAGGCTACACGTATATTAGAAATATCATGCTTTCATGAATAACCTGTAAATATGTTTATCAGATAAATTGCTGCTTTTTATAGGTAGAATACGCAGAATTGCAAACAAAAGGCATTTTTTTGTTGACCTTTTCCATTGTCAAATAATCTATTGTTTTAGCTAGCCTTCACACGAACACAAGAGATGGTAAATATGATGTATACTTTTCATTAATTACATGCAAGTTTTATGTATACTAAAACTGATCATATTAAGCACATCAACTGTTATACTAGATAGGTTTAATTTCAGTCTGCATACAATTTCTATGCATTTGAATGTGAATGTTGGTCAGCTTCTTATTGGTCATCTCTATTTAACAGAGAAACATCTGCATATCGGGGTAATCCATGTTTATGATTAAAAGAAAAAGCCCACCTTCTGTGCAAAGAAAGAAGATTGGGAATTGGATTAATTTATATACTTATATGATTTTCCTAGTGATTCATTTGGGGATGGGGTGGGGGGGAGGCGGACATTGGAGGTACTGGTATGAGACAAAGAGAACTGATCTATAAAATATGCAATTATTGTGCTGGAGGTGTAACAGGCTTCCAAAAACAAACCTGAAATTTTGCTCTTCAAAGTATATTTCTTTTGAAAATGGGCTTCAAATAGATGCTTACAGTCATGTAAAATGAACAATTAAATTTTATATTGTGAAAACATCCACAGACATGCCTAGCAGAGCCTTCAATGCACCTTCTTTTACAGTCAAGGGTCTTCCGCTGAGCAAGAGAGATGGGCGAACATCGCCATTTTACTTTTAAATAAGTCCGCCGTCCGCCCTGTTCGCGGACACATTCAAATTCCCCGCCTCTAGGCGGGGAATTTGAATCGGAAAAACCGGATGTGACGTCAGTGACGTCACATCCGGTCCTTGGACCGCAACCTGGAACGCATAGTTCCTGGTTACGGGCGCAGGATGTGACGTCACTGACGTCACTTCCTGCTCCAAGCCGGATTTTTCACTACAAGACCGGCTTCATGCCCGGTCTTGTAGTGAAAAGATTCTTCCTCCAGCACGATCTCGCAGGTCCTGCCGGAGGAAGAATTTAGATCTTCTTCTCGTCGGCGAACAGGGCGGGTCGAACACCCGTACTGTCTGCCGGCGAGAGGATGGGCGAACATGCTCGTTCGCCGCCGAACTGTTCTCCGGCGAACAGTTCGGTCCATCCCTACTAAGCAACCATCTCCTCCACAAATCATCCTACATATCTGTGTAAAATATGAACATGCATATTTATAGTTTGTACCCAAAAGAATGGTAAATGCATGTTACCCTTGTTTTTTTTTTTTGTCTTTTTTGGACTAGCTGACTTTGTGAGTTTATTGAGCATTGCCCTTGAACATGCTCTCATCACCAAAATAGCTAGATATGTAGAGAAGGCTTGTGGGAATATATTGATGTGAAAATATATATTAAATCTTATATCAGTCGTCACTGGTCACAGGAACGATCATTTGTATATGCATATTTGCGACCGACCTTTGCACAATAGTCTGGTCTTTCCGATTTCCATCCGATATGCGTTTATCTGGTATGACTGCAGCATACCAGATGAGATGGCTCTGTCTAGTGTTGAGGAATTCGGGTGTTTGTTTTACTCAATACATTTGCATGTGTATTGCCTCAGAAAGTGCCACAAAAGTTTTGGGATAGTGTTCTGTGGACTGATGAAACAAAATTTGAACTGTTCGGGCCCATGGATCAATGCTATGTTTGGAGGAGGAAGAACAAGGCCTATGAAGAAAAGAACACCTTGCCTACTGTGAAGCATGGCGGGGGTCAACCATGCTTTGGGGCAAGGTACCATGAACTCTCTTTGGCTAAGATACCCATAGATCGCTGCAAGACACTTGTGTCAAGCTATGCTTCACTCATTTATAATTGGAAAAGGATGTTGTACTTAGTACTAAGAATGAATGTCACTTGGGGGTTGAATAAAACTGATAATGATGTGAGCACAGAAATGACATTTGTGGTTATTTCATTATTAATGTTATGTTATATTTGTCTGACTTACAAGTGCCTCTTCGATTTAATTTTAAACAAGATGACTGAAATGATCAAAATCAATGTCAAAATGGCCAAAACACTCTATTTCAGTGGGGGGGGGGGGGTTGAATAATTTTTAACACAACTGTATATTTGACGTTTTAGATTCTAACCTTTAAACAATCACTTCATACCATAACCTTTCCCTATTGGTCATACTGTAAGACCGTCCGCTGTCTTTGTGTATAAATAAACGACGCCTGCCATCTAGAGACAGGCAGCATACTGGACCGGACCTAAGAATGACTTCTGTGGTGTTATTTCTAAAGGGACTGTGCCTCATCACCACACACTACACAAGCTCTTCCCAATAGATCACTCGGAGCACGTCACCAGCCGTAAATATGAGAGAACACGGAAACTGCGATATCAATATAAAAAAATATATTTCGCTAGTGTTATTATTGTGTATATTGTGTAGTTATTACATTATTTAAGTTTAAAGTCAAAGTCGAAATTTCAACTTCAAATTTCTAATTGGCTTAATTCATACAAAACGATTTGTTTTGTTCTATTCCCCTGGACCCTTCTCTTCATCCAGCAAGTTTGGCGATGATACCATGCTCTTTGCAAGTAACTCACAAAGTTGAACTTTAATGACGCAGGCATGAAGAGCATGATGAAAAATCATGTGTAAAGTACTATGCAAGTACAAAAGTATAAAAAGAAAAAGTTTTTCCTTTTTGGACGCTCTTTTAACAGTAACAATACTAGTTATTGTTAAGTGTGCAGGAAGACAGTCTAGAGGAGCAAAGAACAGACTTGTGGGTGAGACCCAACATCTCCACCAACTACAGCCAGCCTGCAGAAATCTACAGAGGGGATGGGAAAAAGAAGAGTTCTTGCACATAGAAATTACAAAATTTAAGTAAGTAAGTAATTAAGTAAGGACCCACAAATCAAATGTTTTTGAGTCCTGAAGACATAACAGATGTGTTTCTCCTCATGAGTTTGCCTATCCCACAAACTCACCATGAGCCACACTCAGGCATACCCACCTATCCCTGGCATGCCAGCAGCAATAGGGAGTATAAGCAGACTCGCCGACCTTTGCAAGGTCCGCCCCTTTCATGCATCAATGATGCAGAGTAGGCAATTGTTGATTGACATTTTCATTACCACATATAACATTATTTATTTTTTTAAATGTAACTTCATCTTAAGCAGTAGATATATATACATATATATATATATATATATATATATATATATATATATACACATTTTTTTTTATATAATCAAGAAAATGTTACAGACTTACCACATTGTAATGTAACATTTTTAATGCAAACATTATATTTGGTTCTCACTTTGATAATAGATAATTAAATATTAAATAATACTGCTATTTGGAGAAACAAAATATTGCGTTAGCTGTATTCACATTGTACTAAAGTGTTGATTAAACCTTAACTGGCAATTTGCTGAACTGCTGCAAATTTCAGATAAAATATTTGCATTTGAATTGCTGTAGAGAAAAACATTTGTCTACAACTCATCATCTTGTACTAAAACTTGTAAATGTTTAGTGCTAGTAGTTTTTATAAGCTTAAGAAGTTGCACATGTACTCAACTTATTTACTAAGATTGTAAAATAATACCATCAACATTTATACTGACAAGATGATACATTTATTCTTCCTGTTCAGCTCTTTTCTAACTAAATGTAATGATAGTTATTACATTGTATGTATTTGGTTAACCCAGTGGTTCCCAAACTGGAGGGCAGGCCCCCCCGGGGGGCTGAGGGAGGGACAAACAGGAAGCCAATCATGGAGGAACTATCTACAAACAGTAAGTAGAGTGTCTGTCTCTAGTGATGATCACGAATTTTCGGATTCCGAATATTAATCGCGAATATCGGCAATTCGGAA
>CM070032.1:90809827-90825079 GCA_036250615.1 Ptychadena robeensis | reverse complement strand
CTGATTCTTGTGGGGTTGCAATTTCTCCTGCAAAAGAATAGCAATTAGCTGTCAAAATACAATGGTAATGGTCTCTGTAGGTGTACCTAACAGTAGGTAATTGCAAATGCAAAACTCTACCATATTCATCTATAGCAGGGGTGGGCTCAATGTGTTTTATTTGATTTTATTTGTTTTATTTGATAGAAGGTGTGGAAAAAGAACCTGTAAGGGCCGCCCACTCCCAAGTCCTTCCAGTCTGGGTGGGAAATTTTAACATGTTTACATTAACAATTTTTACTGCCATTGAGGTTAAAAAAAGTAAAACATATTTTGTAATGTATGTATATATATTAAAAAGAGGCTTTGCATAGTAAACATTCTATTGAAGACATGGATAAACTGCGACCTCTAGAAAGAGACCATAACTATCATCTTCGAGGCATTATCTCCTATCTCCTAACTATAATGGGTCAGATCCAAGGGATAAATGAAAAACCAAGGGTGGTAAATTGTGAAGATTGAGATGGTGGTGAAAATGTTACAAGCACAAGGGGTTTCTTTCACTCACATCCTCTCTTTACTGTCTGTTCCCACCAGCCTCTGAACAGAACAAAAACTGAAAAATTGCCATCTAGTCCATTATCAACACATTGGGCACACAACACCTCACCTCAGGCTGGGGCACAGCTCACTCCATACTGTATTAAAGCGACAAAAGGCAAAATAATCCCTAATGACCAAATTACACATGTGTTATACAACATTTTGAGCATCCCACTGTCAACCACCTACCCTGTTACATATAGACAAAGTGCATGAAGAAACCACCTTTACAGTATATGAATCACTACATCTGTATAGATAGAAATCTATTGATTTACAATTTAATACTGTTATGCTGTTTTGAATCCTTTTTTTCATGCTCACACTTCGGGGAAGTTGTGTGTATCACTTTTTTTCTCAGAAAAAAGGATTTTAGATACCATGTCAATAATAGAAAGCTGGCTAACCATATGGTGTTGAAGTGTAAACTACATCCTCCTCAACTGTGGAAAAAGTTATATCCATCTCATTTATTCTTCTCAAGTTCAGAAGGATGCCTTAGGTTATAGAGAAACTGCCGATATTCAAGAGCTGATCTTTGCCCTCTGTAACTGCAGTTTTAATCATACTTTGAACTGCAAGGAATGGTGCAAGGAATGGTGCTTGAAAGATAAGAGTGATGGCAGCTTCTCCTCCCACCACCAGCATGAATGGAGCTTCTCTTCAGAGAGTCAGCAGGTGGGAGAATGTAAGTAAGAATGTAAGAGTGACAATAAAGTTCAGTCAGTCACAGTAATGCAAAAAATACAGGAAAGATTCCTGTCTGACAGCACTATGAAGCACATTTAATTCAATCAATATAAAACCAGAAATTTAAGTTCTAAACTTTTATATTTGCATACTCTGAAAAAGAATTGCATAGCCAACTTCAAGGTCAATCATCTGTCCCCTAAATCAATAAGTTTACGTACTGTGTATACCCAGAAATGATGGTAACAAATATTTTTTCATATTAATTTGCATTTATATGAGAGCAATTCATTCATTTATTAAAAAAGTATAAGCTTTGTTATCTGCACAAGCAGAAAAAAGAGTATGGTCCATGAAGGTATTTCAAATGTGGAAACATGTGCATCACACAGCAAAACTGGTTTAGCTAAAAGGCAATACTAAAAATACTAGGATATTTTAGCTAAACTACTTCAAAGTGGTGCTATTTACACTGACAGCTTGGAAAGGGCTTTGAACACTGGTGGCTGGGAGAAGCATAAGTTCATGATGTAAAAAAAAAAAAATAGACGTTAACTAAAATCTATGGTCATGCAATGGAGGAAAAGCAAGAAAAGCCCAATATTATATAAAAGATAATGTGCCATTAAATGTTTGTGTATTGTGTATGGACCTGTATCATAGGAGAGGACTGATACAATCCCTATTACTAATTTAAACTAATGACAACACTTATTTAATTCACAACATGGAGGCAACTTTGGTACAAGACTTAATCCCCCCATACACCTTAAGATTACTCCATACAATTTTCTTTAGATCTACCAACAACTATGTAGCGCCAGGTCCTCCCTGATAGAATACATAGTGAGTGGAAGGATTAGAAAGCTCCTCATATTACATGGTTTTGGTAGAACAAAAGTTGATTGTGCAGATATTGTATGGTAAGATTGTAAGGTGTATGACTTTAGACTTCAATGCACCTTTTTCCCAGAATTTGGCACATGTGAATGTGCTGCTAATACCTAACTATGGGCTAAAGCCAAACATAAACACAGCGATTTCCAGCCAAGTTGCGGGAGATCGACCGGCGTGGACGCTCACAAAGAACGCATGGTGATCGATCCCACGCAACTACAGAGGTGCCCACCTTGGCATATCAAGCCCCGCCAGATGGATCGCAGAGCGAACCGTGGGGCGGTAGTTTTTCTGGCCGATCCTGATCCAAATGATCTGCCTACAATCTGATGGGAATCCCTGTATTAGTGACACACACAGGATTTAACTGCTCAAAAATAAAGCAATACAATGTAAACTAAAACTACATCTTTAAATCAATTATGTACCCTCTCTTTTGGCTAAGAATGTCCAAATGTGGATTAATTTATCGTCCATAGGTATAGTAAAATTATCAAGAGGAATCTATTTTCCTTAAACACATAAATATCCCTTAATAGCAAAGAGATAAATTGAATTAGATAAAACCATTCTTTCAACCTTTTTTACAATACCCTTTCTGGAATGCACCCAAGTGTTTTTGTATACAATGGGCTCAATCTGCTAAACTAGTTCCTGCAATTGAAATATTTTCTCACTTCTTGCAGTAAATAAAGCATGCCCTCGTGTCATTTGTTGAGGCCTCAGCAAGAATAGGTTTTCACTTAAACGTTGCATTTAGGGATTAGAGATATGAATCCAAGCTGTGCTATAGGACCTAAGGGATTTAGATAAAGCTTTAATAGAAAGGAATATGGATGTCCTTGTAGATTCATAATAGTATGCGGTACCAATATTCCTAATATGTAATATACAAACTTAACATCCAAATTTGTAATTGTCCTTTCAAATGTATATTTTTTAATTCTACTTTCACAATTTTGTAATCATTTAAACCCTGGCTTTTTTTTAAATATTGTATCATGTCAATCAGTTTACCTTTTAGTGACAATGTATTACCCTATGGTGAGAATAACCCCTATTTGCCAATGGGGTGAGGTGAGCATGAGCAAAAAAATATTATTGTTAAAATAAATTGAAAATGAAATCCGCTCAGTGACTAAGCTTTGACTATTGATAGTACAATTTCCTTAATTTAGTGACACAGTCCAATTCTGTCCACTACCTATGGTGGTAAAATTTCAAATAGCTGACTTTGAGAGTTAATTTCCAAGCCTCTGAACATGGTATCAGCAACAACAAAATGTAATATTGTTTTAGCACATGTAGTTTATGTGCAAATCAAATGTAAAAGTTAAGTTGACATTTGGGCTCAAAACATTTTAACTGGACTTTATTTATTAATTTATGCAAAAAAATGTGCTAGAGCAATTCTTTATTTTTGCAACATTCCCACAGCCCATTTACCCTTCTATATATATCCAGCAATTTTGGTGATGGTACCATGCTCAGAAGCTTTCCAATTACTCACAAAGCCAGCCCTGCAACTGTTTTCTGAGTTCTGAGAAGGCTAAATACAGTACATGTCACATACCCAGTTAGAGATGAGGAAAGAACCTCATATCCAACGTAAATCCCCCCCCCCCCCCCCCCCCCCCCCCCCCCCGAAGCCTCGGGGACAAGGGGACTTTAGCGGCCACTGGCGTAATGTAGTGGTATAAATGAGGGTTAAGGTAATGTACAGTTAAATAATTAATTACATATTTCATTCAGTTCACCATTGAAAACATATAAAACCTTGCAATGTTGCCCGGTGTTAGTGAATACAGGAATGGAATAATCTCATATACCTACATCGAGTACATATAGTCCATAAACATAGACAGCCACAAATCGATTGACATGATGGAATAATGGTCATACGATAGGGATCCTGTTCCACCAGAATCCACCCAACGCACATTTCATGTGTACTTCTTCAGGGGGTATGGCGACTAAACGCCACCGACACAACCTGTTTAAGGTCTTTCAATGTATACAGTGTCCATAAGCGTAATTGGTATATTACAGTTGGGTATATCCTTGGTATCAAGTAGATTAACGGATGGTAGGTGGGTTGGTCGTGTCCCCTCAGTGCACTGTGGGTGGATTCTGGTGGCACAGGATCCCTATCTTATGATCATAATTTCATGTCAATCGATTTGTGGTTATCTATGCTAATGATATGTACTCGATGTAGGGATATGATATTATCCCATTCCTGTTTTCACTAACACCGGGAAACATTGCAAGGTTTTATATGTTTTAATGGTGAACTGAATTAAATATGTTATTAATGATTTAACTGTACATTACCTTAACCCTCATTAATACTACTACATTACGCCAGTGGCCGCTAAAGTCCCCTTGCGCCCAAGGCTTCGGGGGGGAATTTACGTTGGATATGAGGTTGTTTCCTTATCTCTAACTAGGTATGTGATATATATTTGGGATGTGGGTCACCTCACCTTGACAAATACAATTGTTTTCACATTAAATACAGTACATGGTGCATGTTCCATAGAGTGTACAGTACACATAAAGCACGTACAGTATTCATTAGCAAAAAGAGATATTTTATTTATGTTCATGAAAACTTTGCATTTTCTCTTAATCTCTACCGCTTTACATTTGTTTTTATTTTTTGGTTTGAATTCTACTCTATATCTGTTTAGGCTTTAATTTTTTTGTTTTAAGAAATAGGTGTAAAAGACTAATATGTAGGCTGACATGTACACTTTCAAATAAAAAAATTCAAGTTCCTAGGCTACCTCTTACTCCAGTACCAAGATACCAACAGGCAAAGTTCTTCAGTAACATTCTAATTTAAAATTCCTTAGGAAAAAATATAGCAAATATGCATAAGTGGAAATTAAACAAATAGATAAGTTAATTTACCAATGTCTGTGCCCCCAAAAAATAACACTTCATTTATGTAAAATTATCTGCTAAAGTCCGTTGGGAAACCAACACATCTATGATAATTCTTCTTATTAACCTCTGCAGTTACTAGTGGTTGTGCTTAAGTACTTAAATTTCATTGCTGCACACAGTATTGATGTTGGAGGATAAAAATACTTAGCACTGTTAGCAATCAAGATCAGCCATGGCAGTTTTCTAGTGTATTTCAACAGAAATAGAATAGAACAGAATTCTAGTGTGGGGCTTCTTCAACAGAACCTCTTCATCTATAAATCGATCTGCTTTTGGCTTGTGAATATACAAGCCAAGAGCAGTCTATAATACAACATTCCTTTTTAGGAGCCAGGCACTCCACTGACAGGAATGCTACTTTTTGAATATTGTCCATAATTTACAAAAGATATTTAGGACTTATGCACAAATGTTAATGCTTTTTAAATTGATCTTCGATGTGCTATGGCAGCCCATTACCTAGTGCAGACTGACTATCAAACCGCTAACTGATTAAGAATCATACCTGCTGCATGATGTGCATTGTGAAAATGTGATGGGCTTTCATTCACAATGGATGCTACCACAGTATGTAAATCCACACAAAGTCATTTTACTACAATGGCCTAGATTTTGAACTGTCATGATGGGCAGAAGTGACGAGAAGTATTCCAGTGGGGTAAAATGTTCTGGTACCAAATGCCTAACCTATCATCCTACATCAAAGATTTGCAGTAGTAGCAGAAGTAATGTCCCCAGCAGGACTTAACAGGTAAACACAGAGCTGCCAGCTTTCAGGTACATTAAGGTATAGCCAATTTACATTATCCAATATTACAGTTATTATTACTTTTGTAAATGAAGTAATTTGACGATAATTGGAATGAAGCCACATGTTAATTCAAATTAATTGCAGAATTACAATATTTAATAAAGTTTTAATCACTGTAATGACATTTCTTATCTTGAAATTTACATTAATTCCTTAAATGAATCAACATAAAAAGGACATTAATCACAGAGAGGGGGATTTAGTTGATATCTTAGTGTGTCTCCTGTGAGTAGAGCATCTGTATTCACAAAAAAGTGACCTTCTGACCCTGGAATGCAATCAACTTCTTCATGGCTGCTGGGTACATTAAATTGAGTTTTAATAAATCAGAGAGGGCATATATGCAGGCGTCAATGGTCCTGCAAGTGAACTTAGCACCTTAATAAACAATCATTAGCCCATTTCTGACATCAACCACACTGAAATAAACTGATTGTAAAAAGAAAAAACTGCATCAAATACTTAAATAGCCGAACCTTTGCCTTGGTTACTGTGCCTATACCTGATATTTTAAGCTGCATCCTGCTGATGAGCTATCAATGTTTACTACTATGGTCTATCCTAGGGGTTGGGAACCTATGGCTCGCGAGCCACATGTGGCTCTTTTGATGGCTGAATCTGGCTCGCTACCAGTTTTGGCAGGGAAAGTTCTGTTTTTTGTGTCTTTCTTGACCAAAAACCGATTTCAACAAATCCAGGATGTTTCCCGCATTCTTGAAATCAGGGAAACTTAGCAGGGAGAGGGCTTGCTCTCCCAGCTAATGTCCTATCACACACATTATCAGGACAAGCGGGGTAGGACATTAGCAGGGAGAGTATTTTGGCATTTGTAACATGGAAGAACCCCATTTACGATGCTGAAAGTGACGTCGCTTCCGGCTCACGCGGACTTTATATGGCATAAAGTATAATGCTCATGAATATCTTTAGAGACACTATTTTTGGTTTATCATTTAACTGATCGATCATGTTATTTCAATAAATAAGTGGAAAGAGTGCTAGGGTGGCAAGGAACATAAAAGTCAAGAATATAAACAATCAGGAAAGAAACGGGTTGTCTAAAGTTTCTACAAAAAGTATGCAAAGTATGATCACAAATGGGAGAAGAATAGAAAGAGAGAGTTTACTTTAAAAAGTGTTGTTCTGTATTGTATGTGGAACTTTACATATCATATAAATACTACAAAACAGATAAAAACAAAATCCAAGCAAAACAAAAAAGTTGATCTTTACATACCAGATAATGACAGGATGATTAAAAAAAACATTAAAAAGAGAGAGGATGCAAACATGTTTTTGATCTTTTCATGTTCACCTTATCTCAGAAGAATACACATATTTTAAGAGGGTTTCTAAAGAGGTCTCATACTAGTCATATACCTGCACCCTTTAAATATCTGTCAAATAACACCAGATGAGGTCAAGGCCATGTCACATCTATGAACACCGCTCATGCCTTAGTTTGCCTGCAATATTTGTTTATAACATTTAGATAAAAAATTGAAGATTCAATGTGAATCTGCGCAAGAATTTTTTACAGATACAAATCATAACTGATATACTAGTTAAGTTTTATTTTTTTTCTGGATAGCTGGCATTTTGCCATGTATGATGTCTTTAGTTTAAGGATTACACTATGCAAAATTGTTATTATACTTTTTACTTTTCTAGACTTGTCTTACCAAAATAATGAGAAATCCCACTTAATACACAACAAATGTTTGTTATGAAGGCCACATTATATATTATCAACTGAAGTTGGCCAGCTAAAATGTTATCAATAATGTCACAAAATGTCATGATTTTATAGTGAATACCTCTCATAAGTTGGTTCTTCTGCTTCAAAGGACAAGAATACTCTAATGCAAGATATTGACTGAAATCCGAGAATGCAGAAAAAAAATTTACTGGCAAGAGAGTTCTGGAGAGCAAAGTACTGTTTTCTTTAAGGTATTGGCATTATGATAGACACAAAGTCAATGTCAGATGGAGGCTCATCTCGGCAAAATGGCTTTAATTTACAAAAGTTCATAGTCAGCAGCAGAATTGTAATGTCTGTGTTTAGTGAAGGGAATTGCATTGACATCTGCATTTCAAAGAAATGGGTAATTGATTCACAGTTTTTTTCTCTCCTACAATATGTGGAAAATTAAAGTTTAAATGGTTAAACACTTCCATTTAACTTGCTGAATGAAAAGTTTAGATGGGCAATAATGTTAAAAAAAAATCCCATTATGCATCTTGCTGGAACAAAATAAGAAAATGCATTAAGGGCATTTTAGGTTACATTTTAAGGCCCATACATAGGCTGGTGCCAAGAGCATTCATATATCTTCACAGAATTCATTATAATAGACACTGTGCTTACACACAGCTACTTGAACATTATGTTGTAGACTAATACTAACTGCAAGCATAACATTTTAAGCTATACTTCAAGGCATAGTTTGGTGCTAGCAGATGGCACACACCTGCACAGAATCTTTTACACTGAACAAACCATCATTAGAAATGTTCCTAAATTAGGCTAAAATGCTGCACTTCAAATACAACATCTTAATACTGCATGTATATAACATTTTTTCCTTAGTACTCTTGAACTAAAAACTGCTTGTGTGGAATCAACCATGTTGTGTGGAATCAACAATGGAATCAACAATTGGAATCAACAATTGTACTGAATCAACAATGAGGAATAAAACCCAGTCTTATAATACAAATGTACAAGTCTATAACCCTGTTTTATGGTGATGGTACCAAAGTATAGGCTTTTTTTTCCCCCTAAAAAAAATTTGAGTATTGTCACTTGTACACTTCTGAGAATTTAACAGGACTCCAGCAAAGAGATCTCCTTCAGGATCCTAGTCCTGGCCTCCCTTGCAGGGTGTTCCTCACTCTTTAGTGTGGTCATGTACCTCTTACTTTGTCTCTTCTGGTGTAAATACTAAGTTTAGTTACAAATAGCAAATTAATATTTAATGTAGGATCTTATGAGATCTTAAGAAAAATAACTTGAGGTCGCATGCTAAAAGTTGTCTTAAATGCAACGGACTACAGTTCTGGTTCAATTTTAATTATTATTTGATATCAGCTATACTTTTAAAAAGCCTCAAGATTTTTGTTAATATTTTTTTCAGGAAAGTAAGCTTTTCAGAAGTAAGGTATAAGTTCTCTTAGACATCTTGCATCAGATAAATTGTCCTTATTGGAACATACATAACTCTATAGCTGTATTGGTACCAGTTATTAATTTAAAAAATTTCAGACACAGTGTCACCTGCACAAATGGAGAGTACAAACATAGCATAGTTTTGTTTTAGGCTAGTTGAGGACACCTCAACAGAGATGTGTAGCACTCGTCTACATTATCATTACTAAAATACGTGTTTAGCCCATTTAAACTTAACAGCCTTTTAGTTAAAGCAGTTAAATTCATCATAACTATTTGACTATGCAATAAATACAGTTACAGACTATCAAGTTACTTCATTGTCAAGCTACTTCAACAAAGAAAACTATTAAAATAGGTGACCAAAAGACTTGAAAGTTTAAAAAAGAAAACCAATACACAAAGTTAAAAATGTTTTTTATTTGTATTTGTGCCTACTGTCATGAAAGGAATAAAGTTCTGAAAAGTTTTCATAAACAAACAAATATTTTGATGACCTCCATGTCAATTCCATTCATTTTGTTGCAGTCCTTTGAGCAGAGAAAACACTCCACCTCAAGTCTATTAGTGTTTCATGACCCAGTTTCAGGATACCAGCCAGAAGCTGATTTACTGACTGACTGATTTACTATTGCAGAACCTGACACAGATAAAACAAGCTCATCAACTATGTAGGTGTTACCGCAAAACTTTTTCTATACCATATTGTTTGGACTTTCTGTGCTAGTTTCATCTACTTGGTCTAAAATATTCTGTTTGAGACTACATTAGAAACCTTCCCATAAACTTTCTGTTCTACTTTTTTTTATTTGTTTATTTATAAATCATGTTTTCCAGCATTGTGGCATAAGACACAAGTATATAAAACTGGCTATGTTCAAAAAACTCATATTGGGAAAGCTAGCTAAGTAATAACAAGTGTAAAAAATATACATTTTATTACTCAAAAATTTATTTGGTATACACATAGGGGCACATGCATGCAAGTTCTATACTTTTAGAAAGAATAGAAAACATCACCCACCCGATATGAATTATTTTATTATGCAATTAATATAATCCATCTATGTGTATAGAAACCGGCAATACCAGCTTTTCACTATTCATAATATATGTAGAGAGCAGAATTTTTTTATTCTGAGTACAAGTCACTTTTCATTTTAAGAATTAAAGCATTTCCTTGCTTTTTGCATGTTGGTTTCAGTACTGCAGAGGATGTATTTATATTTTATGTCATGCATTCTGTAACTTACTTTGAACAGCATTTTGCTTTGAATTTGTTATGTTCTTCAGTTCTAGGCACTTTGTTGCTTTTTAATATTTTATTCCCTATGCTGTTAGCATTCTTGTGCTTTTCTTGTGCTTTTCAAATTGTTATAGTGACCTCTAGTGCTTTCTAAATATCTCCATGCAGCAGGATGTATTTTCTTGACAGTCACAATCCACTCAGTCCAAATCCATTTAGTACATATGAAGTCAAACTCTAATACCTAAGACTATGATATTTAAACAAAATGCACATTGGTGCTGAAAGCCAATATGAAATCCCATTGCATTATACATTAAGTCAGATGAGCAGCAGATCAATTTCACTTTGCCTTACACCCATGGGTATGAATTGGTAAAAAGAGCCAACAATGAAAGAGAACTCATCTATACTCAATTCTTGTTTTGATACATATTTTGAGGATATAACCTTTTAAGACTACTCAGCACAGCGGCTGATGGGATTTTCGCAGCTTTGTTTTAAAGCTAGGGAGAAGCAGCTGAGATTTACAAAAAGCTTTAAGTCTGCAAAAGGCTGGTATATTTCAACCTCTTTAGTGCAATTCTGTGCAATTTACTACCTCCTGCGTTGTGCAAACCCACATGGAATAAAAGCTGTCATGTCTGCCTTCTAAAGAACGTTAAGAGCCATATGGATTATCATTATCCAGCAAATGACTTTAAGTAATACCAGGCTAGTCCTAATGATTTTATTTCATTTACATATTATCCACATGCAGATTCGTTTTTAGAAAACACCCACTCTGTATAGTTCACAGAAACTTCAGCTGAGTTCTGTTGCCAAATATAAGTTACACACTTACTATATATATATATATATATATATATATATATATATATATATATATATATATATGTATGTAGTATACAGAGAAAAATAAAGAATATATATAAATATATATATATATATATATATATATATATATATATAGAATACAGTATATGTAAATCTGAATATTTATAGCTCTATATATATATATATATATATATATTCATGATTGTACCCAATGTTCCACTAATAGAAGTGTTCCAGCCTGCAGTTTGTGTGCTAGTTCTGAGTCCCCTGCTGGTTCTATGGTTCCATTAGTCCTTTTTTGGGGTGGAAGGAATTAATGTGATAGGCATCAGTGTTCTCCCAGGGCAAGATAAATTTTTGATGATGCTGTTAGTTACCAGACTACAAATTAGTAAATTTTAAAAAAGCATAAGTGATGCTAGGAGAGAATAAAATGACATTCTCTTTCCCCAGAAACTAGGATGTGTAATTAGAGAAGCACTGCAGTGCACGGAGCTTTCATCCACAATTCTGCATGAGCCATAATGTTATTACAGGGGCACTTGGGTGAAACTTTTACATACAGTACTGCCAAGGTGGCTGAGAAGTAAGTTAAGCTTTCCATGTAGCATGCACTAGGACCTGTCTCACAGATTATCTACTAACGCTGTTAACGTTTCAGCATTTGGACAGCAGTTGTAATCACAGCAGGACACATTCAATTAACACAAATCAGATATGAGAGTGTAAAACATTTGCTATACTTACATTTACTCCCTGCCAATGCTGTGATCTTGTTAGAAAGTGAGGACAAAATTAGCAGCTTGAGAATGACTGGTGCTGGGACAAAATCCATCTTTGTATCCACAAGAGCAGAGAAAAGTATTAGATTCTTCCTGTGTAGCTGCTCAGCACTTGTGTTCTCAGCACTTGCCCTTTGCTTCTTATTTCCAGCCAGCAGACAACTCAAACAGCTCAGCCTGTTATCTCCTGACACCCCCAGAGCCACTAGATGATGTGAATGCTGGTCCTTCTTATTACAGCAGCTGCATCACTAGCAACAGCATCAGCAGCAGCAGCAGCAGCTTCTTGTGGCAGCAAGGATCTCTCCTATTTCACACCATCACTGAAGGCTAAACTGTCATCCTGCTCCCCCCTCTTCTTGATTTGCTTGGTTACTGAAGCTTCACGCTCACAATGTGTCCTGCATACCCCTTGTGGTGACAGGTGGGAAATGTGACTCTGTGATGAAATGCACACAATAAAAGGAGAGCAGCTTTGCCCATGTGCCTTCTGCAGATGTCTTTCCTGCTCTGACCCTGTCCTGATCACTGAATGCCTTGGCACACTTCAGAGCCATGTATGAAAAGACAAGTGAAAATTGAGAGGGAGGAGAGGGCTTACCAAAAGCACAGAACAGTCAGATCATGTTTTCTGCACCATATGCTGTCTACAGCAATTAAGCTGTCAAAAGGTTTGCCCAGTTAAAAAATCTCATGCATGACATATTTACAAACACCATAGAGTCTTTGTCAGTCTTTAGCATAGATAACTTCAAAACTGTAATAGAGTTCTTTGTAAACTAACATTTAGACTAATAGTATTTGGTGTCTGAAGAATGCAAATTTCAGCTTTGGTTTAAGTATGTTTTCAGATATTCTCTGTGCTGTAACATAAGATGGACAGTCATGTTTTCTCTCTTGGGGGCTGCATTACAAATAGAGGTTCAGAACATTCTATATAATGAACTGGTATGTTGTTGTTATTACACTATTTATAGGCATCTGAAATTAGTTGGGCAAACCTGAATTTGACCCATGCCTTGTCTCTTGAATATATGCTACCCTCCATAACGTTAACCTTTAAATCATACCTTAAAATTTACTTTTAAAGTAACCCTTGACACAAAAACTATCAAAACTGCATTTGAATGCCCCCCTTGCCACAAAATAAGCAGCATGTTCTGCTAGTTTAGTGAAGGTGGAGGTAACCTACAGGGTGGATAAAAAGAAGGCTTTGGTTGGACCAAATAATATGATATCATAAATATCATATATTATTCCACTATAGTATTTATGTCTTGCATATAAAAAACGTGGGGTCATACTTATTCAATATTTAAGCTGACCTTATTAACATTTCAACCCTACAATTCATAATCATTATTTTAGAAAAATGGGTAATTATTTCCTCATCCTCTGAAAATTAACCCTTAACATGTCAGCTCTCCTAACTTTGTGAGCTGATCTCATATGAATATGAATCCTGTCAATCGTGACCACCTTTTGGGAATGCTAGCTGTCTCTGGCTTCAGAGGATCTTACTCTAACCAAGTATGCAACCAGTGAAGTCAGAGCAAATTGCTGAACTATATATTTTCAGATTGCTATTTGCAGGTTGTATAAAGCAAGGGGTCAGCAATAGAAGCCAAGTTTTTTTGTTATTGGTATCTGTCCAAAAAATAAATAGAAAATTACACAAACTGCAGCAAGTATTAAAGATTCTAAATTGAATATATGGAAAACAAAGCATAAGCATGCGTTATGGCTATAGTTACAGTTAGGCTTTATAATGGCTTTATGTTATTATGTTTGGTATATTTATTGGCTTCACTGATATTGTTTATAAAATAATACCATTTGGTTCTGAGGTGCATTGCCAAAGTGCCATTGTTGATATCAGCTGACTGATAGCCATTTGTGGAATCATAAAAATGTAAAGCACATTTTATTGTAATAGCTTTGTAGGCACCATGTACAATAAATACAATGTGAATGTATAAATCCATTCTTGAAATCCTTCAAAGTAACAAATTACAACCACAAATTTTCACTGCTTTGTATCCTTTGAATAATAGTTCCTATATTAACCAAGCAGCACATTCAGGATGATCTTATCTTTCCTGTACATATTTTGATTCATATTTACAGTAAATAGGTGGGGTCATTCTAATTGATTCTCCTAACGGCAAGGTTCAGTTTGCTGCTTGAAAAATATTTGCTCTTTCAGATTGCCATCTTGTGGCATAAAAGAATAACACCTGCAGAAGAGTACTCGACAAGCCATAATGACTTATATATGTATATAGGTTTATTGTGGTGTGCCAACATTATACAAGCAAGCATAATTAATATAGCTTTTTACAAAGAAAGGATTATGTAAATGGATCAGATTTTATTGATGATGAATTCTGATGCTGGCAGTTGGACTGAATGAGCGCATATATAGGTATGATGTGTATATAAAACTAAATTAATAAATGAGAAAGCCAAATATGTGTGGATGAATGTATATTATATAAATACACAAACAGACTTGTATTGGAGAGACTGAGGCATATTTTACTTAACCTGGTGTAGAAGGAAACAATCCTTATATTTACTGTATTTATATAAGGTAGGAATGTAGTTGTTAGTCACACCTATGACACCAGGCATTGAGCATTTGAAAATCTTATCACAATTGTCCCCAAATAACCAGGAACATGCCTTGATTGTTACTGTTTTAGATGTAATAGTAATAGGGTGTGCTTAGTTCTGCTATAGTTGTTTTCCTTCCTGGGAATGTGCTGCCAGTTGGGAGTTATTTAACTTAGTAAGTACTGGAGAAATGAAGACATTTCAACATGGCCCACTCTAGTAGGTACCATTTACTCGTGATTATCACTTTGCCTTTTTTTCATATGCATGACTTCTGTTCTGTCAATGGACCCTTGATGTTGAAAACAGAGAAATTATTAGGAGAATAGTATACCGAACTTGCGGTTGTAAACTCAAAAAAAATAATCCCCCACATACATTACATGGACATATTACACACCTGTCAGCTGTATACATCTGTGAAAACTGCTACACAGAGAAAAAAAAAAAGGTACTTACAATCTTCACTTCCTCATTCCCTAAGGCACCATCTTAAGTACTGGCACCTGAAACCACTTCCGCCCATTCTGTTGAACATTACTAAGGTGCCCCTCCCCTGCAGACATATTTACCAATCCCAAAGGGTTTGGTATGGGAGGACAGATTAATGTGCTGCAGTTTACATAGGAGACAGGAGTAAAGCTGAAGGAGGACACTGTAGGAGACA
>CM070032.1:90787929-90809727 GCA_036250615.1 Ptychadena robeensis | reverse complement strand
TCTGCTGACAGACAGAGCAGAGAGCACACAGGACACAGGGCTGCACAGTGAATCGCTGTGGTAATGACATCACAGAGAAGAGGCAGAGCAGTGCATTATGGGACCCCACACACAGCTGATGTTTTCCCGGCAGCCCTTTCAGCTTTGACAAGCGACCTCGGTGCCTGGGAGCAACGTCACAGCATGGGAGGTGCTACCTCGGAAAAACTTGTCTTTCTTGCTTTAAGATTTATTTATTTTTTCTTTTTGGACAGTGATTTCCCTATCTATTGGCAGCCTGATGCCAATAGTGCAAAGTGACCTTCAACGTGTAGGTCCGCTTTAATATAATGGGTCATGTTGGAGGACCTGGAATACAGAGTGATTGGTATGGCTCCAAAACCATGCAGATAGGGGGTACTCTGGTAGTCAAAAGGGGCCAACAACTAGCTACCTGCATTATTTTCACAAAGCTCATATGTGTACTAACACCTTGGAGGCACTCCGTGTCTGGGCGGCAGCAGCTAAAGGTTAAATGTATACAATTTATATCACTTGAATAACTGCAGGGAAACGTGAATAACTATGAAAGGTTGCAGTTAGGGGTGTGAAATTGGGAATGTAAATTAATAATCCAAAAAAAAAGATTGGACTTCTAAGGGTGTTGGAGATCTGGGGGATAAAAGTCAGAGTCGGCATGTGTAAGGGTAAAATCTGACTATATGAAAGGTTGACATTTGGACTGCTGGTAGTCTCAGTCTAGTTACTAAGTCAGAAAATTTCACGGTTGCACTACGGAAGTATGAGATCTGGGGGTTCAAACGTGTTGAACTGTGAGTGTTACATTTGACCCAAAGCCAGCTGGTGACCTGTGGCTGGAGACAGCTAATCAGAGGCTCAATCAGGAACAGGGAGGTCCATCTGCAGCAGAACCTACCATGCAGGAAGCTGATGCATAGGACAGTGAGGAAGACCACCCTACATATGGGGTGAGTACCAAACACCATCTCCTGGTGCTCATCTGAGGAGCTCACTAAAAAAGTAAGGTAAGACTAAAGAGGACTTTATACTATATAAAGTGGTACTAAAGCACAGAAAATCCAAAAAAACAGCCAAGCGTTTTATTGCAGATGACACATGCTATGTCTTTTTGTCAATAAAAGTTTCATACCTGCCTCTTTACAACTACTTGATTGTCCTTCCTAATATTTTTTCAAAAAGATACACTTATCTGAACATGTGCAGCTCAACGGGCAGTCCTTAAATCCAGCATGAATGATCTCTAATGTCATGTCCACATGTAGATTTTAATTCCTTCAAGGTTAACGACAGAAGTGCTGCTTTCCTTGTAACTGAGATACTTAGGAAATTCTCTTGAAGCCCCACACTGGAAAGATTCTCATGGAAATGGTTTCCTTTGGTTATGTCAGGTTAGGTTCTTTTTGTGTGTGATCCATTTGGATCGTTTTAAGCTATGTCAATTAATATTTTTTTATTAGCATGTTTCAGCCTTTAACAATTACTCTGCACCTCAAAATTCACTGGGAACTGCCCCCCCCCCCCTTTGAGTTGACTTAGGCAGCTCAAAGTTTTTGTGTATTTTTTTGTATTCTGGAATGTGGTATGAACCTTACAGATGCAGTAATGCCCTTATCTAACCTTTGTTGCATTACATGATTGGAGGTCTATGTCAGATGGCTGGGAGGAGCCGCAGGGAAAGTTTTTGCTGGGGGCTTCTACAAGTTTTATCCAAAAGGATCGGCACAAAAAAAAGGTTGTTCCACCACTCTCACTTTTCCTTTATTTGCCAATTATCCTCTTTGTTTGTATATATTTTTTAATAGCAGCCACAGGGGGCAAAATGGGGGTTTGGAGGTCTGTTCAAAGCACATTGTTATCAAAATTTGGAAGGCCCATCTGGTGCAATTTAAAGGAGTGCTACCACATCAGCTTTCAGTTCCCAAATAACTGACTGCAAGTGTTATTCCACATATACCATATATTTGGTGAACTATTCGTGGCGAACATCACATGTTCGCGTTCGCGCATTTTCGCGAACATATGGCGAGTTCGACGCCCTATCTTGGTACATTGGTTAAACTTTGCCTGTGTTCCATTCATAGAATCATATTCGCCAATCAGCATCCCCCACCTCAGGCCATCCCACCCCTTAGAAGCATAGTATTTGAGGAAGCATTTCATCATTGTGTGGAGAAGGAGAGAGTTATGATTAGAGAGCTGCTGCGAGATAGGGAACCAATAGTTAGGAAGTATGGTTTTACAGTGTACTCTTTCTCATGCTCTTTGTTGCGTAGGACAGAGTTCTGAAAAGACCCCAAAGCCTTTAGGCTATTTGTTGGTACGTTCCTGCTGGTGGCAGCCATGATGTCCATGATGTTCAAGCCAATATTACATCGGCCTTATGAGTGCTCATTCTGGGGACTTGTTACCCAGGGATTTTTTCACCCATTAAAATAAGGGTATACTACATAGGCACGGCTTTTCATCATTAGCCTTGTTTGCCAAATGTCCATCTCCACCAGTTGTTGCCTACTGACCTCAACACAGTGCTACCACTGACCATACACCAGTGTCCTCTATATGCCATAAATCTCTATCTCCACAGTGTCCTCCACATGACCATCTCCCCCATGTTCTGCCATATACTGTACCATTTCTCACCAGTGTCCTCTCATACTGAAAATCTCCCCAGTGTGCCTCCACCATTGTCAATCTGACTCAGGTCATACTACACTTTGCCATCTCACCATGTCCTCCATATGATCAATCTCCCCAGTCTCCGCCACACTGTCATCTGCACCAGTGTCCTCCACACTGACATCTCCCCAGTGTCGCCACACGGACCATCTCCCCCAGTTGTACATCCAAACTGTACACATCACACAGTCCTCCACATGACCAGCTCCCCCAGGTCTGCCATCACGACCATTTCCCCTAGTTGCCTCCACATCTGACGAGTCACCCACCAGGTCCTCCACACTGACCATGTCTCCCCCAGTGTATGCTCACATCTGTTCCATGTCCACCTTGTGTCTCCATACTGACAGATCTCCCAAGGTGTCCGTTCCCACAACGTCCATCTACACCAGTGTCCTCCGACACTGACATGCTCCGCCCAGGTGTCTGCCGACACTGACCATTTCTCCCCCAGGTCCTACACACTGACATCACCACCGGTGTCGCTCTCACACTGACCAGGCTCCCCCTGTGTCTTGGACAACACGTCCAGTCTCCACCAGTGTCCTCCATACTGAACTCACCCCAAGTGTGGTTCTCCACACTGACAATCCACCACCAGTGTTCCTCCATACTGACATCACAGACTAGTGTTGAGCTGAATAGTTCGATTTATTTCGAAGATTTAGCATTGAATAGCGCGATTCCCATTCGAGAATTGTTCGCGGAATATATCATCGGATATCCGACTTCAAGTATTGCCGCATATGTGTCGATTGCCTTTCTCGGCTAATCGCGATGCGGGATGTCCGGCCTATTCCAGATTGACGGTCATGCATTGCTCATATTGTGATCGCAAGTGCGATTTGAGATGCGCAATTCATGGCTGTAAGTGCGGATATTCAAGATTCGAATTATGGATAGAATGTTTATGGCGGATTTCGAGAAAATTACGCGCATTCTGAATATTGCAGTAGTCGCTGAATCATAATACACCAGTGTACTCCATACGACCAAACACATCAGTCCTCCAAACGGACCATCACCACAGCGTCCTCCAAATGACTCACACAGCCAGTGTCCTCAAGAACTGACGATCTCCCCCAGGGTCCAACCATGTGTTAGTGCCCTCCAGCTCAAATCCCATGATATCATTTGTAGAATCCTTGGTGCTGGATTTAGTGTGGAGAAAAAAAATTCTGGTGAGTTTTCCATGGATTCCGCCTCTGTCATGCATTGACACCGGTGTTTAGACCCCCTGAACTTTCCGCAAGACAACTACTGTGGCCGAATAAGCCTTTGTTTTTTAAAATTCGCCTCCCATTGAAGTCAATGGCGGGTTCGCCGATTCGCCGGTTCGCCGGGTTCCCGAACTTTTGCGCTAGTTTGCGTTCGCCGCTCGCGAACGCACAATTCCGCGTTCGCACCATCACTACTAAATAGTACTGTACCCATAAACTTTCTCAATGATTACCACTGCTCCACACACTCCACACACTCCACTGAATGCCACTATACCAACCTCTTTGTTGATCACCACTGTACTAATGCACCATTGCCTAGTTAAATAGCTTGCTTTTCCACTATCCACCACTGTGCTAGTTCAATTTACTATTCATTGCAAATGGGCAAGCACACCTCATCTTTGATTTCAACTTTACAGGGACAATTCACTCCAGCACCAGTTGTATAAAAGCACACAATGTACCACAAACAATTATATTATGTAAACTGTACTTTACAGTTTTTCTGATCTGTCATGTAATGTACAGTCCTACTAGTTGAATTATTTGAGGTATTAGGTGTTACATCCTGGTCATAAAATGGACACTATTTTTTAGGATGATGCAACATGTGAATATCGGAGAAGGTATCTACAGATAATGATGGCATTGAGGTTAGAGGTTGTGTTGTGCTGAGCTCATACTTGACATATACTTACTCTAGCTAACTTTTTTTTTATCTTCTTGGACCTGCAACTATACTGTAGCTATATGTTGGCATTAAAATCAAAGAGTAAATGTATAGGTTGCTGTTAATACAGAAGTTCTAAAAGTCACCATATATAAACATTTGCAAAAATTGATCTAATAGAAACAGCTATTTCACAAAAAATACTACATGAACAGATTAAGAATACAAAGTCTCATTAGCAGTATTTGATAAAAAAAAACGTCCAATTATAAGCATGGACTGATGTTTCTGCAGGCTTATACAATTTCTGAATTTCAGCTAGTGAGTTTGATATTTTTGCTTTAAATCAAAATCAGCTCATTCTTTTAAGTTTTCCTTTACTGCTTCAATTTTTACACAGCTCAACATAATCAGGAACAGCATAGATGTCTTTCAAGCAGCCATGGGTATGACATTTACAATCGTTGGTACAGATTTAAATGTATTATATTATACTGAGCTGTCACCAGTTACTCTTGGATGTAAAGGGCACTTAATATTAGCAAGCAGTCATAAAAGTCCCAGATATTTTATCAATTTAATGAACAATATTAGCATTACCAGCTTTTTACAGTATTTTAAACATTCTACTATGTGCGTCATACTTGGAATAAAACCACTATTTTATAGGCTCATTTTTTATTTATATTGAATGTGTCTTCAAAGGGGTCAAGGCAATTACTGGGTGTACCTTTGGCAACATAATATTACAATCATACAATATGTTTGTCAATAAAAAGTCTGGCTGCCATGAAGTGTATTGTTGACAACAATTGGGGAATACAAAAACTCTGTCCTGTTAAATCCTTGTATTCCCAAGGTTCACTTCCTTTTGTGAGTGTATATAATGCTGATAACAATGGGGATCTGTTTCCTTTATGATCATTTCTAAAAGAACATAGATAACATCTACCATAATAATAAAGAAAGAAAAAAAAACAACAAACAGACAAGTCTCCAGTTAAACTAGAAATGAGTAAGCTACAATTGTTGTTAGTAATTTAATCATTTCCTGTATGAAATTTTTTGTGGGTATAACCGTGTGAAAAACAACAAGGAAGGGCTATGATAAGGCCCTCCTCATAGCACGTTTCAAAAAGCAGGTGTGTACTGTTGTTGATCAATCAGTGTGGTCTTTTTTTTATGCCTAATCTCACACTAGGATCATTGACTTCAATTGAAAGCACCTGTTAGCACTTTGCAGAGTACTTTTTAATGCATTTTTGAGCATTAAAGGCTTTGGTTTGAACATTTCACATCCAATGCTAAAACCATTTTGTAAACTTTTCAATCAACCCCTCCATTTTTGTTTTTTCAGCATTTACATTTCGCAATAAACACCAGTGTTAAAAAGCCTAACAAACAAGACTTGCAACTAAACTATAGAGAAAACATTTTTTTAGCACAACATGGGATCAACAAAGAGATAAATGCTCATTTAGGTCTAGAGAATTCCTGACAAGAGCCATAAATAAACATCTGCTTTCTCTGTGGCCTTTCCTGTTTTGGACCAGTTCAATTGGCGTCTTTTGAGAAGAAGCTTAGTAAATAATTTTTATTAAAGTATTTGCCCAATCAGTATGAACGACCATTTTACAGGGGTTGCCAAGTTCTCTGTAAGAATCACAGCTACTCCTAGTGATGGCCAAACATTGACCACGTCCGTTTGGCGGATTGAACTTCTAGTCGGATGTCCGTCTGTTCGCGTGTTGACCTGACTTTTCTGTAACTCTGCAGCACCCACAATATACTTGAAGGTTTGATACAAAAAATAAGAAACAGTTCTTGGTAATGATGAGCGGCATAGGCAATATTTGAATTTGTGATATTTTGCGAATAATTCTACTAATATTAGATTCTTTATTCGGAAATTCGAATATTCACCGTATGACCATGTATTGCGAAAATAATATTTGCATCGCGAAAATCTTTAAAATGAATGGTCACATGCTATGTTTATTTTCGCAATGCGAATATTATTTTCGCAATACATGACCATATTGCGAATATTCGGAATTGCGAATATCCACCGACATATTCAAGATATTGACGAATTCTCGAATTGCCGATATTCACGAAAAATATTCAACATTCGAATATTCGAGCTCAACACTTTTCTTTGGTAGAACTTTATCTTCTGAGGATTGCAGACAACAAAACAAATACAGTTCTCAGACTTCCTTATAGATCCTTTCTTTTTAAAGTGCTTCTCTCACTCTCTCTCACAGACAGCTTAACTCTCCCTCACCACCAGTCGCTAACAACAAACCCCACTCAGAGACATAGGTCTAGAAACAGGATTGCTCCGTAGTGGTTACTATATATAATTACCCAAAAGCCCCAAAATGTCCTTAACATTGGAGCCTAAACTAGTTAGAAGGAATAGCTTTCTATTACAAATTAACATCTTAAGCAAAATACAATATTAACACTTCTACCCCCTTTACACGCGGGGAATCAGAAAAACAGGAAATGGCTTCACTGACCTCACTTCTGTTACCTGGAACGTAAGTTCCTTATTCCAATTACCGGATGTGACATCACTGATGCTACTACCAGTTTTAAAGCTGATTTTTCACTAGAATACCAGGTTCTCTACCCGTTCTCTAGTGAATTTTTTTTTTCTCTGGCTGGATCTTTATGCTTCTGATCTGGCCAGCGGAAGAATAATAATCTTCTTCTCACCGGCGAACGTGGTTGGTCAAACATCCATACTGTTCGCTGGCTAGAAGGAAAACAAACATCCATCACTAACTACTCCTAACAAGAAGCAGCACTGATGTCCACAAGCGGGGTGGTAAGTTAGGAATAAGTAGAATTACTTTTACTCCAAGTTCATTCCAAAGCCCTTGTACATAGAACACAGAACTGTTACCAAAATTGCCGGGGGTAAATGGGACCTGATGTCCCCGGTGTATATTTTTATTTGTAAAGTTAAGTATAGCCAGGAAAACTTTGAATGCCTCATGCAGAGTTTTTTCAGTTAGTTGCAAATTCTCTGAACATATTGCAATGTGCAGTGGAATCAGAGTAAGCTTTTTTAGTACAGGAGAGGTGTCTGTCCATATTTCAATATATACATATATATATATATTTTTTTTTGTTTTTTAATGATGTTGTGGCAGTAAACAAGTTGTCATTTTATCTTCTTTCTTCTTACTTCTTCATTGTTATTTAGGAGAACATGAAAAAGTATTCATACCAGCAAAACTAGGAAAAAGTTAGAAAATAATGACAAAGAGCCAAGATAAAAAGGGAAGGCATACCAATCTTCATATACAATAGCATTATTAGTATAGTATTATTGTCCCCTGCTGTGCAGTGCATCATCTGGAAACCTGAATGATCATTTACATTTGCTATGTTTCATGGCAAAACATGTAATTTTTCCCTTTCAAGAAGCTATATCTTTAATTCAAATTGAATTCAAATAAATGAATAAATAGTGTATACTGCAGCATGTGGAAAATTTATTAACACACCTGTAACACTTGTGACATTCCTGTCTAAATCCAGTGGCACCATTATAGAGTTGGCCCTCTGCAGCAATAACAGGTGACACTTTGCTCTGATTTCCATAAGATATTGGAGTGTGCTTGTTGGGTCCTTCCCCCTGAGGGCATAACTAGAAGGCCTGTCTTTCAGTCCTCATTCTATTTTATTCCAACGTCATCAATAGGGTTGAGGTCAGGGCACTTTGGAGGCAAGTCACCTTCTTTAATACCAAACCCCCTCCCCCCCAACTACATCCTTATAGCACTTACTTTTTTCCTGGCACACAGTCATAATGGAATAAAGTGGCACCAAAGTGGCACCACAAAAGTGAAATTTTTACATTGCTAATTTGATATCAAATTTAATAAATAAAATGGGAATTTTGAAATATTTTATATGAACAAAAATGGTACATATGAACAAAAATGGTACACACCTGTCTTGAATCCAGGTGTGTCATTCATACCCATTTGCAGAGAGGTTAAACTCTTGCAACTCATAGCCATGCAGTTTGCAAACGTTTGCATAAGGGCTTGTTTCCACTTGTGTGGAAGCCGGCAGCGCGATTGCCGCCGCTAAGAACTGCATCTCATGCGGTTTTTAGCGGCGGTCATTCACCTGTATGGCCGCGGTCAGTGCTGGGTGGCCGCGGAATAGCGCGGACCTCCGCCTAAAAACTCGGTCGACCGGGGACTAGCCCACTGAACAGAATGGGCGTGAATGTATCCGCGCCGTGCACAACCGCGGGCTTCCGCTTATAGTGGAAACAAGCCCTAAGAGTGTTCTGAACAATTCAGTGAACTCAAGCATGTAAAATTACAAAAATCATGTGGGGGATCATCCACTGCTGAGACACATAGTGTGTAAAACTATCAGTTAACTCTTGACTGAATAGCTAGAAGTGTTCCAAACTTCCTCCAGCATTTCTTAGCAAAAAACCACATGGTCAGATTAATATCCAAAACAGAGAGTTTACTATATGCGGTTGAGCCCCCTTTCCACAAACAAGTACCCCCAAAACAGGGTCTATCCCCACCCCTGAGACATCTACTGCCAAAGGCAGAGACATGGAGGCTGCTAGTCCTTATCAGAGATTTTAATTGGTGGTAGTGTTTTTTTCAGTGCCTCACATAGGATGGTAAGTTTCACACACAGTGATCAGTGTTACTTACTATCACTAATGCATGCTGATACTGCCAATTCCGGGGGTGAAAGTATCGCTCGCAATATAGGGTAGGCAGGAAATGCAAGAATAATCTATTCATTCTCTGTCTACTGTTTCTCCACATGTTCATAAATATACCTGGAATCAGTGCCTTGCTTGTACATGTGAAGATATTCTGGGTCTATAGTGTGAAGTTATCAGACAATGACCCTAAAATTAGGTTTATGTTCTATTCTATTAATCTTAAAAGTAGCTACATTGGAGAGATGTATGAAGGCTCAAACAACACAAATGTAAGGATAAAATGAAATGCGGAGCATGTTGAGCATGTACCAAATCAAATATTTGAAATAGTACATTTGTAAATATTACAACAGAGGTACCAGTACTAAAGAAAAATGAATACATGCTTTTTTCCTAGGATTTATAAAAAAAATTTAATAATAAATAATAAAGGACATTTGCCCATCTTGCCATGATGAGAAATGCATTGTGGTTAATGAGGATATGTAATTTTTGTGTTTGTGTGTGTATGGTTCTCAGATGCTATAAAAAACAGTAAATGTGTCCTGTCATCTCTGTCACACTTGTTTACCAACAAAGCCATTCATCATGAAGTCAGTACTGACAATATTTTTTAACAAAGCCATTCAGAGCTGACAAGGGGATTCCATTCTTTTATTGAAAAACAAACTCAGTTCATCAATATAACCATGTAACAGAGGATCGAGGCATCACAACTTTTTACTCAATCTAGAAGACTTTTTTTTAACCTAACATAAGTCAGGCATGCACATTTAATAGCATTTTTTTTATTTTACGAAGAAAGTAGAACTTGTACAATCAAATCATGTTTGATAAAACTGCCTGTCAAGTTTTCAGAACCACATAATCAATATCCAATATTTTATCAAACAGAACATTACATTAGTTTGGTCAGCTTCTGTTTTCATTGTAGTGTAACACTCAGGTACTTTCAATAGTAAAATGCACTGTGCGTTCTGTATTATCTTTCTTTTGATCTTTTGTGATCATTCCCTGTGACAGGAGGATGAATGAGTGCTGTATACACAGTGTCTGTTCTTTTCTAGATGGAAGAGAGGAGGGAGAAGGAAGAATGTGAAAGCAGTATCCCACTTTGTCTTCCTTCATGTGGCTGTCTGCAGATAAGTCATTTTATGATCAATGCTGACATCTGTGCAGGTGATAGATATTTTCCTAAAATTATCACATTAGATGTAATTAAGGCACTTACCCCTGCCGCTATCACCCTTGGTGACTCCAGGGATCGCAAGGCAGCATGACCAAGGCAAGTCGCCCCAATTACTTTTGGCATTCCCATCCCCAGAGGCCATGTGGATGTAATCAGTACAGTACAAACTTGCTTCCCTGTTCTGGTTAAGGTATCCATTCTGGCAGAACTGGTGCATGGCCAAGCAGCATCCCCAGCGCCTATGTGTCTTTGTGGCTGTGCACAGTACAGTTTTAATTTCTTGTTGTCCAATGGTAACCTAAGCTATAGCACCAAACACAATGTGACTGGGCAATCCGCCCATTTAAAAGGATGTGTCATTCAGACCATTGGCTGTTATAGCTTCTGTATAGCAGTGTTCTTGGCTGTGCTACTGTGGTTGCTTTACCTGTCTGTCTCTGTTGCAAAGAGTGACCTGGCCTAATTTCTGATATTGCTTAAACTCTGCCTGTCCTGCTGTTCCTGACCATCCTTATAAATCTGTACTGTACTTTTTTGGACTTTGTGTGTGACCCTTAGCTTGTTTTCTTGATTACCCAATAAAGGTTGTTACTTGTGTTGCCATATTAGGACCTACTCTGCAGGCTACTCATGTGTTGTGGCACTACCTGTGAGATATATAGGAGCAGAGCCTTTACTTTTTCTGTGGAAAACAGATGAAATATCTCATAAGCAGTCGTTCCACTCAATTGGGTCTTGTGAGCAACAAATGCAGTCCGAGTTGAAAATATTATACTCAGACAATGATCCACACAGGTTTTTCATAAACAGCCTTTGTATTGAATTGCGAGAGCATAGGAACTCCAGTCCAATATCAAACTGCAATCTTCACACAACAGTAGTGGTAACCAGATACAGGCCTTTGTGACAGAACTTAAAGTCAATAGTTATCTGAGCATGAAACACAATCTCTCTTTCCAGACTTTGTCCTTCTCAAGGCTTACCCAAGATTCTCTGCTCCAGGCTAGGTCAGTAGTGATGACCTCATGCCAAAGTTCTGGGGGCACAGCAGCCATCTTGGAACATGGCAAAAAATACAGTGCAGTATTTAATATAGAACATTAAGGCTGAGGCTCTACTGGGGCAATTTTGGAGCGACTCCTGCGTGTTTTTTGGACGCACCTGAACCGTTCCCATTGTCCCAAATGGATCAGTCCCCACAGGCATGGTGCAGACGCAGTGCACTTACAGAAAAAAACTCAGTCTACCTTGTTTTTAAAACCGTACCACGTCGCAACCGCAATCCGATCATATATAGTACCACCGTTGTGCCCGCATGGACTAAAAAAGAAAAAGGAAAACAAAAAGGTAAAAGGCTCAAGCATTAACTGCCAAATTACCACAATACTACACTTGGATATCTGGTGGTGGTAGTGATTGTGTGTCCAGGTGCATTACAATAGGTATATTATAGGTAGTATAGTATAGGTAGTAGTCAAAGTGTTTCTGCCTGTACATCTAGAAAAAAATAGCATGTGCAATCAGAGGCAAGCAACAAAAGATGGTTCCTGCACTCTATCTATTCATCTCAACATGCTATACACACTGTCTATACATAAACTGCAGGAACAATTTAAAAAGCTACTCTTGAATGGGCAGAACTGAGTCCCCTTGGCAGGAGAGTTCTCAGGAGCTAATCTACCACCTCCTGAATATTAGAAAAATAGAGCAATGTTTAAAGCTGCACACCAGCCATCCATTTCATAAGGGAGAAAATATTTTTGAGCAGCTGGTGACTGATGATATTATAGGCAATGCAAATGGAAAGGCTTTGTTGTGCCCCTTACAATCCTTGTTAATGTCATTGGAAGTGATCATATGCCAAAGCCTTTACCTTGCTTAGGCCTTTACCTGCATTTTTTCTACCTTCTCCATAACAGCTTATTCTAATAATGTGTTATTAGAATTAACAAAAAAAACACAAACTATGGTACAGCAGTAATCACTTCACTTTGCCTAAGTATGCTAACTAAATACAGCCAAGAAAAAAGCTATATTATTTTTTTTTTACTATTAAAACAGCTCATTCACACATGTGTTGAGTTGTATGGTACTAAAGGTAACTGTTCTTGTTTTAAAAAATTACATTAATTTAAAGTACAACTTTATGATTTACTTTATTGAACTGTTGAGCTTATTGCTTATGATCGCTATATTTGTAGCACTTTAAAATATCCAAAATATGTTGTTGCAGCCTTTCTAAACACCTCTGAAAGTCTTTTAAGTCAGTGTCTCACAGTTCAGCAGCCACACAGCTGGATTACAGTAATTGCTCAATAAGAGAATGTCTCATGAGGAAGACTAGGTAAACCATAATGCTTAAAAAGATTGAGCTGCTCAATTTATAAAGGCTGATGGCAGACAGTATTAGCACTAGAAAGTGTGACTTACCTGAAATTTATAGGTTGCATGCAAGATTTTCTGAGCTGCCTTATTTTATCTAAAATAGGAAAGTAATTTGTTATGTCAGGGACTGCAAAAATGTGATAAGGACATGGTTTTATTCTTACAGGGTTGATCTGTTCATAGTATTATATAGAAATATAGGACAGTATCACATGAAAAATCTAATAATTTGCATATTAAAAGAAAATGTGATCAACTATAGTTATGTATCCAATGTATTATTGTTAGAACTATACTTATCAAACTGATTTTTGTTTTAGCTGCAAAGCTCAGACGAGGACAAGAAAATGTGTCTTTGGTTGCCCTTAAGGTTTACGAGACCTCTATAAGTTCACAAGCCCACCCAGCAAGATCATTGTTGTAGGCTGCTTCCAAGTTTGAGTACTTGAACAGTGCCATACTCAATGACAAGCTCAGGATCTGATCATGGAGGTAAGTGAACAAGCTAGTACTTGGAAAAGAATACTGGAGGCATAAAGTATCCCCCCTCTGTACCTCCCCAAAACAATGGGTGTTGTGTCTGCTCCATCAATACTGTAGAGTTCAAGCTCTTGGCTCTGTCAAACTCATTTGTATATTTGGTACTGCTTCTCTTATGTAATGCTTTGTGATTGTACAGATGTATTAAATTTGTTGTTGTTTTTTACTACATTCTTTCACTGTGGTGGTGCAACTATACTTTTATAATTATTACATAGAATGATACACGGTATAGGATTCAAGCACTCCTTATTTTATTGGAAATGAATATGAAAAATTAAAATATGTATACTCCATGATCTATAATTTACCGATGTGTAGAGCTGTAATATTATCATAATAAGTAGGTTTATACATACCTGTGTCTTCTCTGGAAATTGGTTCCATGCATTCTGTAACTTCGGGATAATAGTATTTATTTCTTGGATTTGTCTTGTTTTTTTAATTGTACAACAATTTCCAGCTACTCTTGTTTACGTGATTCCCATAGTGGTAGGTCTTTGTGATACTAAAGATAACATTCTTTACAAACATTGCTGGTCTTGCAACCTGCTGTGACAGCTGTGCCTAGTCATAGCCAAGTTCTGTGTCTGTATGATCTGACAGCATGAAAACATATAGGAAAGCTGGCATCCTATGTCTGGAATTACTCAAGTGCCTTCTTCCGGTCTATGCATCCAGTAGTTATGCAGGTTTGCTGACAAAGGCCGGCATGTGCCAAATGTTTCTGATCACACGCAGTAGCACAAATCTGGCAATGCTTTTCTGCATTTCCTGTTTTCATTAAAAAAAGCAAATGAGCGTTTGGTATGCTATTTGTTTTCATTATTCTGGACACATTTCATGGAATGCACGAGTACTCTGTACGTATTTGATTTTTGCACATTACGTTGACCATTAGATTATTGTACTGCCCCTAAGTTGTCCTTTCCATCTTAATGATTTATATACACTTTAAAAAAGTAAATCAATTTGTAGTGGTGTGCTATGTAAAAGTAAAGAATCAATCCGTTTCAACTTACAGCATATTCAATTTACACTGTCTAAAGATTTTACCTCAACATTTCAGTAAGGCTTTGAAGAGCAAGAAAACATTTCTGCCTATGAAGGATGCTTTTCTAAAGGCACTTTTGGTAGAATGTGGAGGGTTGAGAACACCTGTGAGGAGGAAAGTGGTGTCTACAGCATCTCACAAAAGAAAATACATTCTGGTAAATAATTTATAAAATCTTTCCATGAAACAATGCAGTTTCTAATGCAGTCTGTGTATAGCTTAATTAAAAGCTTAAATTTGCTATTTCTGCAAAATAAATTTACATACAACCGTTAACCTCCCAAGCGCTCTTGTAAGGGGGGGGGAGGGGCTTTGGGTGATCGGCTTCCGTGCAGAAGCAGTTCAGATGATCGGAGCTGCTGGGACAGCACAGAACAGTGAGTTTGTGCTGCCGGGGCTCCGATCTCTGTCGCCCTTATTTTGCCCCATCTTGTCCAGTGCAGTACTGACAGGACAGCGCTGAACAAGATGGTGCCATCAGGCAGGTTAATGTCACACCTTTATCAAGAAATATATATATGTATTGTGACACAAAGCCCAATAAAACCTCTGGATGTATCCAGAATGGGAGGTATGTGTGTCCTATATACCGGCAATATGCAGAGTATTTTTCTGGATGACCAGCAGGGGGATCTGGAAGCACAGCTGTGATCTATGTGCTCATTAGTGCTCATTAGGAGGTAAATGGCTACTACTTTGCAAGGACTGTTTTCTTCCTTTTGCTCTGATTATCCTGCATGATCTGATATGGATTTTGTACATATTGTAAATAGACTTGGACAATAAACTGCACGTGTGTTTCACCTCCAACTGTGCCTCTCTTCCCTGCTGTGGAATCAACTCATCCAGGGTGTTTTTCACCCCTCTGCTCTACTGCTGATCCCTCACAATATATATATGTACACACAGCAAATGCATGGAAAACAGATGACAAACTTATCCTTATGTAAATCTATTTACAGACAATGCATGTAAACATGCAATAAAACTTTTATTTCTTTAATACGCCCTCTCATAGCTTTTCATTTACACTGGCCATATGCGTTGCAGTATGCGTATTTCTATACTGGATGGAAATGCACAGGAAAACTGAAACTACAGGGAACTGCACTATGCCATGCACTAAGATTTCTATCCTACAATGCGTCGCTAACCCATTCACCACATGCTTGAGTGGACTGTGGTGTTAGTTCTTTCCCTACAAGTGTATGGGAAATGCTTGCACAATATTTAAAAAAAATTTAGCTGTTCACAGTGTAGGATATTGTGCCATCATCCAAATAACTAAAAAATCTACCATCTAACTCAGAGGTTCCCAACCTGTGGTACGTGATCCCCTCAGGGGTCTAATGACAGTTTCACAGGAGTTGCTGCATTCATTGAAGCATCAGAACTGCTGCCAAAAAGCAGGTTGAGAATTTTTTAAAAGGGAGAGTAACTTAGGAGAAAGGGGGGCATTATTCTCCCTCCTAACTTCCCACCCCGCACATCACCTGCACAAGTAGGGGGCAATGCACTCTGACAGTCTCAGAGTGTCACTGTCACGTTCCAAATAGTGTAAATGACACTTTGTGATGTCACTTACGGGTTCACAGATCTAAATAGGTTGAGAGCCACTGATCTAACTAAATATCTGCTTCAAGATAGACCGCTTCCATAGCTTCAAAATCTCCCATATTGTATATGACTAAGCAGACTAGAACCACATTTAACATCAGTTCATATTTTTTTAAACATTACAATTTTTTTCAGTGTGTCAAAACACATTGTGTTTGTGCTAAAACACTAAATCAACAGCAGCATAAAAGTTTTTGTTCTAATTTTACAATAAAAACAATTAGCTCACACTAGCAAAGGGATGGTTCTCAACAGATTTTAAATGCATCTCTTTACATTTTATGCTCAATTTCTGTCATTCTTGGTTGAATAAATTCAGAAGAATGGAATTATTTTTTAAATGGCTTTACTACTCGAACAGCATAAGTGATCCTTCCACTGGCAACACCTGGATTGATAAAAAAAAAACTATTGTTCTATTATTGTATGATTATGAACAGTAGATCTATTAAGTTAAGTGGTTTTCTTGTATGGGGATACTGCTGCTGGCAATGTATTACTAGTGATAGTCACTTGTCTGACATATCACTGAAGGAAACATGGCAGAAGAGAAATGTTTAGGTTTCCATTACTGACAGAGAGCAGAAACTAGTGTGGAAGGTTAACCAAAAAACAGATACAATTCTGTCTGCTTGAATGGTGTTAGCTATGGCCAATCCTGTGACATAAAATTTGGTTTGACATATCTGTTCTGGACAAGCTTTAACTGTAGTGGAATGTCTTACAGTGACTGAATTAATTACCTGGGGACATGCATGGACTGGTGTACATAGACATGTGAAATACTGTGCATTTGACATTTTTTAACAATTCATTGACACTAATGTTTATCATGCAATAAAAAGCACAGTAGAAACTGAACTAAAGTAAGTGAGTGAGCAAAATACATTACAAAAATGTAGTTTTCTACACTCTTTACCACGGTAGTTTTTACTTGTAGAGTTCCAGGTAATATACTTTTCTTACCTGTACTAAAATTATAACTAGGGGACCTGGGGGGGAAAAATCTTGTTTCTTGGTGCCAACAGCCCTTACTGGAGAGGGACAAAATAAGAAGAAAATTTAAGTGCATACTTTTAAGACACAACATGTTCTGTCTAATATTATCTATATTATAATTTTGCATTTTTTCATGTATCCATCTCATTAAAGTCACTTTACTGTCTTGAAACATATGGCTATAGGCATCATCTTATGTCTCTTGTATAGTGATGAGCAGCATAGGCAATATTCCCATTTGCAAAATATTGCTAATGTTTTGCCTAATATTTATAATAAATTTGTAAATTGACATCCAGTCATTATTTCCTTCAAATCTGTACTTGTACATGCGTATATTGCAAATTAAATCCACGATAGTTCAGGGTACTGCTGTAAAAAATCTTGAATGTTTGCTGTTTTAAAGATATAGCACTACTGTATATTCGAGATCTTTGCGTATTCTGGAAATGTAGTAGTGTCAATGCTTTTCACCCTGTATTGGGTTTCTTCTGGACATAGCACAAATGAGACATTATATGATGTTCCTCTCAATGGCATCCACTAATCTAAATGTAAAAATCCAAATCAAACAATTAAGATAAAACCTAATTGGGCACAGGCACTTAAGCTGGGCATACACGTACCAATTCCTGCACGATCTGATCCCCAATCGCGCTCCCGCAACCCTTAAGGATCGGGTCGTGCATGAATTGGAGGCTGCAATTGACGCTGATTCCCAGCTTTAGAGGTCTATAACTCTGACCCCAGGAATGTATGACTTGAAAAGATGTATGATATCATGGAACATCGCTACCGCTACCCCTTCTTTCATTTCCTCTTGTCAGTATAACCATTATTTGTATGCTTCCTCTAACACACAAAGTTGACTAGCAAAAGTGTCAACTTAGGAAGTTGCATAATGCATATAAAGATCAGGGAAACTGTTTTGCCTATTGTAAATATCTTTTTTTATATGGTGTGCATATAAATTCTGTTAAATTCTTCTAAAGAGTGCATTCTGAGCATCTCGTTGTCCAATAATGGCATTTGCTGTGTTCTATGATGAAAAGGTCCAGCCCTGCACTTGCTAACCAAAATTGCCAAAAATGCTGAGCCTGGAAAAGGAGGCAAGTATGTTGGTAGAGAGTGTAGGTATCTATGAGGGAATTTTGGCATACAGGCTGCTTTCATACCTGATTAACTATCTTACAGACTTCTTTGTACTCTTTCTAACTTCCTTTACTTAATTGTGTTTTTGCTTTTAACATTTGTTTCTGTTTACATGCAATCAGTATATTTGTAGTACACATATGTTTTCATTAGTAACTTTTGTTTCCTTCATGCAGACTCTTAATACACATTTGGTAGAAAGAACCCTAGAGTGATAATGATAGTTTTAAGCATTAAGGAGCTGGGTGGAAGCTCTATTACAGAATCCATTAGTAGTAATGGATGGATACTATACTGAAGATAAAGAAGCAAACATTTCATTTGAGAACTGGCAGTCAGCTTAAAGTGTGAAATACCAGCTACCCATTTATAAAGCCTAAAGTGATGGAAGGTCTTCTGATTCAGATTGTGTTTATAAAAGTTGCTGTTTGCTTAACAGCTGTTGAGCATCTCTACTCGCACTTCAGTACTATTTATTTACCTTCTCTTTAATAACAAAGTGTTTACCAAGCAGAAGCAAGCGCTGCAAAGTTTGTTCATTACCATACTTATTGATCTTATGAGCCTACACAACATAATGTGTGATTTGTATATGTGCGATGTATATGTGAGAAAGTGCCCATGGATATTATTTAATCCGTAGCCATCAGTTGGATAACAAGGCAGCATTCATATGTAGACTTTCTAGAAATCGAAAACTCCACCAGGCCTCCTTCCCCCATGGCTTCAGAAGCCTGCAAAAAAAGAACTTCCAGGCATCTAGGTGCTGAAACTCAGCATTTTCACAGGCCCATGTGATTTCCCCCTTAAAGTCCCCATACACGGGTAGATACCTGTCCGATTAACAAATAATCGATCACAGCGTGGTGATGTCACAATACTGCACTCGATCATTCGTCAATAGATGGGCGAATCGATTCACACCACTATATGGGGACCCTGTTCCTATTGAACCGGAGTTACGGATATGTCCTCTGTTTTATAGACTTTCTTCGAGCGGGAATGGAACACAAAATTGATAAGTGTATAGATAGATTTAGGCTCTTCACGTTTTTCATGCTTCCCCTTTTTCGTACAGAGGTCAGTAGCTGAAGCTGAAACTTGCATACTTATTGGAGCACTATTTACAAGGTCTTAGACAAAGCAATTGTAAATGCAACCTTTTATACAGATGTAGACAGATATACAGTCTTATTAGATAACTTAAAGCAGTCTGCAAACCATTTGCAATATATCACATGTTTATTGTAGAACAAAGATAATATACAGATATGTAGATGCAATACACTTTAAACATTTCCCTTTAGCTCAAATTTTTTACTGGCATAACTTCACGCAAACAGTAATAGTATGTACAATGGTATTGTTGTAGTAAAACATATTAAAAATACCGAAGCTCCCCTCTAACTGAGGAACTGTGATCTGAACTTTATTGACTGTTGCAAATGAAAAAACCTATTGCCCATCTGATGAACAATGGGGGCCGTAGCTCCTATTGCTGGACTCTTCAACATTTAGTTGCTTGCTATCTTTTCTTAGATTATATATCACCCTATGGGGGGTATGCAGGTATTGCTCCCAGCTACAATTCTCCTTCCTTCCCTCACCTCTGTTCTTCTTTGTGTGTGCCTTTGTCTACCTATTTATTCATTTTTTCCTCTTTTACATCTGTAAACCCTCCAATAATGTTTCTTACTTTAAAACTTTATGGTTATTAGATTTAATGAGGTATCTGTGGATTTTATAATTTACTACTTATTTCCCATTTTTTTGTTTATATCTCTGATTTGTTATTTTTAACAAAAATTGCTGAATAAAATATATAAATAAATGTTTATTATACAAATAAAAATATGGAAAAGTGTATAAATCCTGTATATACTTGAGCATAAGCCGATCCCAATATAATCCAAGGTACCAACCATAAAAACCTGAAAAAACTGAATAACTTATAGAGTATAGAGGCACAAAAACCATAAGCAAATGTGCTTTTATTAAGGATCTCTTTTTTTACTGAGATCAACTAGCTGATTTTTAAGTTTTGCTCTTTTGCGTAATTAAGTTCAAAGTTAAGTTGACGTAAAACATTTCGAACTGACTTTGAACCTAATTTATGGAACATATTGTTTTTGTCTTACAACCCTTCACTACATCTCCAGAAATTTTGGTAATTATACCATGTTCAGCAGGTTTTGCAATTAACTCTCAAAGTCCGCCCACTAAATTTTGTTATTTTCATATATTGATTTGAGTTTAATCCGAATTTTTTTTTCAGCACATTTTTGGTGCCGAAACACTTTGCTAATTGCAAGTATATTCAATAGATAATATGCTGAACTAAACCTTTTTTTCACCATTTTATGGGGTCCCCTACCCTACTGCAAAGTTGAATTGCTCATTTAGGTTTAGGCAAGGCAGAAAATGAGTTATGCTGTAATTAGGTGAATAGGAATGATAATCATTTGAAAAGTAAAACAGCTACATTGAATGTATTTTACCAGTATATTTATCTTTTTTTCCTGTAGTTTAGATAATTTTTTTTTCATTCGTGTAAGACTAAAAGGGCAGTTTACAGCAAGCCAATCACATTAATGAACAAACATGATATAACGGAAACAAATCTGTGCCGGAGTGCTTTTTATTTCCAAGCATACAATTTAAGGATTAAATCAGCACACACAAGTATGCAGACACACATTGTTTAGGCAACCTTTACCACGCACTGATAATCACAAATAACAGATCTCACATAATGTGAACCTGCGTTGAAACAAGAGCAAGATATCAATTTACTCGCCTTTTATAATGTATCCAGAAACCTGAAACCTTTCAAATTGAAAATGACCTAAAATAAAATTATTTGCATTGGGACTTTTGCAACTTCCATTGTAAATCTCCAGTGGCTGAGAAATCAAAGCAAAGGATAACATAGTGCCAAAGACTTTTGAATGTTTTACGAGTTGGGATAATCCTTTACTGCCAGTAATCTTTTGTGTCTTGTATGATTTATGTAAAGGGCTTTCCATGTGTGCTTCAATAAGGGATTTCATCCACCAAGTAAAAGACAAGCTGTACCTTGTATATTAATGCTGTTCCAAAACCAGTTGGACATTTATTCTTGTCTTGCTGAGATACATTTATTTCTTTGAAAATGAATGGCAGTGACTCACCAGGAAATAATCTGCACAAAATTCTAGGGAGTCAAGATTTGTCAGCCAAACAAACCTAGCTTATCTCGATTTCAAACAACAACACAATACCTGGTTTTATTATTGAAAATGCTCTCCTACATTATTTCATGTAAATTATTCTGTGTGTTTTGAAACCTTAACTTATGTGTGTTTTGAAAGCTAAACCTTAATAATATATGTTCTCCAAATTCAAAAAAATGAACTGATGGCAATAGCATATATCTTTATTTTTAGTCTCTTGTGCGAGTCTTTGTATCAAAATGATTTTAAAGACTTAACATCATAAATTATTTGATCAATATACAGATTGAAAGATTTAAAGAAGCACATTTCAAGTTGCAACACCATAAATTTGGTA
>CM070032.1:90757301-90776697 GCA_036250615.1 Ptychadena robeensis | reverse complement strand
AACATGCGATGTTCGCCGCGAATAGTTCTCCGGCGAACAGTTCGGGCCATCACTAATAACAGGCAGAAAAGGGGAGTTGGAATTTAAATTAAGTTTGAGGGCAATTCCACACTAGCTGCGTTGCAGTTTTGGTGCATTTTTTGATTGTGGACGTGTTAATGGTAACAGTTTTCACATTGGGCTGCTCTTGCACTGCGGCCACAAAACTGTATGCTGCAGGGCATTTGCAGTAAAGCACTGTGTTGCCGCAAAATGCAAACATGGGACCAGTGTGAAATAGTAGGTTTCCAGCCAAGTCACACCAAAAGAAAAAAACACAGTCTGCTTATAATATTACTACACAAACATTATATGTTTTCATTTTTTTATTGAACGTAACATGTATACATTCACAGTGCAGGGTGGAAAAAGTATGTGAACCCCTAGCCTAATGACTTCTCCAAGTGCTAATTGGAGACAGGAGTGAGCCAGCCTTGAGTCCAATCAGTGTGATGACATTGGGTGTGTTGCTAAAAGCTGTCCTGTCCTTTAAAACCACACACCAGTTTTGGGTTTACTGGTTTCAAGAAGCACTGTCTGATGTGAGCCATGCCTCGCAGAAAAGAGCTCTCAAAAGACCTACAATCAAGAATTTTTGACTTGCATGAAGCTGGAAAGGGTTACAAAAGTATCTCCAAAAGCCTTGATGTCAATGTGTCCACAGTAAGACAGACTGTCTACAAATGGAGAAAGTTTAGCACTGTTGCTACTCTTTCTATGCGTGGTAGTCCTGTAAAGAGCACAGCGCAGAATGCTTAGTGAGGTAAACAAGAATTCTAGAGTGTCAGCTAAAGACTTACAGAAATCTCTGGCACATGCTTACATTTTTGTTGACACATGTACAATAAGGAAAACATTGAACAAGAATGGAGTACATGGTAGGACACCATGGAGGAAGCCATTGCTGTCCAACAAAAAATATTGCAGCATGTTTGAAGCTTGCAAAAGAGCACCTGGATGTTCCACAGCACTACTGGCAAAATATTCTGTGAACAGATAAAATTAAGTATTTGAACACACCGACATCAAAACCTCATCCCCACTGTAAAACATGGCCGAGGGAGCATTATGTTTTGGGGCTGCTTTGCTGCCTCATGGCCTGGACAGATTCTTGGACGGATTCTTGGACGGATTCTTGGACGGATTCTTGGACGGATTCTTGGATGGATTCTTGTCATTGATGGAAAAATGAATTCCAGAGTTTATCAAGACATTTTGCAGGAAAGTGTAAGACCATCCGTCCGCGAACTGAAACTACGCAGAGGATTGGTGATGCAACACTACAATGACCCAAAGCATACAAGTCATTTAATAAAATGGCTTCAACAGAACAAAATGCAGAGTCCTGACCTCAACTTGATTGAAATGCTGTGAAATGAAATTAAGAGAGTGGTTCACAACAGACATCTCAAGAATATTGCTACACTAAAACAGTTTGGTTGAGGTTATTGCTGCCAAAGGAGGGTCAACCAGTCCAAAGGTTCACACCCTGCTCTGTGAATGTTTACATGTTATGTTCAATAAAAACATGAAAACATATAATGTTTGTGTAGTATTATTTTAACAAGACTGTGTTTTTGTATTGGTATGACTTTAGTTTAGTTTTTTTGTTGCCACGCCTTTTACCTTTCATTTCTGGAAATATCACACTCCCTGTCTCCCTAGGTGGTTCCCTGGGTGGCTTCCTTTGCATTAAGGGAGTCATGGTTGTCAAAAATAGGCTGCTTTTGAGGAACTGCAAAGACATTTCTGGCTCCCATTAAATAAGTGGTGAGGGATTATGTAGAAGATAGTCTGGAAGTAACAAAACACTGTTCTTGGTATTACTCCAGTTCTCAAAAGGTAACAACGATTCTATATTTCTGGCAAAACATCTAATTCTTGAACTTGCTAAAATAGTTTTTTTAGTTTTAAAAAAGATAACTAATGCAGCTACCACATAATGGCTGATAAGTTGCAATATCGTACAGGCATGTCCATGTACAAAATAAAAAAGGGTGTAATCAAATACTTGAATACACAAGCTAATCATCTATACTTGGAGCATAAAACTATTTAAAATCTGAGTTTTGTACACAGACTATAATGTATATTTTAATAATAATTTGAGGATTACTGTGGTGTGAGGCTGATTGATTTTAATGTGGGAAAGATCAAAGCTTATGAGAGGATTAGACATTTGAAATATCATTATCTCTAACGTTAAAGCAACACAAAAAATTTATATTTATTACATTTATAGATATTTTTAGCTGTAAGTAGCAGTGAATCAAGAGGTAGCATTAATATCTCTTTGTTTTGAAGAATGTGTAACAGATAGGTCACTAGGGACTAAGGTGAGTGGCTGTTCAGCAGTAATATAAACTATATACAAAGCTATATTCACAGAGATAATTGGCTGTTAAAATAAAACATTGTTATCTTAGGATAATTATGGTAAAAATGGAATTGAGTAATATTCTGCTATAGCTATGGACTATGCGTTTAAGGAGTAGCTATACCTCTACACATGCTGCTGCTATGGACAGGGGACCTGTCAAGATGAGCCTCCCAGTGTCACTCACAGTACATTTCAGTTCTTACAAAAAAAAAGCAATCAATAAAATACATACATACAGTATATAATACAGCTACCGCATTTAAGGACTGGTAGGAGGAGCAGAAACTCAGAGGAAGCAAGTCCTCAGCAGTCAGAGGGAAGGAAAGAAAGTTTTAGAGAGAAGGGACAGGCAGGATCGGTCCCGGGTTCTCCTTCCCTCCCTCTCTTGCACTCAGATCCTTTTCAAGCTGTGTTTCCTGCTGCCTGGACAACAAGTTTACCTCTGATGTGCTGTACTGGAAGTCAAGGAACTGGCATCAGAGAAAATACAGTCCATAATCAAAGTTCCTGCCCAGGATGGATAAACCATGTGGATCTCAGCTGCTGTGGCACTGCAAGTCCCAGCACTTGGCGTTCCACAACAGCTGGAGTACCCTAGTTTTTTGTATTCGGGTGTCTTGTGGGATCCCAGGTCATCATGTTGCCAATAAATTAGTTATGGCAGACCTATTCTCACCTTTTTTACTTCATGTCCCTCACAGACATATGCCCCATTATAGGGATGATCTGTGAAAAAAACCTGCATGAATTTCTATTGTCCCTTGTCTCTCCTCCCTACTGATAAAAAAGCCAGTTGGGTCAATACATTATCATACTCTTTATACAAACCTACAAAGATACATTTTCCCTATCGAAAAACAATTATATGGCACTATCTAGTGACCGCTCAAGATACTGCAGTTAAGCTAGCCATACACTCTGAGATTAAAATTCCGATCCATTAAAACAGAACAATGTATGTATTGGTTTTGGATCGTAATATTTGGCAAAAAAGCTACCACATTGAAAATCCAATTTACGATCGTATTTTTTTTTTACGAGGATGTCATCAAAATTAATTGCCGTTTATATCAGCCATTGTGATGTATTTTTTTTTTTTAAAGGTGAAGCCTCGGGAGTAATTAGTCGGTAAACACTATGAAAACATAGTGAAGTTTCCCGATGTTCCCAGACCAATTAAAATTTTTCAACATGTCCAATACGATCGTATTTTATCGGTTGTACCATGTGGACATGGATTTCAGGACGATAAAATGCTTTCATTGGTCGGTTTTAATGGATCGTAATTCTCAGAGTGTATGGCCAGCATTACTTACCCCAGAAGGCTTATCACTAAATATAAAATCTCTCAAGACTCGAGGGAAGTGCAGGAAACCATATTTTTAAGAATTATGAAGCATGTCTCTCATCATGCCAGCTCAAAGGTAAGTAAGAGTTTAATGTTATATATAATGTTTTTAGCATACATCTGCTTAGTCCATAAAGAAGATTATGATGAGGCAGGTTAGCTGCTGGAAATTTTAATATATAATCTATTTAGGTCTCTTTATTCTGAGAATAGAAAACCTTTTAAAGATGGTGACCAATGCTTTGGTATGCCACTTTAACTACATTTATTGTTAGCTCTGGTCGAATAAAATACATATGGTTTTGCAATAGAGATTTTTAACCCCCCTAGTGGTCAGCTCATATATAGTACTCTGCTTGTGTTCCCCACCCTCCCTCCTCCCCTGTACATGGCGAGCTTGTAACAATTTTAAATTTGGGCAGACAGGCTGATCCATTCCATCACTGCCCCATCTGCATCATCTACGACACCGGGATGTGATCTGGGAAACTCCCCTTCATTAACATGGAGGTCTATAGTGACGCCCCCCCCCCCCAACACACACATATCTCTTCGGTGTCATTGATGATGCCGAAGGGGCGATGCTCAAATTGATTGGCAGGTCCATCGCAATTTAGAATCATCACAAGCCTGCCGTACCTAGGTTAGTATGCACAATACCAGTTTGAGCTTTGTTCATTTGTTTTACAAATTTTGTTTAACAAATTAACTGGGTTCATCTCAACCACTAGTAAGGTTATAAAAAAGGAAATAAAATGAGGCAAAACCTTAACAAAAAGAGAAAAATGAAATAAAATAGCAATATAATGTACCTGTTTAATACTGTTGACAATTTTGTGTGGAAATAGGATGAATAAAAGAAATTACAGTGAGATTTGGTCACATGATCCCTTGTTACTAATAGGTTGTTAACTATAAAATAATGTTGTGCGTCATTTATATAATACCTCATTACGCTATTAATTGTGTTCTGTTACCTCGTTCATTATGTCAGGAGGTGAGAATTAATGCAGCCACTTAAGCAATCATGGGAAGAGAAGCTGTGCTTGCTTAGCTCTATCGTTTCTCTTTACACTTTTTGGCTGGTCTTACAGATTTGGTAGTTTAAAGACTCTCTAAGCAGCTGTTGTGATGCCCCATGTGATCTCGCTAAATGTTTCAGCATTTGTAACATAAATGAGTCTAAAACCTCCTGTAACTTTCCTAGAGCAATTATGCACAAAATGTGTCTGTCTTCCTTTTCCTCTAAAGTATAATGATGTTGATAAACTTGTCACTTGATCCTACTAAAACTCAAGCCAAGGGAATTCACTAAATAGAACTGGGAATAATATAGAGTATAATACCTTATTTCACCTTTAATTTCATCTATCCTCTCTTTAAGGATATCATTAAATCAAGTCAACTGTTGATTTATTTAAGAAGAAGTCCTTATGCTGAAATACATGGAACATTTACTGATACATTTAGGATTTCATTTGTCTTAAATGTAGCTCATTTAGCTTATGGTCAGTCTTATTTAATGTCTACAGAGAAGTAACTGCTTAAAAGATCTTATAAACATAAATTGAAACCTGATTTATCTAAAAGGCTGATGCTGATTAAAAAATTTTTTACAAGTAAGTCTTTGTTAAAAATTGTGCTTGTTATGTAGAGTTACTGGAATCTATAATATAACAAAAGAATTGTTCCAACTTTAGCTAAATGCACAAGTAGGTTTAACATTGAATGCTTATTTCTTCCAACTGACTCAATATGTCTTCAGTTGTTGGGTGATGATGTATGATTATCAATGAAAATGGGGACATATTATGGGAATTGGATTAGGTAGCAGATTATTCACCTAGACCGATTTTGGGTTCTTTGTAAGAGATTACCTGCAAGGAGATTTATGCCGGCCATAGATGTGCCGATTCTCGGCAGTAGTTGCAGGTGATCGACGGGCGTGTGAGCTCACTTCAAAGGCATGGTGATTGGTTGGTTGCAACTACAGGGGTGCCCACCTTGCAGTTTCGCCCCAGAAAGCCGGATCTTTTTGTGGCTGATCCTGTTGTAGGCAGTTAACTTGGAGGGGGAGTCTCCTATCCCCTCTAAGTTAATTGGCTACAATATGACAGGAATCTTGATGTTAGTGGAGCACACAGGATTCCTGTCAGTTCTGTAGCCGACTCCTCACAGCGTGGTGATGTCACCACACTGTAATGAGTCTGCTATTAGCCGGCCATGGATGGAGGTGTCTATGGCTGGCTTTACACAAAACATCATAAAAAAATCCCTTTTTGGGGATTCAAAAGAAATGCAGGGAAATATCCCTAATAACAAGAGATGGCAAAGACTAAAATTAAAAGTGTTTACTCTAAATGTAAAAAAAAAAAAGATTTAAACCTTAACCCTTAGAATTAACCCCTCTAGGCACACCCGCAAGGTAAGAGGAGCTTAGGATTCTATTTTGAAAAAAATGGAATAAACTTTTGCCTTACAGAACCCATTTTATGTTGGGTTTCTCTGCTGTTGCTACTTCTACCCAGTAGCCGTTCCCGTTTGTGTTTTAAGCAATATTTATATGCTGTAGTAAGTTGGAAGTGGTGCCATGCGTTATAGTCTGGCACACTGTATAGTCTGGAGCAGCACTAAGGAGGGAAAGCAATATTGTAAGCACTGAGAATGGAGAGAACTAAGATGATGTTCATCCAAATTGGGTATCCCTAAAAATACTAAGTAATAAGGGCAGGCTAGCTAGGATAGGAGGATGGAGTGCCTGCGTACGTGTGTGTGTTGTTTTTTTAAGAGTTTTCTTATTGATTAATAATAATTCATTAATCATTCACTGTCATATATATTTCATAGAGAGGGGGGTGGAAGACTTTTAGCCTTCTCAGTGAAACTAAATAGAAACATATAGTGGCAATATTATGCAATGCTTGTTGGCACCAGAAATTGTGGTTGCATCATATCTGAAATATCTTCCACTGTTTTCTGCAGTTGTTATGAGAATAATGTGCTAAAAAAGATATGTTGAGAATGATCAGTTGAAAGTTGTTCAGTCTGACAAGAAGTCCACAGTTAACCAAATAACAATTTTTTTTATGATGATGAGGTACAGACATCTGAATGTTAAACATGATGCATTTTAGCGTTAGTTTATGCCTAAACATGAACATGGGGTAGCAGTTGTGAACCACACATATCTCTGATTGACAGCAAAATATTTGAGCTGCCTATACCTAAGAATGGGGTACAACTGTTGTATTCAGTGTAAAGGAAAGCTCTAATTGAGTACAGTTAGCTGTGCTGTCATGTTTTATTTTGATTATTGTGACAAGTGAGTGACATTTGAATAACGTTTCTTGTGCTTCAACTGTACAGTACAGCTTACCTGAGTATATTGCTATTCAGCTTCAAACCTTTATGTGTACTTGCCAAGTATACCAATTGAAGCAGTCACTATGTGTAAATCTGCATATTAGCCTAAAGATAACTCCATTTCAAATACTGTTTGGTCTAGGAGGCAGAGAATGGAAGATATAATTACCTGATCCTGCCCTCCTAAGTTCAGCTTGAATCCATTAGATATTTATGTCCCTCTATGCAAAATAAATAAAAAATAAATAAAAAATCTAAATATTTTTTTTGAGTTTAATAAAATCTTACTACCCACCCCAGGGAACCCAGATAAAGTAAGAAAGACACATATATAAAAATATAATAATTCTAATAAAACACTTTCAAGCTGTTCTATACTCGAAATAAAAAACCTATACAATAGATTGACATAATACTCACCTGTCAGCACTGCTACAGAATAAAAAAAAACAACGTACTCACCTTTCTCACTTCCTCATTAGAGATGGTCGAATTTTTTGTTTAAAATTTCGACCATTTCGCCGATTTCGAGTTACTTGCAAAGCCCCTGAACATGGTATCATCACCAAAGTTGCTGGAGATGTAGAGAAGGGTTGGATGTATACTCCAAAAAAGAAAGTATGTCTCTAACACAAATAGTTTTTGCACAAATTAAGTTCAAAGTCAAGTAAAAATTTCGAAAATCGGAATTTCGACTTTGAACTTAATTTATGCAAAAAGTACATGTGCTAAAGCAACACTTCTTTTTTCAAATGTTCCCACAACCCTTCTCTACATCTCCAGCAAGGTGATGATACCATGTTCAGGGGCTTTGCAATCAGCTTACAAAGTTAGCAAGTCAAAAAATTCGACCATCTCTATTCCTCATTGCCAGGGAAATTTTATTTATTATGGGCAGACATAAGCAATTCCGCCCTTACTTCATTATGATATGGGGCTGTAATTCTATAAAACGGCCACTCGATGGAGCTTGGATTACATCTTCTTCTGATGTGAAGCTGCATTCCAAGTCACACAAGACTACGGACTTCATCCCAGCTGTCTCTGTCCTCTGATGTGCTGTGGCGGGTACCACACATGGTGGGAAGGAAGAGCCCGAGAATCGCCTCTCCTGCTGGAACATTTTTTTTTTACATTTTGAGCAGTGATTGCCTAATTATCAGCAGTGCTGCTGCTGATAGTGTAAAGTGTCTAGTAAGGTGGTAGGTCCGCTTTAAGTAAAAAGGAAATAGATCAACATAACCATCGTTAAGGGTCTCTAAAGGTTCTCATTCATCCTGGTCTGTATTAACCTTCCTAGCATTTGAGACAAACCTAGTTCATTTATTATTTGAGTTAATCCCAAACGCTAGAAGAGCGATGTAGTGATGACGGCAAAGGGGCGGGAGGGGACCGTGCCATGGACCTCCATGATATTGGGGGGCGTCAGTCTCCCAGTCAACATCCCAATGTGGACAGAGGCGGGGGGAATTTCAAGCAGAGTTTGATGGCCCATACTGTGCCATTAAAAACTGGCAGAACACTAGGAAGTTTAATAACTCAATGCAACTGAATTTGTGAAATGTTATTCTTTCATTTGTCATGCATGTAGTCTCAATATTTGTTTAAGGGGATATCAGCATCAACTGCATCTACTGCTTTTAAGGGGTGTTGTAACCCCCAATTAGCATGCCATTCATTTAGGAATGAACATGTTACTCATAATATAAAAACATAATGGTTAAAAAAGTAACAACATTTTTGTACATTTACTTAACACTAAAGAACTTTAGATGAAAGCACTAAATTAAGAACTGAATGGACTTTCTGGGCTGCAGTAAGAGTTAAGGGCATAGGGAGTTCTTGGCCATTTTTGTTTTGCCAATAATGAGTTATATAACAATAACATCCTTAACCTCCCTAGCGCACTGCTGAGGTCCAGATTTCTGTACCAAAAGTGCACCATAGACTTCAATGGTAAATTTTTCTTTATGTCGTAGGCCTGTAACTTCCCAAAATATGTCCGTACAAGGGTCCAATAGACATCCTGACTATAATAATGTTTGAAATTATGTAAAATAAAAAAAATAATGTAAAAAAACGATGCTGCTATGTACACAATATATCGCCAAAATAAAAAGTCTCTGGTGCCCCAGATGTTCCCATTTGCACTTAACCCCCTCTAACCTGGTGTGATAAAATCACACCAGGGAAGAAAGGGTTACTGCAAATGGGCACATCTGGGGCATCAGGGACTTTATTCTGGCGATATTTAGTACATAGGGGGAGTTTGAAAGCAGTTTTCTACATAGAAAACTGCTTTCATTCTATTTACTGTAGAAGCAGCCGAGGAGGTATGTCGCATCGGGGACACGGGGACAGCGTGAGTATGCGCTCTCCCAGAGCCCCGCATTGTACTGGACGGCAGCACCTTGTCCAGTGCGATAGTAGCAGTTGGAGCGCTGGACGAGGTGCTGCCGGCCATAACGCTAGGGCGGTTAAAAGTTTAAGAAGGTATATATTATAGGTGTGAAAATTATGCAGACAGAAGTAACTGATGCATTTATTTGATAAAACTATAAATGTTAATCAATAAATGTATCACAAACTGTGCATTAAATGCTGTATTTGTATTGCAGTGGGAATGTGCATCAATTTACCTGCAAATCTTTTGTTACATGCACTCTACACCCCTATGGTGAAGCAAATAGGTGTTGTGTAGAGTCATACTTTGTGGTTGGTTTTCTCCAGCGGGACCTGGGGCTTTAGTCAAATTACAAGGAATTATAAACAGTTCCAGAATTATAAACAGTTGTCTCAGATCCCTTCTTCAGGTTAATACAATTCTGTTTTTAGAAGCTTCCATTTATACACAAAGATACAAGTTTTCTCTTGACACACTTGACTGATTAAGGTGAAAGTGAAGGGTTGATGGAGATAGTGATCAGAGTTAGGAAGAGTTATTTGGAGTAATAAAGAGGAACAACCATTTCTGTTTTCATCAATGGCTAACAGGGTACAACACTATACCCTGTAATACAGAAATGACTCCAAACATACATCTAAATCCCTCAAATAATGGCTTCACCAGAAGAAAATTGATGTTTACAGCTGGAGCCCAGCCTAATCCAAATAATAAATATGTGTGTTGACCAAAAGAGGTCTGTGCACAAGAGTTGTCCCACACAATATGCCAGATATGGAGCACTTTTGCAAGAAGGATTGGCAAATAGTTTATAGATGTCTACCCAAAAAGACTTAATGGTGTGATTAAATTATTTAAATTATTTAAAAGTGTGCACACTTATGTGTCCGGCTTATGGCTTTGTATGTTTTCAATTTGTACAGTTTATAGGTGACATTAAAGGTGGACAGTTTTAAAATGATTGATTGTGGTCTAATTTTCTTTATATTTTCAATATCATAACTAACTACCATTTTCATATATCCACTGTATTATAATGCATTTATATAAACTATATCCCTATGATGGGAGTGGTAATAGGCAGGTTTTCTCACAGATGTGATCTGAGAACAGAGATATACTATGACTAGTGTATCTCATTTACACTGCAGACTCCAGAAGTCACTAGAAGAATGTCAGAATTGGAGTTATACTTGGATCTTCTGTCCCAGCCATGCCGGACTGTCTACTTGTTTGCTAAGGTGAACTATATCCCATTCCAGCACCATGATGTGAAACTTTTCAAAGGTCAGCAATGGTTATACAGGTATAAGGATCATGATGATTTATTATGGAGTTGTTATAATTTTTCCTCTTTGAAACCACACTATTTATTTAGCAACTTGAATTCATGCTTTCTTCTAATCAATTCTTAATTATTAGCATTTCAGAGAAGTGATGAATTGCATAAGTGCATATGCATGAAACATGGTGAACTTGAAATGCGAATGAAAACTTTACTTTTATATTATCTAAAGTACATTTATAAGATATTTTTAATAGCTTTTCTATGGGTTTTTTTTGTTAGACAGTTAAAAGCAGATTAGACAGTAGAATTGTAAAAGGAAAACTTATGATTTACTACTATCTGTTAAGCTTGGCATTTTATTAGCGGAACATAAAATGTAGCTGTATTCCAGTACCAGCTGTGTTCAAGAATTACCAATCTGTAAAATCCATGAAAACATCCACTGAGCCCGTACTCTACATTTGTCAAATTGATGACAAGCCTCCCTCAATTACAAAAGACTGTCAGCTTCTTTGCTTACCTGGTGCCTTTGGGCATGACATCAGACAAATGGCAATGATCAGAAGCCCAGAGCAGAATGTTGAGTTTAGCTGTATTGTTCCTGCATGCTTGGAGTATTTCCCTTGCATCAGTAAATGTGAACTTTATTTCTAGGTATACTTTGTTTTTCTGAAAGCATTTTGCTTGTATGTGAGCTGGAAGAGGTTAATTACTAACCTGAGGGCAGCATGCGGTGGAATGCTGTGTAAGCAGCTAGCACAACCTTTCCCATGTTCCTATTAATTTTGCATTATACATTTAGCTGGTTTCCAAACACTATTTATCTAAGGTGTATATCTTGGCTTTTGTTTAGCAAAAGAGAAGGGACGAATCTACTTCATCAGTATTTCGTAATCTGTATGCCCTTTGGGGATACATGACCTCCCTTTTTATCTTTGTATGAACGGGTTTAGCTTGTTTCCTATCCGAGTGACATTATAGTATGAAACAAGTCTCATAAGATACACTCTCACAATAATAATGATAATAAAAAGTTTTGGATGCAGATGTATTTTAATTGATTGTCCCTAAATGGAGTTTGTTTATAGTTATAGCCAAAACAAAATGTATTTTAATATTGTTTAAATATATTCTCTCTGTTTATATATATTTATATATATATATATATATATATATATATATATATTTGTGTGTATTTGTATATATGTGTGTTCCATGTACACCCCACCGCTGTTTGTATAAGCCACCATAATTACACAATCCCACATTATGTTTTACTAGGGGATCATCTGACTGATGAGTTTAAGAAGGTTAATCCATTGCATAAAGTACCTGTTCTTAAAGAAGGAGATTTCACACTTATTGACAGGTAATAATGTTTATTTGAAGACATACTTGCAACTCTCAAACAAATGATGAACACTTTTCTTGCAATAAGAATAAAAACTTTCCAGTAACTTAGAAGAAACTTACCTTATTTTCTCTATCCTTAGTGTTGCAATGTTGCGCTACCTAGCACAGAAATATAATACCCCAGATAACTGGTACCCATCTGATCCGGAGAAACGTGATCACGTTGACAAATTCCTGGCTTGGCAACACTCAAATACACGTCCCAATAGTTGTAGAGTCTTCTGGGCAAAGGTAATTATCATGTTTGTAAGATCATACGAAGTAAATATTGTAGATACAGCAAAGCAAATAGTGCATTCCTGTGGGCCATCTAAGTACATTTATTGCTTATATAGGCCTTTCAATTTGTCCCAGATGGTTGGGTCATTTAAAATGGGGTGCCCACAAGATCTTTTGTTCCATTTAGTAGAATACCATTTTTTAATGAGATGATTCATTTATATGAACAAATTGAACAGATAGAAAAGCTAAACATGTCCAATATTGTATCAATTTGTGATAAGTCACTAGAATATGTTATTTTTACCATTACAAGTTAAATCGTGTAGATTTTTGTAAATATGATTTTATTACAGAGCACTTAGAATGTTATACAATTTTTACCTTTCCACTATATTTCTGCCCAACACTAGAAACATATATACATGTTTTCTGAGAGAGGGAAAGTAGACTTTTAAATGAGTATATAAATATATATTTATTCTTAATGAAAAAAAATTACACTACAATGGTGCATCTGATGCAAAATGATTTGCAAATGAAAAAATGCCTACATTTTGAGCATTTGGTGTATGCAGCAGAGATATAACAAACAACGCAAATGAATTAAAAAACAAAAAGTGAGATAATAACTAAGATCATAAGGTTTGATTTAGGTTAACTAAGTGTTAATAATTTGTTTAATGACTCTTGTATGTATCGTTCTCATGCACTGAATTAATACCAAATTACAGATATATATTTACTTTATGTCACCAAGACTTAAGTGAAGTTTGAAATAATATATATATATATATATATATATATATATATATATATATATATATATATATATATATATATATATATATATATATATACATGAAGTAGTTTAGTATTTTATAGTAGACAATATTTACATCAATGGGCTTTAATGAAAATATGTAAACAATATTGAATGGAGTTTTCCCAGAAAAATGGGGTCCTGCTCCAAAAGCACTGCGCAATGTTAAGTTCTCACAATGGAGTCCCAGAAAGGGCGAAGAGCCTGCAGCTGAGAACAATGAGCAGTATTTATTCTTCCCCTATGTAGAAACTTCAAACTAAGGCTATATCTCCACATCTGTTGGGACTCTCTACGCTAAGCAAATTGCTTGGCGGGAGGTCACGACGGAACACATACACGGCGGATGCTGTGTTCTCACATCGCTTAGCCGTTCCGGCGATGCAGAGGTTAACGTAGAGCAGGTAAAGTGTATGTGATCCGTCAGGATCCCCGCCAAGCACTGCGCTTAGCGTCGGGGTCAGGATGTGGAAACATACCCTAAGATATAATGACATGGAACATGCAATTTAGAATAGAAATAATGACTTTCTGCCATTATTAACTCTCCATGGTGCTGAATTCTTGTTCATATTTTAGCACTATATACAAATTTCAACTGATAGGTCAAATATTTATTTTTGTATACTTTATTTAATTGTTGTCATGTCACCAACATTTAATTATCAAATATTCACATATCATATTTTACCAAAATCTTAGGGGCAAATCACATTAAATCACAGGGGAAATTTTTAGTTTGAGATACACTGAGTGATTTGACCTGCAAATGTTCAATCATGAGACCCATAATCACTGTGCCCACTATCTGCCAAATGTGAGACAGGAAGAGGTGAATGTCAAGTTTTCTGGGTGCGTGATCTTGTCCCACATCAATACTTATTGTTTACATAAAACAGATCAAGTTAGGTCTAGTCTAATTGACACCAGTGGGTTGGTTTACTGATGGAATAGTGACTTTTCACTTGGCATAACACACGGTAAAACCTTCACCTTCTCGTATGATCTGACTGCACAAAAATATACTCCCACTAAATCAAGTCTGACAGAATTGACATTAGTGTTTTTTGTGCTTGTTGGCAGTTCCGTTGGGGCTGCAAATGATTTGATGTGAAAGAATAAACATTCCTTGCACTCCCCTGTGTTCTTTTTTGAAGCTGTGTAAAGAACGATAGTATGAATAATGACAGCTTCCAATATATCTCAGTACATATTGTACATGTAACACCTGACTTCACCAAATAACAAAACTGAACAATTTATCTTCTGGGTGTGCTTGCACTTAAAGTAATAGAAAGGTTGAATACATGTCCTTGCGAAACAAATTTTTTTTTTTTAATAGATAAAGCTATACAACCTATCACAATGATCTATTTTTCTGTTAAGGATAATCGATCTTTCAAAAAGGTCTTCAATTTTTATATTTGGTATTGAGACAAATATTATCAAAGCAATTCCTGACATCTTTTTGAGAACACAGGTTTATTGGCTGCTTATCTGCCTGAGAAACATGAATTCAGTCATAGTGAACCAACATATGAGTCAGACAATTTTCTAAGTACACTGGTACAGGGATGACATAGTTCAAGGGCATAATGATGTTTTCTACTCTCAGCTAGGGGTGTATTTAAAGAATTTATATAAAACTGGTCCTGTAATTAAAGCAAAACCTCCATAAACAAATTTTGTTCATACTTTGCTGGTGAGCTGTATTCTTCTGCTTAGCTACATATTATTTCCTACTTCTGTAATGAGTGTAAAGAGATAAAAGGAAACAACAATAAATCAACCCAGAAATGTTAGCTTTGGTGTTAACTACAGAAAAAAAATGCACTGGTAGGCTGCATGAACTAAAGGAAAAGTAAGCATTAACACTATTCACACTGCATTGTGCCAACTTTAACCCACCCTCCCCCACCATGTTCCTTTGGACTACTAACTTGTTAACATTGCAGAGTCATGCCATGGTTTCCCTGTTCATGCCTATACTGAAAATAGTGGAAAATGTGGTTTTCTTTTCAACCTATCTACCCTGTCTGCACTTTAAAATACAGAAGTAGATCTTTTAATGTGCAGACGCACAGAGAAAGGATGAGACATAGCACTGTCATGTCAATGCACCCCACAATTTAAAACAGCAGATCTCTCATAAGCTGCATACACATGTGTAGATATGGGCCAGATCGATGGCCGATTTGAGCGCTGTGCACGCTCACGGCCATCTATCTGGCCCATATCTAAGGTGACAATCCCTGTTTTGGAGTGGGACCAATCAATCCCAGGATATTGGACATGACTGTTAATCACGGCCGATGTCCGTTACTTCAGAGTGGGCCCAGAGTGAGAGAAATCAGCTCAGCTGTACAAGGAGAGGAGGGGGGGGGCATACTGGCTGGGCTGCCTTTTCTCCTCCTCCTCAGCTGTCAGCCTGTGCTGTGAGAACATCTCTTACAACAGAGGATGAGAACTGCATGTTCGGCATGTGTCACGGGTCCCCTTTGAACAGCAATTGATGTGCGCTTTGGTGCACATTGACTACTGTTCGACTGACCCGCGATCAATCACAGCATGGTGATGTGTATAGTACAGATCTTTGAAGGGAAGGGAAAAGTCCATGTCAACAAGCTGGTAGGTCAGAAGAATGGGTGGGGTTGGGGTTAGTAGAAAATGTGCACTAAAGTTGAATAAGTGCAGTAAAATGTAAAGCTCTTAGAGAAAGTATGACATGGACGTCTGTAGACATCATTCTCATGTTAAATGTTTTTAAATCCTTGTAAAATATTTAAAATATAGTCAATGCTCTAGATCAAAAAAAGATTAATCTGTTAGAATTAAATAAATAATTGAGCTGAAAGATATAAAATGTCAATTCGTTTTTTGTTTTAAAATTATGAGGCCAGTTTTCATGTGGCTCTGCTGTGTCAACAAGATTCCACGCTGACATAAACAATGCAGCACAGATAGAACTGTGGGTGGATCTTCCATCTGACATATACTCTGCCTTTCTGGCTAAGCTTATTGCGAGCCATTTGGGTGAAGAAAAGAGCATCTTATGGTTGCAAACAATACCGTATATCACAAAAGATATGTTATATATAAATAACTCACTCCTAGTAACTCTACCATTTATAAACAGTTTTGATGAGGGAAGAGCCAACAGCTTAAAACCAGTTAAAGATACAGATAGTACAATGGGAGCTGCATCTGAGATACAGCTATGGCCAACAGTTCCAATGAGGGGGCAAACATGAAATAATTGAGATCCAGACATCCTTGTAGTCTATCTGAGCTTACTACCTTGCCTATCTCTATTGTCAATAAGACATAACGTTTGTTCAATCTGCACTCTACTCTGCCAATTGTAATGAGTCTGATAGAACCAAATGTAATCCATACTTCTATTATTATTATTAATGTATTATGGCTGTATTGAATGACAGTGTCAGAAAATTAAAACAGAAAAGATTGAGTTGAATTTCGACTAGAGAAATGGGTGATGGGTAATGAGGGCTGAACTCTAGACTCCACTGTACATTAAATGCAGGGGTTTAAACGTAGTGCTCGAGCCGGCCATTAACGGCAATGGGGCTTTGACAGGGCTGGTTTCACGGCCCATCAGAGCCCCGGATCCGCTAGCCCGGCCTGCGTTAGACTTATGTCGACATGTCTGTCCATAGTAGGGAGGGAGGCTTGTGCGGCCATCAGTGGATGTCGGCGCATAGTGGAGCCTGGGCTTACTGTAATGAAATATAAAACACCTGCCCAGAAACACTTAGCTAAATTACAAAACTTAAGTCTATTAAGTTGTTTCTGAGAACTATCTTTAAAATATGTAGAATATACGATGGAGAAGTTGACAGATTTATTATGAAGTTGAATTTACATAACTTTGGATGCCAAGCTCTGCCAAGAGCAAAGACAGACAGATCTTCCCTGGTGATTCAGGCTAAAACTCTTTGTGTGTCTTTGGTACGCACCCCATTTACTTTAAATACCGCACCCCATCGTGGAACAATTTGCCCTGGTGATTATTCTCATCAGATATCAGATAAAACAAAATTGTATAGTTGTCAACAGAACGTTTCAAGCACGGTGCGCTCTCACGGCTATCTTTTTGGCCCATATCATATTGGCTGGGACCAATCAATCTTTCTCGAAAACAGCCATATCGGACATGACCAATAAATACGGCCGATGTCCGTTGCTTTGCCTAGAGACCGTGGGTCTCCAGGCAAAGCATTGGCTAACCCGGGGAGAGAGCAGAGCTGTCCGGCTCCCCCGATATCTCATAGCTGCAAGGAACATGTGACAGCTCAAACATCGAGCTGTCTGTACCCTGCTAAAATCTTCCATTGGGTACACCTGTCCCAAAATCACATTTGCATTCTGATCAGTCTCCAAAAATAACAATTTCAAATTAAATCTTTTTTATTGCTAGAAGTAGCCGATCATATTGAACTGAACTTGTTTAGTAAACTTGGAGACATTTTCATAGACATTCAAAGCAGCTTGGATAGAATTTGATGCGCTACGAAATGCCTTACTAAACAAGTCCAGTGGAACGTGACTCTGCTACTAGCTATATATTCACACACAATTAACCTTAGGAATTACAAAAAGCTGAATATTAACTCCCAAAAAAAACCTATGGCAAAGAGTCAGTTTGTAGAAAATATAAGTGGAACATAAATTATGCTGGTGCTTTGTAAACTTTGGTTTACAGAATGAGCCTGCTTCTGTACACTTCCTATTGTATCGTAATGTTTATATTACAGTGTTGCCTTTTGTTCAATTAAAATAAGACCTATGCCTGCATGTTATGTGGCTGCTGGGATATATTTTAAGAAAGGGTTATTTGTTGATCCGCGAAAATGCAAGTCAACTGTTTTAATGTGACCTGATAATACATTATGAGATATGTGATTCAGCACATTCCATTAGAGGCTTCACTGCAAAATACATATGCTGATATAGATCATGTATATTCCTAGAGGCAGTTTGTGTCTTCGTTACAAACTCACTGCTGTATGAAATGTGTGCGTTGTGCAGACTATGAAAAAAATCCTTAGCCAGACATCCAATTCGAAAATTAGCCTAATCTTATCACAGACATAAGACAAAGAAAAGTTTAAAGCTTCTTGATTAATGCCATGCCAATTTGGAAAACCATGACCCTCCAGTGTCACATTAAATGCAGGTATATAGTTAACATATTACACAATTTACTGTCAATATGAACATCAGTAAAAGCAACATCACATTTTATATTTCTACTGTACAAAGATCCCCTGCTATTTGTAGGCTATTGTTATTGCATACTAAACCCTACCTAGTCACTGATATTATGTCTTCTTGGCACTATTGCCTATTTGATGTTGGCAATACATATGCATTTGAAGTTTTAACTGCATGGAGTCATGATCTCCTCTGTTGACCATTTGCTGTATACTTTTCCTTAATCCCTTTAACAAAGAATTGTAAAGTAAACTTGTACACGAAAATATGGGGGCTGTCATTGAACAGATTATATACTCTTTAATTCTTTTACCCTCCTGCCGTTCCTGGCGGCTCAATCTCGTCCAGCGCTGACTTGTAAGTATAGCAATGGACGAGATGGAGCCGTCAGGTCAGAAGATCAGATCCCCGATTTACTATTCTGTGCTGCTATGGGATCTGAAGGGGAAGCTTTAGGAGGAGAAAGGACCTCCCCCCCCGTGACATGATGACGTCAAGTCGAGGGGGGAGGGGCGGGGGATTCAGATGGAATTCGGACCAGGACATTCTTCTATGCAGAAGAATGTTCCCAGTGTGATTTCCAGATGTTGCAGTTGCAGGTAACCCTTTGTCCCCTTTGTTTCCAGATGTTGCAGTTGCAGTTAACCCTGGTGTGTCCATCACATCAGGGGACAGAGAGTGCCAGAGGGCATTGTATTGGATACAGTGATAACAATTCAAAGTAAAAACAAAAACATATAACACATTTCCAATTGAATAAACATTTAATTATGAATATAAAAAACATAAATAGAAATACATACTCTTATAAAATATTTCATACAAAATAAGTGTTTTAGAGATTTTATCATTCAAATAATAACTTTTATTATATATATATATAT
>CM070032.1:90740308-90757291 GCA_036250615.1 Ptychadena robeensis | reverse complement strand
CAGTCGTCTTATACGCCGGCATATACGGTAATTGTTTGTTACAACATTATTATAGTCAGGATGTCTACTAGACCCTTGTACCGACATATTTTAGAAAGTTACAGGCCTACAAGGCCAATAAGTCTTTGGTGCGCTTTTGGTACAGAAATCTGGACCTCAGCAGAGCGCTAGGGAGGTTAATTGACTTGGCAAAATTATGCAGATTAGTTCTATTTTTTAAACTACACTAACTATGGGTCACTATGCCAAAGTCCTAAAACCAACAGAGTCATGCAACTATCACTAAGACACAAAGAAATGGCTGCACAAATGGTTCCACATAATACTTAAATAAACACGTATACCTACCTCTATTTTTACAGTGTATGACTCCAGCAATTCTGGGCCTGAATGTTGAATCAGAGAAACTGAACCGAATCCTTGCTGAGTTCATTGCTGTCATGAAACATCTAGAGGAGAAGTTTTTAAAGGATAGACCATTTCTTGCTGGCGATGATATCTCACTGGCAGATCTTGTAGCTATTGTGGATATTATGCAGGTAAGATAATGTCAAGAATAAAATAACTTTAACTACTAGATCAGATCAGATGTCAAACTCCAATGTACCAGGAGACAAATGTAAAAACTTGCATGAGGTTGCGGGCCAGACTCGGCCCATATGGGTCAGAGTTTGACACCCCTGGTACACACAAGGATGGGGGCATGCACAGACTGCATATAAACTTTGAGGTACATACAGTGCATACACCCATGGAAAAACATGGACTGCAAAGAGTATGCCCCCATCCCTGTGTGTACAGTGTGTGTGTAGTCCATGTGTGCCCCCATATTTGTGTGTACAGTTGGTGTACTTTGCATTTCCACATTTCCCCTTCTCGGATAAGGGGAGGGTGCCTGATCCATTGGAAAGGTCAGAAAGTGACAGAAACACCACCCAAATGGACCGGAAATAGTATGGGAACAATGTCTAATTTTTTTTTTTACAGACTGACAAAAACATGCCTATAAACCCCCCCCCCCCCGCCCCAAAACTATTTTACAGGAAAAATTACACTCTAAAATCTTATATGCCAGGGCCTGCAGGTGAGCTGACGCTCTTAAATATTATATGACAGCGCCTGCAGCTGACCTGATGCCCTAAAACATTAAATGACAGTTCCTGCAGGTGAGCTGATGCTCTAAAACATTAAATGACAGTGCTTGCTGTTCAGCTGCCACTTTATAACACTACATGTGAGTGCCTGCAGTTGAGCTGCCGCTCCAAAACACTATATCCAAGTGTATGTGGTTTAGCTGACACTCTAGAACATTACTTGTAAGTGCATGCAGGTGAGCTGATGCTCTAAAACATTATATGACAGCACTTGTAGGTGAGCTGACGGTCTAAAACATTATATGACAGCACCTGCAGGTGAGCTGACGCATTAAAACAAAGTGAGTGCTTGCTGTTCAGCTGATGGATGCTCTAAAACACTACATGCGAGTGCATGCAGGTGAGCTGATGCTCTAAAACACTACATGCGAGTGCCTGCAGGTGAGCTGATGCTCTAAAACATTATATGACAGCGCCTGCAGGTAATCTGCCGCTCTAAAACATTACATGCAAGTGCATGCAGGTGAGCTGGCGCTCTAAAACATTATAAGCGAGTGCATGCTGTTCAGCTGGCGCTCTAAAGAATTGCATGCAAGTGCCAGCAGTTCAGTTGCTGCTCTTAAATATTACATGCGAGTGCATGCAGGTGAGCTGATGCTCTAAAAAATGTTGTGCATGCATGCTGTTCAGCTACCTCCCTAAAATATTATCTGGTGGAGAAAATGCCCACAGTAAATCTTAATGTTAGTCTAAATATCAATGTGTCTGCTTCACCTAAAAGGAGCAGATTTTACAACATGTAAGTCAATACCTCGGTCCACAAGGTCCAACAACTCAGTCTCTCCTATCCGATGGGCTAAAGGCTCTACCTATCCCCATCCCTCATACAGATCCCTATATAGGGGCAGGATGGTTCACTCTCAGGATGGGTAATAACCCACATGACTGTCCTGAAGCAATCAGTGGGGGTGCCACTCCCTCACTTGCGATTACAGAACACCTGTGATGTTAACCCTTCCTGCTCTTACAGGGGTGTCATGTCATTAGTGGCCATAGTCTCTCCCCCCGCCCCCCTAGATCTATGTGGTCTCCCTCCTTGTCGTCCAATCAGCTGTACGTGTCGGCAGAGAGCCCACTTGGAGCCCACCTTTGCGGTGCAATATCCCTGGCATCCCAGGTGAGGTTGCCAGTGTTCACACCTCGGCTCATTTCGGTACTGCACAGGTTACAAACTACCATTCGTTTGTTCTCTGCACATTAATTAAAAAGTGCCATACTGCGGAACACCTACACAATGGCAAATGGCAAAGGCCTGTTTGGTGAGGCCTGACTTCTCTCTTTTGTAACACCACTGCCTCTTCCAGCCTGTTTTGGTGCTGTGGACCCCTCCTCTGTACTGCTGTCCTCGCTTGGCTTTCACCTTGCCATGTTGGGACAGTGACCTCATTGTACACCACCTCCTCTTCCAATTCCTCGCTCTGCTCATCCTCCTGACTTGATCTAAAGATAACCTGTTTGGCAACTGTGTCTCATCATCATCCACTTCTTGAATGAATGATTGCCAATCACCACCCTCATATTCTTGTGACGGCTCAAGAGTTAAGCTGGCCATACACCTGCAGGATTCTCTGTCAGATTTCCTTCAGATCAGATCAGATCTACCAACAACCATGTAATATGAGGACCTTTCTACACCTTCCAATCACTATGTATTGTATCAGGGAGGTCACTGTACTACATGGTTGTTGGTAGATCTGATCTGATCTGAAGGAAATCTGACAGAGAATCCTGCAGGTGTATGGCCAGCTTTAGACGTTGGGAATCAGGGCACATTATCTCAGGTCCCTCCTTTAAAGGGCAAGAGGGCTTAATGTAAGTGTGGAGCTGTACTTCGGAATATCCGAGTATGGGATCACTTTTTTGGCAAGCCTCTACATGGTGGGAGGAAGGATGATCAGAGTTAGGATTAAGTTGATCAAGCTCTTGGCTACAGAGACTGGACCTGGTGGAAGAAAGGGTAGTGTTTACAAGACTGGAACCATTATATTCAGCAATCCAACCGACAAAATGTTTGCAATGGCCTGACATGGACAGTGTTGTCCTTGCCGCCCAGCTACCTTGGACACAGGGTCTCAGAATCATGCTCACTTCCCTGTCTCTAATTGCTCACCTTCTTCATGTTAACTCCTTAAAAATTTGCCACAGTCAGATTGCTATTATTTTTTTTTGCACAGTCCATAATTTTTTCAAGATGTCACAAAAGGCCACACCACGCACAGTAGCTAATGTCCATGTGAATGTATGTGAAAAACCGCAATAATATTTTACTGTATGTAGGTGGCAAAAAAATAGCCAGATTTTTTAGCAGTGAATTTGTCACAGTCAGATTAATATTTCTGAAAAGTCCAGAATTTTTTGAGGATGTCTGAATCACACACAAACGGCCAACGTAAATGTATGTGAACAGCACCAACTTTTTTTCAAACACTGTAGTTGTCAAAAAAATCCAAAAATTTTTAAAGTAAATTTGCCAAAGTCACATTAAATGTTGTTTTTATTTTTATATTTTTAAGTCTAAAAATGGTTTCTTAAGTCTAGTCTGACTAGATTAAAATCGACAACAACAAAACCAGTATATAGTGCTCAGGTGAATGCGTGTCAAGTATAAGTCACTGTTGTGGAGCAGTATATAGACACAAACAAGCCCTGAACCTTGTTTAGTACCCAGATCAATGTGTGAAAAAAAGCACTGTTCTACAACCCAACAATAGAGTCTTGTCCCAAATTAAGATAAATCTAACCTGCAGTAATACTAGAGTCCTTAAAAGGACTTTGGGTCTTTGTTGTGGTATGGATCGATCTCTGCTGCGAGTGTGCACACTATATCTCCCTGCCTCTTTTCCTCATTGTCTGAGACGAACATGTGGCATCGGATGTTATATAGCATCCGATGAGGTATGCTAATCACTATTGCCAGCACCTAAGATGGCTACTGGCATTACAGTGAGGACAGTTACTTACCTGCCCCTTGATTGGATGTCTCCATGCTGCGGTAGTGCTATACCCTGAGCATGTGTTCGGCTGAGCATGGCCGCTCATCACTACTTTTCAGCACATCTCAAAAAGGTCAAACCCACACTTATGAAGGTCTATACATTATTGTATTACAACCTTCAAGTAACTGGGGGTCCATACAGTGGTCAGCCTTGATGGCACTGATCGTAAGCTAGCACTCACAGATTTGAGCTCCATAGCCTCAAGAAAGTTGATTCCAGTGAAATGCAGAAAAAAGTCATCCAATTTAGCATGGATCTAATGTAATGAATACATTGGAATAAAAACATTAGTTGCAGTATACCCTATGCATGTTTTGTTGACATTTTTCAAATTAAATATTTGAATCCTGAGTTTTAAGTGCATGTATGCAATTTAATAAATAAATGCTCATATATGCAATTAAGCTGGCGTAGCAGCTATATAAATATATTTTATTTAAAAAATACTGCTGGGGAGAAACTAACTTTATTTTTTTATTAAAAAAGTAATACAGAGGTCCTTTGTTTTACAGGTGGTTGCAACGGGTGAACCTGTTTTTGAGCAGAAACCAAAGCTTAAAGCCTGGAAAGAAAGAGTAGAGGAAGCACTTGGTCCAGAGGTCTTCAAAGAGGCACATGAGGACATTCTCAACATTAAGGAAAATCAGCTTAATTCTATGTCTTCAGAATTTAAAGAGCAACTTAAGAGAAGATTGCTTCTTTTTACAAATAGTGGAACGTGGCTTTGCTAAGCAATGTAAGATCAACACAATAAACTGAGAATGACATGAAATGAATTACTACAATCTTTTGTGTCTTCTCAATATAATGATTTAAAATGCATATTGGCAAAAATGGAATTTTCAGCAGAATTTGTTTAAATCATTTGCACATAATCAAATCTATGATTACATTTTAGTTTTTTTAAAAGAAATTGTTGTTTATTTAAAACAGCTGTTTCTAATCTAGCATAAGTAAAGGACTACATACTTGTAATATAATAAAATCATGTTAGTTTGAATTCAATTACTTAGTGACTGCATAGCCTCCCATCCCGGCAGATTTTTCCCTTTGTGCTTTAGAATAATATCATAATACAGGTGCAGTTCACCAAGCACATTCATTGGGAAAGTAAATTGTAGTTGAGGTGATGAGGTGGTGGATGGTCTCCTGAGGGATCTCCTCCCACACGTTGACTAATGCATCCCCCAACTCCTGGAGAGTCTGTGGTACAACGTGGCGTTGGTGGATAGAGTGAGACACAATGTCCCAGATGTGCTCAATTGGATTCAGTTATAGGAAAAGGCCAGTCCAAACCATATTATCAATGCCTTCATCTTGCATAAACTACTGACACACTCCAGCCACATGAGGTCCACAAGCATGATGAAGATAAGGAAGAATGACTGTGGTACAACATATAATTAGGTAATTACAAGATGTGATGTTACCTTTTACCTCTAACCTCAAGGGCACACACATACACTGGCTCTGCACAGCAGGACCAGAAGGCAGGGAAGCAGTTAGACAGCTTCCATGCAACCTTTAACTACAGCTTTGCCTTGGAGCACGGAGCTTTGACCAGCAGAGTGGCATTCCCCCAGATATTTTACGGGATAAGACACTCCACTGTATAGTGTTCTATGCAGTGGAGCATCTAAAAGTCCACAAAACACAGTATAGATTTTAAGTTATATATAAAGCATGTTAATATTTTATGAATAAAACATATTTTGTGCTGGAATTTTATACACATACCTCATATGGTTAGACATTAGGGTGCACATTGAACTTTGTGATAATATTAGTGATACCGAATCATTTCCTGAGGAAACCAATTAGCAAACCATGTCGATAGAAAGATCAGTTTTAAATCATACAGGATCACAATGCATAATCACAGTTCAATGTACAACCTAATCTCTAACCATATCATGTATTTGTATAGCATTCCCTCCTTTTGTAGAGCTATTTGGGGTTCCTTTGTTTTTTTATTTATTTACATCTCAACACAAGGTCTTGTCTGTCCTGTGCACACCTGTACACTATTGGGAAAGTTCACTTATTTAACAAGACTGTATAATTAAATTCTTGAGGTCTAACTTCGCCTTTTTTTCCAAGGTAAAGTGTGTTTTCATGAAAAATGTCAAGACTACACTTTCCTCTGCGTTTCCAAGTGGCTTTCTATTTCTTTTTGTTTATTCTCTCAGCTTTTGGAGAATATGACAAAACATGTAAAAAAAAATTGAGTCTCTTATACTGTTATCACAAGTACAGTTTGCAAAATGCCAGTAAAATATTATATAGTGTTATTAGTCTAAGTAATCAAGACTATATGTAAATAAACAATGTGTTTTAAAGTGCTTCATTGCCATATTGTAAAATGGTTTTAAGGAAGCTGTTTGCCGATAAAAATAAGCATAGGGACTAAGCAAAGGTTTTAGAATGTTATCCATGTACTGGAATTAGTTTTAAATCAAAATGATTAGTATGGGACATATATTTAAAACAGGTAAAATGTAAACAACATTTTGCTGGTGTTGGGATGTAGTTATATCTAGTGATGAGCGAGCACCAAAGTATTCCGATGTTCTGGTGTTCGGTCTGAGCACACCGCGATATTCATGTGTTCTACCGAGCACCCGAGCCCAATGTACGTCAATGGGAGACAACCAGGCACCCCCTGCTCGGATGAGGGGAAGGTGTCTGGTCCATGGGAAAATTTTAGAAAATGCATCGGGACATGTATGGAGGCATCTTGGAACACAAATTGCTGCTGGGAACCATTTTGTCAGAGTTAAACCCCACTTTTACACACTGACAAAAACACGCCCAAACCCCCCCCCCCCCCCCAAAATACATTTTATAGGAAAAAGGATGCCCTACAACATCATACTGCAGGGCCTTCAGTTGAGCTGATGCTCTAAAACATTATACAGCAGTGCCAGAATTAGAGCTGGCATTCTAAAACATCATATGGCAGTGCTAAAATTTGAGCTGGTGCTCTAAAACATGATACAGCAGTGCCAGAAGTTGAGCTGGCACTCTTAAAAACATTTTATGGCAATGCCAAAGGTTGAACTGATGCTCTTAAACATCATACAGCAGTGCCTGAGGTTGAACTGGCGCTTTGAAAAACCATACAGCAATGCCAAAGGTTGAGCTGACACTCTAAACTGTTACATGCCAGTGCATGCTGTTGAGCTTTACTCTAAAACATCATAAGCCAATGCCAGAGCTTGAGCTAAAACATTACATGCCAGTGAATGCAGGTGAGCTGATGCTCTCAAACATTGGATGGCATGGCTCTGATACCCACCCAGATTTGCATCTGGAAAGTGGAGAGGTAATATGTCAGTTGTACTATTTGCACAACTTAGGATTTGTCCTCACTAACTAGCCCTTCAGTCATCAAGGAGCCAAGTCTGTGAGTAAAATCCCAGCAGCATAGTTTATATTGAAGGAATCCATCTAAAAGGCGGTGTGATCTGAGGGATTGAGGGGTCATTGCATTGATATGCCTGAGAGGGCATCCTGACATCTTTCCTTACCCTCCTCCTATATTTTATTTACTAAGTACAGAAATATCTGTGTGATGACTGGAAACCTACAGGTTGAGCGCCGTAGTCTTTGAGATGGGGTCATCTTAATTGAGTCCCCATAACAGGGCTACAATGGATATAGATTTGGAGTATAATTAAAACATTTGCCCTAAGTATTTTATGTAAATTTCATGTTCACTTACACCTTTATTAGCATTGTTTTTCATAAAATGTAATCGCCTATGTTCACCCACCACTGATTTCTGTTTAGCGTAAATTTAATGTTTGTGGGTGAAAGTATAAAAAGATGCCAATGGCTGAACTATAGTGTCTGGATACTTTCATGAACTATCAATAAATACAATTGCTGACTCTGATATCAAAACATTTACAGGTAATTTACAAATCAAACCTCTTTTAAATGAAGCTTTGTTAGAGTGGCAAAATTTTTACTCACACAATGTAAAATGCAAATGATGCTTCATATTCATGTGTATATCAGGGGGTATTTTGACCGTGACCGTTTACATTGTGGCTTTATGAAATGAACGTTAGAAGCAAAGCATTAGAAGAGTCTGCTGTTGACTGCAACTTTGCAGATAACGTTAAAAGCATATGATTTGCCCATAAAATTGTAGTATGGATTTCTACTACAAAACCAAATGTATTGAGTGAGCAGGTACAGCTAAATTATGAGATCTCTCTGCAAAGTGGCTACCGGTAGTAAAAGTACCATAGTTGAGCATTGCCAAATATTGATACTTTAACTTAAGAGAGCCATTCAGATGTTTTATAGATCGATATTGTCTGGTGTAAGAAATAAACTATTTTAAATGAAATGTTTACTTGCACTCTATGCCAATAGTTTCTTTTTTTACAATTTGTACCATATCACTAACTTCTGATGGCATAATAATAGCTGTTGTTTACCAATAACACACCAGTTCATGATACAATACAAAGACCTCTAAATATGTTGGTTAACTCAAAGTATGCATTGCCAACATCCCAAAAAGTGGGAAGTGTTGTACTCAACCATGTGATAATACCTGGCCTAAACTATGGGACTTTAGTGGCAAACAGAAGTAAAACAATCAAATTGTATGTTTTCAAACATTGGTGTAAAATTTATTAATGCCAAAAAGCATATCAATACATTTTATGTATCACCCGACTGCAATGTAGGTCAGTCATATAAGGACTTTGCCTCAAGGCGTTTTGTGACTTAATGCCTCTTCATCAAGAGAATGCAAGGTGAAGTACAGCTGAAAATGTGAGAAAAGGGTAAATAAACAGAATATCTGTTAGGTCCGGAGGCTCACTTGAGTCTGAGGACACTGAGGCTGGAGAGTGGAGTGAAGCCCAGTGGCAAGGACCGCAGGATGCAGCTGGTAGCACGATAAAGCAAAGGCGTAGTCAGGTAACAGGCAGTAGGTCAGGGCAGGCGGCAATAAGCGTAGTCAGGCAATCCGGGTTGGCAGCAGTAATGGCAGACAGTTGTGAGGGATCAGGCAGTAGAATAGTCAAGGGCAGTTCCGAGGTCAGCAGCGGTTATTCTTTAATTGCAGAGCAGTAGAGGAGGTGTAGCACGATCAAGGTTAGAAGCAACAATAATCAGCACAGGAAGGTAGCAGAGGGTTGGGCTTTATAGGGGGGAGTAGCAGGTGTCAATGATCATGGTAATTGGCTAGGACAGCAGGAACAAGAAAGATCAGGAAGATTCAGGGATGAGTAGTCCAGAGAGGACAGTAGCCTAGTGAGCAGAGCCACCGCCTGACGTGCAGTCGGTCATGGGTTCAAACCCCAACAATATCTGATGAAAATGGATACAGAGAAAACCTTAAAAAGTACAATATACCACTAAAGTCAAAATATGTCAGATACCATGAGTACCTTGAAAGTCTGCTTTCCGCTTGACACACACCTGCAGGTCTATCATAAATGGTGGTAGGCACAATAATGATCCGCTTAGGAACAAAAACCTAGAGTAGGGGTGGGGAAACTTTTTGACTCATGAGCCACAGTGGGCCGAACAAAGAACATACAAGCCTCCCAAGTCCTCCCAGCCTGGGTGGTAAATTACCTTGATAAATTGATAGATTTTCCATGCCACTTAAAATCTTATCTCTGGGCAAACTTTAGGAGACCACAACAATCATCCTCTAGGCATCCTTCATTTATTGCAGTGAGTAGAGGGAGACAGAGCATCTTGACACCAGGGTGACAAAGGGCCTGGTTAAAAGACTAAATGGGCTGGATATGGCCCGATGGCCATAGTTTGCCAATGTCTGACCTAGAGTATATTACGTATATTAGGAAAAGTACCTAGAGTATATTATATATATTAGCCTTAAGAATATTCAAAGGAAGTAGCTTACGGTACCCAAAGAGAGTACATATATCTTTACTCCTTTCCTTCTTTTCCAATGAGATATAAGTATAACAAAGCATAGGGTGTGTTATTAAAATGTAATGAACTGAGAACTGAGTAATGAATTAAGTGTGTGTTAAAAAGTTTAAATCAATAATGAAAAAGACTATACTGTAAAGTGAATGCGAGTGTGAGAAGGATATCTAACATGAGTGCAGAGCTGAGTGTCTATGTATATGTGAAATGGGAGAACTAATTAAGCATAATAAAAGTATGCTGTGGGGTAGTGCATAAATCCAATGTGCTGTGCTATTGCTGTGCTATTTCTGTGCTATTGCTGTGCTATTTCTGTGCTATTGCTATATGTGCTGTTCATTCCTAGAATTAATTTTCACAGTTGTTTCCTATAATAAAAAAAAGAACTTATATTCCATAATTTTTATATATTAATCAATTGGATAAATACATGAATCTTAGGTAAAAACACATACAAATAGATCCATAACTGCATGACTGTGTATTGGTATAACTGTATTTTTTAAATACATCTCAAATATATGTATTTATAATAAGTGATGGCCGAACTACTGCCAGGTCTGTCTGCGAACAGGCGGATCGGACTTTTAAAAAAGTCTGGCGTCCGCCTGTTCGCGGGAAGATTAAAATTCCCCACCTGTTCACAGGGAATTTGATTTGTAAAAACTGGAAATGACGTCACTGGCGTCACTTCCGGTACCTGTAATGCACAGTTCCCGGTTTTGATACCTGGACGTGACGTCATTGACGTCACTTCTGGTTTGAGCCGGTTTTTTTTCAAGAGAGACCGGCTTCTCTGTGCGGTCGCTCCTGAAAGAATTCCTTTACTGGCCGGATCATTCTGCTCCTGATCTGGCCAGCGGAAGAATAGTCACCTTCTTCCCACCGGTGAACAGGGTGACAGGGTGTTCGCCGGGGGAAAAAAAGCAAACATCACTATTTATAATATAAAGTTTATATTGTGACAAAATATAATTACCAAAGGGTACACTTTAAAACAAGATATCAAAGCTAGCTGAGCTTATTTTATAAGTTGTAGTGCCTCCACTGCCAGTTTGATTGGAGCATTTCTCGGACTACATGGACAACATACTGCAATACATACAAAATATTTTTAAAATGATCGGAACAAAAAAAAATGGCCAAACATGTGACTATTCATAATACAATGCTTGTACAACATTTTATCCTGTAATTTTTCTGTAAAATTCTGTTAATTTCCATTTACAAATAAATTTTTTGTAGATGTGATTTTATAACTAGGATTATACAACTGCTTTTATCATTTACTTGTTCATGTTGCCACATGTTTGCAATGCCTACAATAATTCCGCCCTGTTTGCAATTTATTAAGCCCCCTCAGGTTCATTAAGACTCATGTCTAGGCATTAACAGTTAATATACTGGAGCTCCTGACCTATTCTACCATATGTCACACCTATTGCCTTTCTTCCCAATAATCAGCTGCAGTCATTTGTATCCTGTAGCTTAACAGTTTTGACCTGTTTTACCAACTGGACTTCAGGATTCATTATTATTTATTTTTGCCATCCCCTTTCAATGGATGATTGTTTTGCTTGTTAGTAAGAGCAGATGGTGCACCATCTTGAAGAATCCACCCAGATAGCTAATTAAACTGACTTTAGCACTGAGGCAACAGATTGCAGAGTCTCAGAGATCTTCCACTTAAGGCAAAGTCATAAATCATCATCCAGAATGGCACTAACAAATCGTCCGATGCCCAGGACTGACTCACATATTTGGCTCTTTACTTATGCTTGTTAATGTGCCAATGGTCTTTTCATGGCCAAGCTAATTTTTTTCCCAGGATGTTTATAATTCTTATGACTGCTTCTGTCATGGCTGTTGCTCAACTACTGCTAAGTGTTTGGAAACAGAGTAAAGTAAACCAACATTAGAAATTTCAATCTTTCAATCTAGATATTACATTTTATATGTTAAGCATTTCTACAGTAAGTTCTTTGCATGGCTGATTAGAGACTTTTTGTCATAAATGCCACATTTCTTAGGTCAATAGTATATGTTATACATAAAAAGGTCATGTATTATCACTATAGTATAGAATTTTTCTTGCAGATAAATACACAAGATATTTGATCTGCTTTCACATAAAAAAAATTAATCCAATAACAGTGCAACTCCTTAATAAATCCCCTCAGCTGCATTGGTTATTCATTAAAATTTATTTATGTATGTTCCAATGGCCACTAGAAGTGTAAAAAGGAGCCCTTGTATATATTATACTGATGATCTATCCATAAAATACTGACCTTGTTCTCCATCCCCAGTCCCCTTTTATTGCCTAAGTTCCGCACCCAAGCACTCTATCCAGTCATGAAGCCAGTTTGTTTCCTTATGTGACTGGTTAGTTGATATCAGAGGTATGGCACTACACATCTTTATAGCACTGCCTTTTTTGATGAACGCAACCTGCTTATGTGGAGTTATTTATGCTTTAATTGCTAAATGAGGTTCATAGATTTAGTGGCTCAGATGCAAAGAATGTATACAAATATTTTACAAAGATATAAAGTTAATGACCTGTATTAATGCAGAGAAGTGGTTGGCTTGTGTCTACTTCTTGATGCTTACAATGAAGGGAGTACAGCATTAGATTTCCTTCACCAAGATTTCAATTGGTATTCATTTCTCTTAAGGCCCCCATACACGGGTCGGATTCCGGCCGGATTCCGGGCCGATCGATTCCGGGCGCGTGCACGTGAATCGATCGTGCTGGAATCGTGTGCAGCCCACCTTGTCCGTCCGATCACGTCCGATCGTTCGGGGGCCCAGAATCGGATCCGTCAGAGAACCAACATGTTGGTCTTTTTGATCCGATTCTGCACACATCAGGGGAAGTTGCCATTTGTGAGGTGGAATCGGAGGTGGAATCGGACACGGAATCGTCCCGGAATCGTGCCGGAATCCATTGGACAAGGTGGTATGCAGCGATGGATTCTCTTAATTGGCCGATTGATCACACCTGCGATTCCTGGCAGAATCGCCGGAATCGATCGGGTGAGTGATCAATTGGCCATGGAATCCTGCACGTGTATGGCTAGCTTTAATCTCTGTTTTTTTCAGCTGACTTTTTTTTATATCTAAATGGTGAGTAAAAAATTGAATCTTAAAGAAAATGATTAAATAAATATATAGGCTACTAGATCCTTAATTGTTATTTATTGTTAAACTTCTCTCAGTGTCTAGTGATGTGATTGGGGGTGCTCGGAGACTGGTCTTAAACATCTTATCTACTGCAATTATGAATAGGATGGAGCTGTTTATCATGTGTATTCTAAAACAAGAAACCCATTAAAATTTAACTCTTATTTAAATGTAACTCTTAAAATTTGGTGCGAAAAAATATCACCCTACTCAAGCGAAGTTATGAAACTACTGCTAGAGCAGCAAATTTTATTTTAAATGATTTAAATAATAAGGCCATGACACTAAAATCATAAAAGAACCATGTCACTACAGACAGAATAGTTTCATACTTCCAAACCAACCATACAACATGTTATAAAATCAGCCTAGACCGAGCAATAAAGAGTCAGTGCCACACCCTTAGAAAAGTAGAAAAACTGAAGAAAAAGACCACTGGGCTTTTAAAGCACATTTACAGATCTACTGGACTTATTGGTTATTATTGATTGGTTATTATTGATTGTTATGTTGTATACAAACATAACTATTTCCCTTTTCCCAGCAAAGTAAAAAAATCACCCACCACCCATTCACCATTGGATTTTTTTTGTTTTGTTTTTATTTAAATTTTTTACTGAAACCCCCTTATACAGTACATGGAATGGCTTTTTTTTGTAAGAGAGACTAATGATTCATTGCTGCAATCTGTGTCCGTCACTGTATTATTTCCAGCATGCTGTCATCATTTTACACATTCCTCTAAAGACAAAACCTTATTAATGAGGAAAGTAGCATTCAAATGGGTAGCTAAAGAAAGATTTTCCCACTCTATAATCTAGAATTTAGATGACTCTGGCACGATATGTGATCATGGGTTTGAGTACAAAGGTAAGTGAAAGGGGCTTTTAGATTAGGATTTTTATTAAACTGACATGACTATTACATATGGAGTAGAGTGGAGTTGGGGTTGACTTTATGCATTCAATGGTCTGTTAATTTCACAATTTACAGAGCTCTATAAAACAGACAAAATATAAATTCAGCTAATAAGGTCAGCAAGAAAAAACACATGCAGTTTTATTTGGTAATATATAGAATAATTTGTATAATAACTGATTAATTTATCCTGAAAAAAAAAGAAATAGAACAAATGTTTTGGAATGTAATTAGATTTGAAATAAAACAATATGTTATCATGAAAAACCTAACATTTGAAGCAAGTGACCTTTTGAGGTATGTTGCTTTTTGCTCACCGGACTCCTGACATTTGCAACAAAACAGTTATAAACTTTGCCTGAAACATAAGTCCCATAGAGTTATGTAAAGAGCCTTTTCTTTCTATCAATATCTATTTTAAACACAATCAGGAGAAATATAATTATTATTGATTAAAAAGTATAGTCGATTTAAAATACACAAAACATTAAACAATAGTTTCAGCTCAGCAATCTGATTACAGAGCTATATTGATTGAAACACTTATTGGTAATGAGAATGTAGAAGTGAGGCCTCTGGTAAAGAAAGGATCTGTCATTTTCTGCAGAATAGAGATGTAGATGCATTTATAACACCAACAGATATTGAAAATAAACCCCTTTCTGTTCTAACCTTTTTGTCCTGCTCAGATGTGATGCCAAATAAAATCACATTAACAAATCAAGGGTATTTTCCATTCTGAATGACATTGAACCAACCCAAAGTGAAAACCTCTGTAAATAGAGGCTCTTAATTTTTTTACCTTGCCAAACCCCACTGGCATCCCATTATTTCATGGAAGTACTCTGGAAAGCAGTCCAAAAATACAAACTTACTATCATGTGATCAGTTTGTACTGCCCCAAACTCTGCCCCCCCATACATTCCTGGTGTCAATGACCAAAGATGTGAGGATTCAAGTGTGTCTAGGGGTTACCAATATGGGTAATGGAAATATACCCCAAACTGAATACTGCATAAAAACTGCCTTTTACATTTGTGTAGCTAAAAAAAACAAAACATTTGAAGAGCCATGCAAATTCACGAAGAAAAGGCTAAATTAAAGGATCATTGTTAGAAGGTGAAGTCAGAGGTGAATATAACACAGGTATACAAAAAAGGTAAACCCTTTAAATCAGAGATTCTTTAGATTTTTTAGATTTTTTATTCTATCTACACTGAAACATTAAACATTTAATCTCTAGCATGACATAACATTGTATACGATTTTCATTTCTTTCTTGTTAGTGTACTATACATTTCAGACACCATTATATTCTGGGCTGCACATAAGCAGTAGGCTGGTATGCAAACTGGACTTAAAACGAGCTATGCGTACCTTTATTATGCTTACTAAACGCATCTGCACAATAGCCTGAGAAGGGAGACATGCACAGTTTTCCTCATCCTCCCCCTCCTCCCCGATGTGGGAAAAGAAAGCCGTGCTTGTGTTGTGCTCTGATGGCAAGTGCTATCTAGTGACATCCAGTGGCTGAAGTTGATTTTGCAGATTCAGTTGAGATCAAAGCTCAAACACATTACATAGCTGTGCAAACAATTTCACTATCATGTATACACTACTGTAACAGTTAAACTTTTTAGATTCTTCCAATTTTTATTGTTAAATGTAAAAATTTATTTCAGTTGGATAAGTGCAGGCAAACATTATTAACTATGAAAGTTGCAGTTAGAGGTGTAAAATTGGGAATGTTAATTAATAATCCAAAAAAAAAAGATTGGACTTCTGAAGGGTGTGGGAGATCTGGGGGACAAAAGTTAGAGTAGGCATATGTAAGAGTAAAAGCTGACAAGAGAAAGGTTGCACTACTGAGTTATGAGATCTGGGGGTTCAAACATTGTCCTGTGAGAGTTACATTTGACCCAAGGCCAGCTGGTGACCTGTGGATGGAGACAGCTAATCAAAGGATCAATCAAGAACAGGGAGGTCCATCTGCAGCAGAATCTACCATGCAGAAAGCTGATGCAGAGGACAGTGAGGGAGATAGTGAGCAGGAAGGGCCCTTTCAAAACCATACTACATATGGGGTAAGTACCACACACCATCTCCTGGTACTCATCCAAGTAGCTCACTAAAAAAGTTTTGTGCATTCCTGATTATATTGCATCAACATAATGAAACTAAAAAAACTAAAACTAAAATACTAAAAGTATTGCAGCCACACCATCCCCTCGATTCTACAGGACCAATTTATTGTAGATACTGTTAAAGAAATATTTGTATTTTAGAAAAGTTTGTATTTTATTAATTTTTCATTAAGCCGTGCAGATAGCACTTCAGCAATCTCTTTCTCTTCTTAGCAATGCAATAGTAATTGGTATGGTTTTTAATGAAATTTTTTGCTATATTCAGCCCAGTCTGTCATTAGGCAAGGGAGTCTAGTACTTGTTCCTAACGTGATCAGGAAACATTAGAGCAGAGTAATTTGTGAAGTTCATAAGAGACACTTGGCTTGCTTCAGATATACCGTGTCTGCTTAAATTAAAGGCAGCCGTAGGCAGACTGAACAGTGGCGGAAAATCTTTCTGAGAAAAAAATGCTTCTAACATTTGAGGGATTCATCATCAGGTGACTAAATTGGTTGTGTTTATCTAGCCATATATGCCTATCATAGAAATTACAATACAAAGGTTCTGAAATTTGTGTGAGGATGGTAGCTCTTATGGTTTTCCAATGTCAGACATTATTCTACTACAGGGAGTGCAGAATTATTAGGCAAGTGGTATTTTTGAGGAATAATTTTA
>CM070032.1:90727990-90740208 GCA_036250615.1 Ptychadena robeensis | reverse complement strand
ATAAAGAGGATGATGTGGTCAAAATACTCATTTGTCTAATAATTCTGCACTCCCTGTATAGCAAAATGAGCTTAAGTATGCCATGACACTGTAACCAATTTTATATAACACACTCTTCTTAGACACAGTCTTAAGCCCCCCATACACCTTTAAATCATTACATACAATTTTCTTTAGCTCTACCAACAACTATGTAGTGCTGGGTCCTCCCTGATAGAATGCATAGTGATTGGAAGGATTAGAAAGGTCCTCATATTACATGGTTTTGGTAGAAGAAAAGTTGATTGTACAAAAAATACATAGTAAGATTGTAAGGTGTATGGGGTTTTTATACCTATATCTATTTACTGGCCATTTAAACTGCATTTTTTATGATTTTTTTTACTATATGCAACTAATGCAAAAAAATCAGGAGGACCTAAAATGAGGAAAATCAAACTATTAAGGTATGTCCTTTAATATAAGCTGAGGTGTCTAATTTTCCAAAACAAACCCTAGAAAGCCAAATTACTTGAGTATATGGTGAGGAAAGCACCAGCAAAGGCACAAAAATACACAGCAAATGTACTTTTTTCTTGATATCATGAATATGGCTGTGAAAATGTTACCACATTTTTCGGACCATTAGACACACCTGACCATAAGACACATCCAGTTTTTAGAGCAGGGAAACCAGAAAAAAATATTTGAAGTGTTCCAATCAATTGGATCAATGCAATGCATCAAATTCATGCCATACCAAATTTCAGCCACAAGATGTCACTAGTAGCACTAGTATCAATGCCCACACGTCATCTTCTCACACACCAGGGGAAGCAGGGGGCAGCAGGGAAACAGCTGCAGATGGCTCGCTCTACAGCTGTGTCTGTGTGTGGGGAAGTGTGGGGAGTGCTGCTTTCACACACAGGCAGACATAGATGGGAATTCATCTATCTCTCTCTTTTCATCATTGCTTATATTACCAGGGCTCTGCTGATATAAACAATACAGCCCACGGCCAGATCTGCCATCTGACACCTCCTCCACCTTCCTGGCTAATCTTCTTGCCGGGAGAGCTGGTGGGAAGCCAAGGCGTGACCGGACGCAGGCACTTTTTCTCCTCTATAATGGGGTGGGGGGTGTCTTATTGTCTGAAAATATGGTAACTATTTATAAGTTCATTGTAAAGCCCCTAAACATGGCATTATCACCAAAATTGTTGGAGACATAGGGCAGGGTTGTAGGAGCATTTGACTTTGTACCTAATTTATGCAAAAGCTACATGTGCTATATGAACAATCCCTACATCTCCAGTAATTGTGGTGATGATACCGTGTTCAAAGGCTTTGCAATATACTTTCACATTTCGCAATATTCATCTCTCGTCTTCAATATAAGCCAAATGTCACTTCAACACATTTTGGGTACTGATAAATATGGTTTATACTTGAGTATATTGAGTGTATACATAATATTTTTTTTTACCTCTGAGCAGTCACAATGATGGAAAAGTGCTCCACAATCCTAAAAAATATACTTACCTGCAATGACCTTGAGTTTTGGCAATTCTGATAGTGTTCAAGGGGTTAATTAACTGCAGTAACGTGTCTAGCGACAAGATGTTACTAGATAGGGATTTTCGATGGAGAAAACATCTTTCCAGAGGTTTTTTAGGGATGGTGATGATGCCATTGATTTGTTCTTTCCAAAAGGAAGAGCTACAAGGGACATTAGGGTATTACTAATTACCATTCTTAGCATGGGGTGTTTGACAGTGAGGCACGTGGAGTACATGGAGTAGATGAGCAGGTAAGTCATAGTATTTGGGGTAAGTAATAGTATGTGCACTTTCCTTCCAATAAGGAAACACTTTTAACTTTTTTTTTTATTTTGTGTCCAGTAGGGTGCCTTGATTGCACTGTAAGGCTATGTTTCCACATCTGTTGGGACCCCCTCCACTAAGAGTATTGCTTGGTGGGGTCCCAACAGAGCACATAGATTTTACCTGCTCGGCGGATGTTGTGTTTAGACATCCGCAGATGCAGAGGTTCAACGTACTCCACTACGTTCAGCCTTGCATCAGGGGAATAGCTCGGCACTGTGAAGACATAGCATGGTAAGTGAATGTGCTCAAGCCAAGCAATACGCTTAGTGGAGGGGGTCCCGACACATGTGGAAACCCCCTAATGTTTTAGTCCTGTACAGGAAAAGCAGACACTGCTAAAGATGTGTTAAACATTTGCAATAATTCTGAGCTTCAAATATTCTTTTATCTACTATAGAGAGCATAGGCTTGAATTGGTACTGAAGAGAACCTAAAGTATTCCATTGTTATCTATGCTGTGTGAACTTTCTTGCAAACTCCATTGTGCATATTCAATGTGCAAGACATTTCTATTAGGACTAATATAGTGCATTGCCATGACAGGCTTTTGAAGTGTATTTATTCTTTGGAAGTTCTTGCAATATGTTCTGTCTGTTTTGTTTACCTTGGTAAGGTTGTAATGTAAAAAAAATGAAATAAGCCTAGCAATACTTTTATTGCCATTACTAAAGGGCATATAACTGAGGAAAGCTAACACAAGAGAACAAGGGATAAATCAAGATGATATCATCTTAAGGTGACCATGTCTCAAGGTGTCAAAAATAAACAACATATACTGATTTCATTTTTACTCCTATTTTCTGCTTTTAGGTTCTAATGAATGCATTTAAAAAGTGAGATACATATGTTATACAATTATAGTAATTTACATCAGCCAACCCTGCTAGTACATGGATCCTATTTGGTATTGTCACTCCATTAATGTATTGATGAGATATTTAGATGAGTTAACAAAAGTATTTTATGTTTCCTTTCTGACATCCAGCTTCATTTATTTCATGCACACTACATTAAGCACATTCTGGCAGATATATTACCCAGATCAAGACACTAGTATAATAATGGCCTTCTATGCTGCATTTGTATGTGTATTTGTGTGTGATCAGATGAAACATCTTGCAAAGGCTTATTTGGCATGAAAGTCAAAGTTTTCATTTTTCTCAGCAAGTCACATCTGTAAACTGGATTTCTTTTTTGTTTAGTATGGGTTAATAGTTAGGTTCTCTGAGCTGCCTTATTTTCAGCACCTGGAATAGTGTTTTTTTTTTTACTATCAGCATTCTATACAGTAAGTGTGGGGGAAAAAACATTGCAAAGTCAACAAAATGAAATGGCAAATGTATTTCTCCTTATGGCTGGGTCTACACTAGGTTTTTAACCATGCAAGGCGGATGTCCCAGACAGCCCCCAAAAGGGAAATGATTTGTCAGTCTATATTCGGAGTCTTTATGTGATATGAAAAAAAATATTGGGCAGAGTTTGTTCATGAATATAAATTTTGTAGGCCGAGGAACCACTTTTTTTCATAATAATTTCCCAATTTTATTCTTTATCTGCAGATGAAGCTTCTATTTTGGTTAGGAGGTAAATTCCAGGTATATGTATGTAACACTTTTTAGGCATGATATTTTGTATCTATCCTCGTTCAGGTAACACTATACTGCTCACTTAACGTGTAACATATGAATGTGAAAACAGATTGCAAGAAGGCTATGCTTCGGTTTAAATCATGCAGCATGCTTTGGCACATTCTGAACCTGTATAGTTTGAAGGGGGGGGGGGGTGCTCGATAATGTTCCTATATAGAAAAGGGGGGCCCTGCAGGGGAACTTTGAGAACCACTGTCCTACAGTATCTGAAGTTGATCATTTGTGTTATTGTAGACAGGGACTCAAATCTTGCAAAAGACCTTTAAGTGGAATCTGTCCACTCACACAATGTAGTCCACATTCTATTCAGTTAAATGTGTTATTCTAATTTGAGTATTCTCAAGCATGTATGACTTATCACAATGGATGTCAGTCTTTCTGGTACATTGCATTAGCTCTATTGTATTGAAGAAATTTGTTATGATAAACCACCAAGTAGAACATTCCATGTCTCGTTATTAGATGTAGATTTAGTAGATTTAGGAAAGTAATGTCAGTCTCAGAATATTTATGGTTGATAATGATACCTGCAAACCACCCCCTCCCCCCACAAAAAAAGACCAAACAAATAAAGAACCAAAAAATAGCAAAATAAAAAACAACAAAAAGTGATAACCTATTTACACCAGAAAACATTGTTCGTATTTTTTTTTCAAAACCATTGTTTTTTTATTAAGCTGGATTATGTATGCATGCCACACATGTTATATTGCAATTTCACACAGACTTCATGACTAATGAGCGAGTACTTTGTGGTGAATAAATTACTACCATAATTTTCTTTAATGTTGCAGATAATGAGAATGAGTATATCTCTTTTAGTCTTCTTCTATAAGTGGTAAAATTACCAATCTTAGGTCAGCCATACAGGTGGACTTGGGTCATTCATGCCATCAAGGTCAACAGTTGAGAGAAAGAATATCTAGCCCCTTAACTTGAGTGATAGCTTCTCACTTGAGTAAACTAATTGGAAATCAGTCAGGAGAGGCTAATGCTAAATCCAAGTAGCTGAAATGACCTAAGTAATAGTATGTAAAGTTCTAAACCTCTATTTCTAGATTCTTCTATCTTGCTGATGTTCTATTCTGTTCTTGCTATACCTGAAGTAAGTTTTGAGTACAGTAGTATATTACAATAGTGAGCTTCTTTTTATGCTTTCTTGTACATAGCAGGACAAAGGGACATTATCAGTTCATGATGCAGACATGATGCAGGACATTATCAGTAGTAATGGCAGTTGCATAGGCGATATTTCGCAAATAATTATAGTAATATTCGATATTCGTAAATACAAAATTACCATGCATTGCGATAATATATTTACAATCATCGTGCTTATCTATAAATAATATTTATTATTGCATTATGATTTTATGCATGGCCATAAGCGCAATGCATGGCCATAAGCTTGCCAATGCATAATATCTCCAATATTCGAAATTGCTAATATCCGTTGCCATATTTGCGAAATCCGCAAATTCACAAATAGCCCAAATTCATCAAAAATATTCGCAAACCGAATATTCAAGCTCAACACTAATCAGAAGGGACAGCTATTTTTTTGGCATACATACAGCTTATACATTTAACAGGACACAGTTCGAATAAAAGGTGTTGATGGAATTGGATGAGGAAATTATTATCCATTATATTTCAAATAAATGGGATGTAGATATATGGGGTTTTCCTTTTTTTTATTTGCAAAAAGACCTGGGCGTCCATGGAAGACAACAGTGGTGGACGACCACACAATTGTTTTCCTGGTGAAGAGAAACCCCTTCACAACAGCAAATCAAGTTAATTAACACTCTCCATTGGATGGTCATATCAATGTCTAAGTTCTATTAATGGTTAAGGAAAAGATAGAAGAATGAAGGTAAAAATGGAGGTACAATGCAGGTTTAGCAAACAGTGGTGATCTCCTACAAGGATAGGATTTTCCATGTGTGGCTTATTATATTGTAAGGAGAAGACTGCATTACAGTAAAAACAGAAGGTGAACTGCAAGGTGCTCATAAGCCTCCAGAATAGAAAGCTTAGATTGGACTTTGATAAAAGAAAAAAGCCTTGGTGGTACTGAGTGTGGCATAGGGTAAATGTTTGCCACAAAAAGCAGTAGCCCAGACAACATTCTGGGCAACTTAAACATTCCCTGGGATCCCATGGCATACTCCAGCGACACTGTGTGTGATTTTATTGTTCTCAGGGACTGTGCGATACACCTATGCCAGATGATGCAGGGGCAGCACTAATGTCCCTGACGTCATGGGGGGACTAGGCAAGAAAATTTCACATTTTTTGTACATCTTTTGGCACCTGGTCCATAAGGAATGGGACCACCAATGAACAAAGAAGAGGAATATTCTTCAAATATATTCCATGAGAGAAGCTTAGAAGATGTTTTTTCCGTTATTGGGATGGGGAATTCAGCACTCTGAGGTCAATAGGATCTTCCACAGTAGTCTCCCATTGTGTTTGTTGTCCTTTACTGGTGTGGTTTAATAACCATTCTGAATTAATATAAAGTGCAGCTAATCTGACATAATGCATTAAATGTATCTTGCTGGAAAACATCCCATTATGTGCACCTATGATGAGATAATCCTAAATTTCCCTGTCTTCAGAAAATATAGTAGCATTGCGTTCTTCTCACACTGCTGTGGGTAATAATAAGTCAGTCATGTCATCATGACCCCTTTACAAGTCCGTGCAACGATTGTATAGCATAATTTACCCTAATGCTTATGTAGACTGGCATTTTTTATTGGATTTTGGACTTTTCCACCAATATGATAGCTTATAGGTAAGTAAAAATTTAATTTATGTGTTTGTATATTTTAATTAAGGTGTACTTTAAAACCGGATTCCCAAACTATCGATCTCTGCGTGCTCGCAGAGATCATTTATTTGGGAATGAATGCTGCCCACCTTGAGCTTCGATCTCACTTGAATGAAAGGTCTGTCAACATTTTGGTAAATCCCTGTTCAATCAAATGGGGACCCTCGATTCCCATCCAAAGTATCGGCTAGGGATTGAGCACCCATTGGTGGTGTGCATTGATTCGCTGGGGTTTGGGGTTCAATTGCGGCAGAAGAACGTCACAATCGTTTTTTGTAAAATCGTTACGGAATCAATGAGTGTATTGCTAGCTTAACTGAAGTAATAAAAAGTCAGGTATTTTTCCTGGCTATGCTATCTAACAGGAAGGCCAGGATAAGAAGACTATTACACATTCTTGAAGGGTAAAACAATTACCATGCATATATTCAATCATTGTGCCTGTTTGCCTGAAATTTGGCTTTAAAGCTTTCTACAATAATGAGCTAAATTATGTTCCTATATTTTGGCTGACAAAATACATTTTAAAATAATCCTGTTTTAATAGAGAAAAGACTGACTGTGAGACTCAACCCTGCTTCAGTGTTTGGAAAGATACAGTTTAGTAATTAAAATGAGTTAATGTGCTAAATGTCCAAGTCACATATATTAAAGTAACTTGCATTCTGTGCTAATTGGTAATTTCCATTTAAGAATGATCAGTAATTAGTAGGCAAATATACTGTACAGAATTCACATCCAAAATCCTTGGGGAATACTTATTAATTCAATGCAAATCTATGATGGTGCTCAGTGTAACATAACTAAATAAAACCTTTCAGAACTACAGAATGTTTATTAAACACTTTAGCTCTATATGAAAGGTACAAATAGTCTTTGGTGCCTTGCAACTTCATTTTATACTCTCTAATAGAGATGGTCGAATTTTTCAACTTGCTAACTTTGTGAGATGATTGCAAAGCCCCTGAAAATGGTATCATCACCAAACTTACTGGACATACAGAGAAGGGTTGGGGGAACATTTGAAAAAACAAAGTTTTGCTCTAGCACATGAAATTCTCGCATAAATTAAGTTCAAAGTTAAAGTCGAAATTCCGATTTTCAAAATTTTTACTTGATTTTGAACTTAATTTGTGAAAAAAACTATTTGTGTTAGAGACATACTTTCTTTTTTGGAGTGTACCCCCAACCCTTCTCTACATCTCCAGCAAGTTTGGTGATGATACCATGTTCAGGAGCTGTGCAATTAAGTCGAAACCATCGAAATGGTTGAATTTTTGAAAAAAAATTCGACCATCTCTACTCTCTAAAGACAATTACTGTGAAGGTTCAAAGTAATTAAAATAAATGCTTTTATTTCATAATCATATACTGTCATACATTCATTTTAACAAGAATCAATTCTGTGCCAGTTATTTGTAAACTCTGTTACCTCAGTTCTATTTAACCTCTGTAATGTAGGTCAGCAATAGTGTTTTCCATTACAGGCTGTACTGTGATTGAACTGGTCTATTTCAATGGGTTATATTCAAGATAACACCATTTGCCATTTAGATGAACTCTAAGTGACCCATCAAGTATGAATTCTATTAAAGTCTATATGTTTAAACCCAAACAAGTTTACCACCTTACTACATTTCGTTTTATAAATGTAAACCTCAGGAGAGGGTGAGTAAGGGAATATATGAATATATGGGTCCTCATGAGAAGACTGTGACCTACCCATGGAGACCCCAAATTTACATATCATTTATGATGCAATGCTAAAGTTTTAGTGCCACATACCACAGTACATCTAGTAAAGGTATTTCATAACCCATCCATATATCAAGTCTATGGTGATCTTAGTATGTGCCCATGGAGAGCAAGACATATGCATATTTCATTTACAAAAAGTTGTTTCACAACTTGAAATGGATGTTTCTTGATTTTTCAAAAAATCTACAAACTATGGTTTTCTAACCATAAGACACACTTTTCCACCCCCAAAATCAGGAGAAAATAGTGCCTGAGTCTTATGGTCCGAATGGGCATCCCCCAGAGCGCTGCTGATAGAAGCAGTGCAGCAGAGAGACATATATGGACGCGGCCAGCCAGCAGCTTCCATGTATGTCTCCCTGTCAGCTATGATCACTGTGCAGCTCGCCTGGCAAGAAGGGAGAGAAGAATGCAGAATTGCCCGATTCCCCTCCCCTTCTGCCTGATGTGTGCTCTCTAGTGACACCATTATTGTGGTTGGAATTGGGTACTGCAGGTAATTTTTTTTCAACAGAACATTTTTTAAGGTTTTTCCTGTTCTTAAAACAGGGTTCGTGTTATGGTCAGGTGCGTCTTATAGTCTGAAAAATACGTAAGGGGCAAACAAAACTATAAACAGACATATGAATATTTTGTCGAAAATTTTGTATAGTACATAATACTCAAAATCTGGTACTGCCTCTAGGCGGGGAATTTGAATCTGAAAAACTGGATGTGACGTCGGTGACGTCACATCCGGTGCCTGGAACGCATAGTTCCTGGTTGTGCTAACCAGATGTGACGTCACTGACGTCACATACGGGTTTGCGAGCCGGCTTTTCACTGCAAGACTAGGTTCTCTACCCGGTCTTCAGTGAAAGTATTCTTCCTCCAGTGGGATCTCGCTGCTCCTTATCCCACCAGAGGAAGAATAGAGAGCTGGACAAAGTGAGTCTCTGCTCAGACCCACCAGCCAAATAGCTGGTGAGAAGGAGCAAGGGAGACAGGTGGGTACCCTCAACCCGAAGGGTGTTATGGATCTCTAAACCAAATAAGATTTACATTAGTACTGCCCTATCACAAACAGTGTAGAAGGTTAAAATGGCATAATTTTATTAAACATGATTTAAAGGGATATACACAGTTAATGACATCATATTTATAAAAACATGTACACTTAGACAATCGACATGATTGCAAACACAAAAAAGCATTTTTGACAAACATATACGTTAAGATAGTGGTGATTATGATGTACAACGCGTTTCGCCCTTGCAACATCCCGGGCTTCGTCAGGTATGTATATTCATAGTAGTTACATGATGGTATAGACAAAACAGCACAATACCAAACAACAGATAGATAAATGATTGTGGTGGTCAGATGGGAGGATATCGAGCCAAGCAAAATCCTAAATAATATAATATAAGATATGTCAGGTATAAAGAGTTGCTTTTCACAGGAGGTAAACACACTTTTAGACCCTGGAATATTTTCTTGATTACCTTTTTCTTTTCTCCTTTTTCTACAGTGTTAGATGACGAGCCACAAGGCAACCAATCCTCCTCCTATTGGGGGAGGTTCGGTATTTGACACAAATGAACCCTTTTTAGAAAATTGGTATGGTCCAGGGATTGGAGGATTCTCTAAAGAGGACAAACAAGTCAAGTTTTTATATATCTAAACATATATACTGCATATACTGAGGCTGATATCGGAGCACTAGTTTCTGATTGAAACAGAAGAGGCATACCTATATGGAGCTAGTAGTTGGTCTTCATTTGTTTTTCTATGGTCAAATTTGGATGGTCAGGTTCGTCAAAATCTTCAAACCTATCAATCAGTTATATGGTAGATAGGCTTATTAGTCATATTTGGATGGTTATCTTACTCTCAATTACTTGTGATAGTGATTGAACCTACCAAAAGTCTCTGTATTTGTCTCTAGCAGTGGTGTCCGTTTGTGGGTCAGGTATCCGTTCCACAATCAGTCCGTTCGTCACCTCACGCAGTCAAAAAGGGAATGAGTTAGATTATAGGGTAGGGTTTCTTTTATGTTACCTTGTGGGGTGGTTCAATGGCGTGCCACAGCTGTCCACAATCTCTGCCGCAACCGCCATTCCACATGCCCGCGACCGCGCATGCCAATGACGTCAGTGCGACTCGGACCACCAAACAGGAAGCACGTCACTGGTTCCAACCTGTGGGCGGAAGCCGTAATTGGAGTGGAGCGCAGAGCGTACCAAAGGGTGCCTGGGCACATCTCCTCCGGCTGTCAAAGTGTAAAACGAGACATCAGAGTACAGTGGGATCGCGGAGATCCCGCATTGGTCTCTGGGACTCTATGTCTGTATGGCTATGTTGCAAAAAGGTGGTACTTTGAGGGGCCAGTGACCACTGATGGAATTTGAGACCAAGAAGTGCGACATTGGCCAGCCTATTCCGCCCACACTCGTCACCTACACAACTGATCAAAAGTGTACATCATTTCTTTTGATGTTCTATCCTCTCATCTGTCCACCATTCATATAATACATTCATATTTACATATTATTTTTATTTTAAAATTTGAATTCAATTAATCATATCGTTATAAATCTGAAAAACACATAAAAGACACATCAAAAAATAATCATACATATGCAGCTACATACAAACATAAACAAAAATACATGAGTAACACATAATAAATCATGAAGATATAGAAAAACATATGAATATCTATTGTTTTCTATTCATGTATTAGGGCAGTAATTGGCAAAATATGCCTAACTGTTAAATTCGATGGTCTCTATACCATTCTTGGTGTTGAGACACATCACTTATATCTGATTTCTAGGAAAATTTATCATTGTTATGGTTATCAATTTATCCTCTCAAGCGAGGGGTAGTTAATCAATCTAGTACCGGTAAAGAGAGTATGAGTATCACCACCTCTTCCCCCACGAGGGTGCTCACAAAAAGGGCTTAAAGCTCAGGGAATCATTTAAGCCCGGGAATCTGCGGGCCCATAACATGACTATCCACTTAGCTTCCTTCTGTAGTAACACTTGATCTAAATCGCCTCCCCTAAAGCTTTCCTGTACTTTTTCCAAAACTGTAAAAGTTATTGCATGAGGGTTGAAATTGTGATTTAATCCTACATGGTAGGCTATCGGAGATGAGATAGCTCCATTCATGATGTCTGATACATGTTCATAGATTCTAGTTTTCAATTTACGTTTGGTTTTCCCAACATAGAATCTCCCACATTCACACTGCATAAGATACACCACACCAGTGGTGTGGCAGTTCATAAATTGGGAGATCCTATGTTGGTTTCCATCTGGCAAGGTGATTGATTTGCTCTGTTTTACAAAAGGCTACAGCCATAAGGTCTTAAAAAGAGCATACAATAGAGTAAAAAAACTAGGTTTGGCAAAAAGAAAGAACAAAGATTAAAACATGTCAACCTAGTTCTACCATACCACGAACAAAACAAAAAGGTCATAAATATTTTGGAAATACATTGGCACCTGTTAACTGGAGATAAAAAACTATACAAACATGTGGGCACAAAACCATCCATTACCTACAGAAGGTGCCCTTCAATAAAAGACAAATTAGTACACAGCCACTATGACACAAAAAAGACAAACAATAAACCACCAGGCCTATACAAATGTGGCACCTGAGAACAGTGTAAAACAGAGCAAATCAATCACCTTGCCAGATGGAACCCGACATAGGATATCCCAATTCATGAACTTGCACACCACTGGTGTGGTGTATCTTATGCAGTGTGAATGTGGGAGATTCTATGTTGGGAAAACCAAACGTAAATTGAAAACTAGAATCTATGAACATGTATCAGACATCATGAATGGAGCTATCTCATCTCCGATAGCCTACTATGTAGGATTAAATCACAATTTCAACCCTCATGCAATAACTTTTACAGTTTTGGAAAAAGTACAGGAAAGCCTTAGGGGAGGCGATTTAGATCAAGTGTTACTACAGAAGGAAGCTAAGTGGATAGTCATGTTACGGGCCCGCAGATTCCCGGGCTTAAACGATTCCCTGAGCTTTAAGCCCTTTTTGTGAGCACCCTCGTGGGGGAAGAAGTGGTGATACTCATACTCTCTTTACC
>CM070032.1:90692659-90727703 GCA_036250615.1 Ptychadena robeensis | reverse complement strand
TCTTTAGAGAATCCTCCAATCCCTGGAACATACCAATTTTCTAAAAAGGGTTCATTTGTGTCAAATACCAAACCTCCCCCCATAGGAGGAGGATCGGTGGCCTTGTGGCTCGTCATCTAACACTGTAGAAAAAGGAAAAAAGAAAAAGGTAATCAAGAAAATATTCCAGGGTCTAAAAGTGTGTTTACCTCTGTGAAAAGCAACTCTTTATACCTGACATATCTTATATTATATTATTTAGGATTTTGCTTGGCTCGATATCCTCCCATCTGACCACCACAATCATTTATCTATCTGTTGTTTGGTATTGTGCTGTTTTGTCTATACCATCATGTAACTACTATGAATATACATACCTGACGAAGCCTGGGATGTTGCAAGGGCGAAACGCGTTGTACATCATAATCACCACTATCTTAATGTATATGTGTGTCCCCAAAAATTTTTTGTGTTTGCAATCATGTCGATTGTCTAAGTGTACATGTTTTTATAAATATGATGTCATTAACTGTGTATATCCCTTTAAATCATGTTTAATAAAATTATGCCATTTTAACCTTCTACACTGTTCGGGTTGAGGGTACCCACCTGTCTCCCTTGCTCCTTCTCACCAGCTATTTGGCTGGTGGGTCTGAGCAGGGACTCACTTTGTCCATAATCTATATTTTAGGGTGTGGATTCTCTATGAGATAAAAAATTTAAAAATTAGATATAGAAAGCACATTATCCTGTAGGGATTATAATCTTGAATGAAGAATAGAGAGCTCCTTCTTGCCGGCGAACAGGGCGGGTCGTACTGTTTGCCGGCGAGAAGGAGGGCAAACATGCATGTTCGCGGCCGAACTGTCCGCCTTGCGGGCAGTTCGGCCATCACTACAGGTATATCTTATTTCTTTTTTTAATCATTGATTTTTACATTTTTGTATTTGAATTATTTAGAATTTCCAAATGTTTCCATAAACAGCAGTTAAAATTTTCTTTAGTAAAAATTTTTTTATAACTAGATTTATTCCCTTCAGTAACAAATTGTGTATTTAAATGGTCTTTTTCTGCATACACAGTACATACAGCCAAGGAAAATTACCATTTCTGACCTTGAATACAGGGGTTAAAATGATTTTGTAAGAGAGTTTAAATTCCTGGTATAGGTTTTAATATATTCCTTCAAAATATGAATAACGTGCTCCAATAAAAGCATTTCTTTCCATTTTCTATGTTTTTATTATTTCATTTTAACAGATCTCGACTTTAGAGAGTTTAGAAAGAAGTTTCAATCCTCTATTTCTACCTCTTATACAGAGTGGAAGAATTTATTGAACATTCTATAGTTCTGAAAGTTTTATTTAGTAATGTTGGTTACCTAAATGTTCATTTTTGTTCCCCTTTTGATCTATCCATTAGAACATTCTTTACCCCTACATTAATTTACGATAAATCTAAAACATGTATTACTTCCTTAAGATACTGGTATTCCTTGCATCCCTCTGAGAGGTATTCTAGTCACTATTTTTAGGCTTTTAAAAATCAAGGTCTTCTAGACTGTGCACATAAGGCTTTAGTAAGTATTGTGAATGTAGTTGTATCATGAACTAATTTATTTTGGGGTCATGGTAGTGGGAGGAGTTAGGGACTTGGAGTTTAAATGGCAACTTCCTAAAGGCTCCCATACACGTGCAGGATTCCCACCGGATTCCAGCCCGATCGATTCCGGGCGCGTGCACGCCAACTGATCGTGCCGGAATCGCGTGCAGCCCACCTTGTCCGATCGATCAGGTCCGATCGTTCAGGGGCTCAGAATCGGATCCGACGGAGAACCAACATGTTGGTCTTTCTCATGCGATTCTGTCCGGATCAGGGGGAGTTGCCATTTGTGAGGTGGACAATCGGACACGGATCCTTCCCGGAATCCGTTGGACAAGGTGGTATGCAGCGATGGATACTCTTAATTGGCCGATTGATCACACCTGCGATTCCCGGCAGAATCGCCAGAATCGATCGGGGGAGTGATCAATTGGCCATGGAATCCTACACGTGTATGGCTAGCTTAAGAGACAGATACTTTCCTCAAGATATAATACTATTTTTAACTTTTGGAGCAAACTTAGAAAGACCACACTTTACTGCACACTATTGTTATAAACTGATAATAGGTGTCCTGATACAGCATGAGGGTAAATCTAAAAGAAATCCATTTATATTACCACATGGTATCCTTTAGCAAAGTAGGTGATTCTAAGCTATACTTTTCAGTATTACCTCTGTAAAAATAAGTAAATTTCCTTGCTGTGACATCCTAAAATTTCTCATTTTCCTCTACTTCATTATCACTTTTCTTATTTTGTCCAATTTACGTGATTTATACTCAACAGTAATTTAATTTCAATTTATTTTTGGGAATACTTTTGTGATATATGCGGTTGTATTGGTATCAGAAACTATAATTCATAACTAAAGCTAGCCATACACGTTTGTTTTGCCAGCAATCAATTGCAGAGCAGTGACATAATCACGCTGCTTGTTATCGCCAGCAAAACAAACCGGAATCACACATCACTGACACATCGATTCCTGCTCTATACCGGGGCCCAGATTATTTGTATCGAACAGGCATTTACCATCTTGGCGGATCCCTCTTCGATCCATTCCTTGCACGATTTTTCGACCTTTTCGGGACGATCGCTCCAGGTAGGGAGCCATCGATTCACCAAAGAACGTGCATGCATATCGATCTTTGGGGAATCAAATGGCGGATCTAAAAATGTCTCTCAATGCTCTATAAACAGACATTTGAACAGCTTAAGTAGTAGTTATTGAGCCACCACTGTAGTGGTTCCAGAGGATTTACCGTCTATTCCTTATCCGTTTCTCTGCACTAGGAGTGGGCGTGATGACGTCATCACGCCTGCCCGCTAGTGCCAAGAATCGGACGGCACTCTCTATGTGCAGCTCATTAGTTTGGCTGGGGGCAGCCATCCCCAGCTGAACTAATGGGATCGGGTTAAAATTTACCATCCTGTCGGATAACTGTGCGATCCGACAGGATGGCTGATTTAAGCCCAATCCTAGTTTGTTGCTGCATGTAATTCGTGCATAACCCGATCCCTAAGGGATGCGGGAGCTCGCACGGCATGGGATCGGCGATTAGATCATGCAGGAATTGAAACGTCTATGCCCAGCTTTATGTTTAAAAACCTTAATGTGTTGAAAATTGGTTCAGCTGGAAAATAGGGTTCAGCTGGAACTATAAAGTATTTTTGAAAGACACTCACATTCAGTGCTGTACTGGATGCCAATTAATCAAGCATCACGTTAAATTTATTCCCTAGACTTCTTTGCACATGTGAATTATTTGAAGCTGTTTTAGGGCAAACAGAGTTCAGGCAAGATCCAAATAAGGCTGTGTTACTTTTGGCAACAAGGATACATGCAAACAGGCAGGTGAGTTACTCAATAGCAAACGCACCCAAGCACACTGCTTTGAAGAGGCTTTAACGGGCAATGGTGTGCAAGGCAGAGTCCCATTAAATGGGCAGATTGCCCAATCACATTATGCCACCTGACGCTATAGAATTGGTGGACAATTGGCAGGCGAATCTCCTACAGCTGGTAGGGCTGCAGGAAAATCAAACTGAACATGTCCACCTGGCTGAGTTGGGTTAAACATGTCCATATGGTGACTGGGGATGAAGCTTTGGCCAAACAGCGAGTCAGCCAGAACTGCTTCCCATCACCAGGGAGCATCAAGACATGCCTGTACTGAATGGAACATAACCTCATGGACTCTGGAATGCGGTTTGGCTGAAAAGCAATCCAGGCAGAATGGATCCGAGAATGGATCCCAACATCAGAACAGGGAGATTTGCTTTGGCTATGAATCCTGCTGCACTGACATTGTTGGTGATCCCAGGGTTAACAATTCCCAGTGGATCGTTGGCCAGGTAAGTACCTTACACTTGACCAGTTTTATAGAGAACATGATCAATCTATGAGATTCTCCCTTTATTTCATTGTATGTTATAAATTATATATGTTATAAAACCTTATTTTAAAATTTCATAGGCATGATTTTGGAGACTTACAACACAGGGATATTAATGTTAGTATATTGGTCAAATGTACCCCCCTCCTTTCTACTGGGTGCGGCCACAACAGTATGTTTTGAGAAATCTTTTGAAATTAGTTTCAGAAAGTACTACAAATATCCTGAAACTAAACGTACCTAGAATTCTGCTTTTTTTTTAGTTTAAAGAACCATTTCAATATTCAACAGTAGGCAGTTTGTGCGGAACTGACAAAAGTATGTAAGGAGCATAAGCCATTTGCCTCCCATATGAGATTATGGCACACTTACTTTGATTTGAAGTCCATGTGCCAGCTCGTTGTGCAATCTGACATACCCACTGTTGCTGAAGTAAACAGTAAATAGGAAGACAGCTCAGTTCTTCCAGTGAAATTTACCCAAAGAAGGATGCCTAGCCCCCTTGCCCTTGTTGTGGTTCTTCTGTATGTGATTTTAGAAGATAGGGCCTGTATTTTATGTCTTAATTCTTTGGTTGCTGAGCTTTTTACATATTTATTTATGTAAACATTTTAAGTTTTAATTATTATGTTTTTTTAAAATGCTAATGAAAAAGCCATCATTATTGTGTGTTATTTGACAGTTTATTGGAATCCTTAAATACACACTCATAAATTATGCAGTCACCCTTTCCTTACCACCCTGTGAAATAAAACATGCATGCATAAAACATCCTGCAAAGGATGGAGTAACAATTTTGCTTAGCTGAATTTTGATTGGATTAGGTGTTCTTGATGCACCTGACTGAATGTTAGTATAGAACAAAAATGCAGTTAGTTCAGTTGTCCATTAAAACTTCAAATTAATATTTCAAACTGAACAGATGAATGCTTGGCACCAGCCAAACTCTTTCTTTTGGATAAAGAAGGGAATATTTATACTGCCTTTCGGTTTCTGTCTATTGTATCCAACCGTAGAAAGCTAATTATACGTCTCTTAACCTCCCTAGTGCACTGCTGAAAAGTGAACCTTAGACTTTAATGGAATTTTTGTGTTGTAGGCCTGTAACTTCCCAAATATGTCCCTATAAGTGTCTAGTAGATATCCTGAATATAATAATGTTTGAAACACACAATTAGGTAAAAAAAATAGTTTTAATAAAATATGATTTGAAAATGTTTTAATTGGAAATGTGTTTTGTGTTTTTCTTCTACTTTGAATTGTATTGGATACAGTTATCACTGTATCCAGTACAATTCCCTTTGGCTCCCTCTCTCCCATGGTGTAATGGACCTAGTGACATCACACCAGGGGAGAGAGGACTAACTTCAAAGGGGCACATTAAGGGAATCCCACTGATACAAAGAAAACTTTTTTTCGTGCAATTCACTTTTAAATCTCCTGCTGCCATCCGTTGTGACGTCATAACGTCACTCTGCGTGGGGGGGGAGGGATCCACTCTCCAGCAGCCACTTCACTAGATCGGAGCTGCAAGGATTGGTGAGTTTGCAGTGTCTGGGGCTTCAATCTCCGCGGAGCTAACCCAGCTTGTCCCACTGCAATTCAAATAGGTCAGCTCTGGACAGCCTGGGCTCATCAGGAATGCCAGGGGGTTAATGTAACCTTTTTTTTCTTAAGGGGGATTCAAATTCTTTTGATTTCTTTTTAAGTTCTTTTGTCAAAACTGTTCTGTTACATGAAATGTATTATTACATCTTAAAAGATGTTTTACATAATGAATCAACTTGTATTTTAAGCATAGTTGCATTTTAAAGTCAATTATGGAAGCACTTCATACTTTGCAGTCAATTTGCAATCTTCTAGAAGGATCCAGCACAAAAAATCACAGACATTTGAAGTAGGAAAACATTGTGCTTCTTTTAATTTTGTTCAGCGCATATCATAAATATTAGATGAAAATTGGAATTCGTTAATCCGTTATTATATCAATCAGCAAAGCTCTTACATATTTTCCTAATATTATGGATTATTCCTTTTGCTCATTCATTTTACATAAAGTCTAAGGTCAGCAAAATACAACACTACTTGAGCTAAGTAAAATCCTTTTTAGTTAAATTGCAGCCATAATAAAATGATTGAAGTGCAGAAACAAAACGTTTTTTTTTTGTTTTTTTTTTGAACAAAGTACTTTATGTAATAACTTTAAAACACAAGTAATTTCAAATCATAAGGAGTACTGAATGTCCATTTCCTGAACAACCTAAGACACATATCTGCTTGCTCAAATGTTAAAACAGAATGCAGAATGATGATCTACTAAAGGCTGTTCTAGGAAAGTAAAAAGGCAAAGTAAAGACAGAAGCTTTTTATTCAAAACAATAAAAGGATACTGATCACACTCATCAAGTGTTTAATGATTGAAATCCACATAAAAACATTGGCAATACAATACAGACTAATAGAGACAATGCAAGCATCTGAAGGGTTTATTTATTAAAGATAGGCAAAGACCTTTTTCCATAACAAACAATTATTCAAACAATTCTTCGCTCTCCCTCCCCTACACATCAACGACAATCACACGGTGGTTGAAGACACCAGAGTGGCAGACCTGGTAGAAATTGGCGGGTCAACGGATACTCCACATCGCTGCAAGCTGGCTGGGGATAGGTGAGTATCCCTGGCTGTAACTCGATGTATGTTGGCTATACGTTGGGGTAACCACACAGGAGCGCAATTGGTTAATGTAATTTAAACTGCTATTTGGTTTTATTCAGAATAATGGTGTAAAGCATGCGTTCTCTATCCATGGCCAGCAGGCTATATATGGCCCTCCATGGCTTTTACTCAAACCCGAAGCATTAGCCTGATGTTTTCAAACTGCCTGAAAGCTTAAGCTTATGGAGCTGGGATAAGGGTGCACAGAGGGCATCTTGTGGCAACAATATAGTATAGCAGGGGCACTTTTTACAAAAGAAGGTTAAAAGCTTGAATACATTAAGTAGCTGCATAGACAACTTGACTTTCACATCAATGCACTACTAAGGGTAGCAAAATCATACATCCCAGTGTTTTATTTGCTACAAATAAGTGCAGTGTGCATGGAAATTTGCTTTTTTTCTAAACTAAATCCCCCCCCCCCCCATTAAAACATTTAACAACGACTTTTGTAAAGTCACCATATTTAACTGGGAATCTATACAAAAGGCAGAGGAATAAATGGAAATAGGAATAAATAAGTCATATTGAATTAGGTAAAGCTGTGTTCAACTCAAATGCTCAGAAAAGAGGTTTACAATCAGCAAAGGAACATATTACAATTAAGCCTCAAATCACAGCTTGATTTAACTCCTAGTGAACAGGCTGAATTCACAAGGGAAGGAGGCATTATGTACAATGCCCCCTCTTCACTTTGTACTGCACTGTTGCTGCTGACACAGCTATTCCTAATGACTCTTCTTTCTCCCCTTAATCTACTTTATATGTGGTTACACTGGTAGCAAATGTAGTAAATATACAGTAAGAACATGGTACTCCTGTAAATAAGACTTAAGGTATAGTGATGGAGTGAATATGGAATTTGCTGCTCGCGAACGGCGAACGCGAACCTCCACAAATGTCCGCGAACCTGGCGAACTCGGCGAACCCCATAGACTTCAAGGGGCAGGCGAACATTAAAAAATAAAGGGGCCCTTTCTGGCCACAATAGTGTTGGGAAAGTTATTTGAAGGGGACTAACACCTGGACAATGACATGACAAAGGGGGATCCATGGCAAAAAAAAATTTTCACGCAATAAATCCGCACAAAGGATTTATTGACATGATAAGTCAATGGGATTGAACATAAGGGGGAAGCTGGAGAGACACAAAACAACAGGTGGTAAATGCCGTGGGATTCCCTGAAACAACCGTGAGATTTGCTTTCAGTTTGCTACAGCTTAAAAAGGTGATTTTAAATTTATGGTAGGAGGACATGGGGAGACGGACAGTGTGGAGGACCCTGGGGGAGATTCAGTATGGAGGACATGGTGGTGATGGTCAGTGTGGAGGACACTGGGTAGATGGTCAGTATGGAAGGACATGGTTGGGGGGTGGAGAGTGGACAGTGGGGAGTACCACTGGTGGGTGTGGTCAGTGTGAGGAACAGGGGGGATGACAGTGTGGAGGACACTGGTGGATGGACGTGTGGAGGACACTGGTGGAGAGGAGTGTGGAAGGACCCACTGGTGGTGCTGGTCAGTGTGGAGGACACAGGGGGAGATGGACAGTGTGAGGGACACTGGTTGAGAGGGCCAGTGTGGAGGACACTGGGAGATGGACAGTGTGGAGGAACTGGTGGTGATGGTCAGGTGGAGGACATGGGAGGTGAGCTGGGGATCTGGGGGAGGGGAGATGGGGCAGAGCAGCTCTATTCCTAAATCTATCTGTCTCCGCAGATGTGTAATGGCGTCCTGTACTTGAGTTATAGGGGGTGTGAGGGTCGTGAGGTGGGGGGTGACTCATGGTGGTTATGTCGGCTGAACTGGGACTCACAGGGTCAAAGTTTCTGCAATGTTAAAAGCTAGGGGGCGGATCGAAAACTCGCCAATGTTCCGAAACAGGGGAGGACGCGAAAATGCGAGTTCGCCGCGGAAGTGCTCCGGAACAGTTCGGGCCATCACTATCCTCATGACTTTAATGCCTAGTGTATTGCGTCACCACAGAACGGGATTAGCGCATGGGGTGTCAGGAGCAGGGAGTAGTCTATTGCCAACCGGGGTCTTCTAACAAGAGCCCCCCAGCGGGAGGTATAGGCAGGGATCCCTTGAGGGGACCCTGTGGTCTTTCCCGCACCCGGCGGCAAGGTCGTTCCCAGACTTACACCCCCCAGGTAGTTGGAAGTGAGTATTGGGCGAAGTCCCTTTAAGGAGGAAGACAAGAGAAAGTCTGGGTCACAGCGAAGGTCGAGGCAGGCAGAGTTCGGGGTACGTCTTTAACCAGGGCGTAGGTCAGGGCCTGGCGGGGCAATCGGAGAGAAATCAGGTAATCGAAGCGAAGGTCGGCAGGCTGGCAGGAGCAGGTAGGAAGGCAGTTCAGCAGAGTCGGGTTCCAGAAGTCTACGACAGTCAACGCCAAAGCAGGGTCAATTACGGGTGTTCAAATCCCAACGATTAGCAAGCTCAAGCATAGGGTCAGACCAGCAAGTGTAATCATCCAGCAATGACTGAGTGGGACTGCACCTGGCTTGTTATAGGAAGTTGCATCCCAGCAACCACCGCCCCTGGGAGGAGCGCAGTCTGCTGGGACACACCTACTGTCAATACACCTAAAACTAGGGCGATGGTTCTCGCTCGAGCACAGCGCATGCGCGCATGGCGCCGCACGCGCACAGGGGCACGCTGAATGCGCACGCACCGGCGGGTGGACGGGTGGTCGCCCGAGGGCCCCAACGCGACCGGGGCTCCGCACGGTGTCCCCAGGTGGGGACGCCGTCAGGGGAGGTGGCCAGCGATGCGGGGGGTGATAGGGACCGCAGCCGAGGGGGACCGACATAACCCCCCCCCCCCCGAAAAACAGCCGGACTTCCTGGACGGCAGAAGGGCCAGCAGACTCGGGGCAAGGGAGGTGGAACGCGGCGGACAAGCCCGGGGCAGAAGCCCCCAGCGGACCCCGGACGCATCCTCCAGCCCGAAAAACCCTTACCAGCGGACCAAATACTGCAGCCTCGACCCGGCAACGAGACTCAGGAGGGACTACACTCCATACTTCCTCGATTCCCGTCCAGGGTAACGGCGAGCGAGGAGTGAGGGGGAGAACGGCCTGGGGAAACGTGTCCACCCTCACAGTTTAGAAAGGAGACATGTGAACACCCGGGTGGACACGGAGAGAGCCGAAGGGCGGAAGATGACCGCCACGGTCACTAGGTGCGTCCCACAACATAGGGCCCCAAGAGAACCGGGGGCGCCAATCTCGCGAGGGACAACGGAGACGAATAGAGGAAGAGGAAGGAAAGCCTTACATTGTCACCGGAGGAGGAATGGAAACGGGGACACGCTGGGTCAGCGATAGGCCGCTTCATGTGTCATTGGCATGAAGGAGGCGAATCCAGGGCCGTCCCAGGCCGATTGCAGGGCGTCCAGACGATCCGAACAGCGGGACCGTGGACTCCGCGGAAGGACACGGGAGGAACTGAGGGTTGGAAACCGGGAGTCAGGAAGAACGGGTGTGAAGTTGGTGGACGCGTGCAGGGAGTGTTGGTATGAAAATTCTGCTACAGGAAAGGAGTGTGGACCAGTATCCTGGGTGTCAGAACATGAAAAAAAGCAGGTGCGCTCCATGACCTGGTCATCCTTCACCTGCCGTGGTTTGAGGATGGTAACCCGATGTGAGGGGACGAGGAGAATACCCAAGTAGAACGGGCCAACTCTCTCCAAAAAACCCGGAGGGAACGGTGAGCCACGGTCAGTAACGAAGTCCGCCGGGACCACAGTGTAGGCGTACGACCCCTTTCAGGAAAACCCACCGACGGGCGGTCTCAGCAGGCGAAGGGGAGCAGGTAATGCCACCAGATTGCGCATCTTAGTGAACCGATCGATAATCGCGAGGGAGGATCACCGTGGCCGAGTTAGAGGGACGTTAAATCCACAACGAAGTCCATCGCCAGATGATGAGAAACCTGTTGATTTGGAGGGGTGGGGGGGGTGGGGGGGGCGTTCAGGAACGGGTAGAGGGAGAGGGAGGCCGATAGGCCAGGGTTCGAGGAGTTTGAGCAGGCACAGAACGGCATGTCAATACATACTGTTGGCGAGTCATTACAAGGGGCCGGCCACCAGAAAATGCGCTGTTGTAGGAGGTCCATTGTCCGTGGTTTGACCCCAACGTGGCCGAGACGCGGGGGGACTGTCATTGGCAGAGAGCCAGGATCTCACTGGCGAGCCCCGCTCCGGCACGTATACCCCGGGAGTCCGCCATCGCATACCGTCACGATGCTGAGCCTGGACTTGAGTGTATTGGAGACCTGACTTCAGCGTCTTCAACCGTTCCACTAGGTCCGGACCAAGGAGCAAAAAAAAATGGCTGTTCGTGCAGGATGGCACCGGTTCAGAGGGTATCGGGTGTATTGGTACCGGGGAAACATGCGGGAGAGAGCGTCAGCCTCTTGGTCTGCCTCCCGGGGTATAGGTCAGGTGAATCAAAAAACGGGCAAAAAATAAAGCCCAGACGGGCCTGTCGGGGGATTAGCCGTTTCGCCTGACTGAGGTAGTGAGATTCTGGTGGCGGTCAGAATCATTACTTGGGGTTCGCACCCTCATAGGGAGGTTTATCTCCACTCTCCAGGGCAGCCGTCATGGCTAAGAGCTCACGATCGCCCACACATGTCTCTCAGCCTGGGTTGAGTTTGCAGGTAATGAAACAGACAGGTGGAGAGTTCGTGTCACCTGACTTTGGGACAGCACGGCCCCGATCGGCCGAATCTGGGCGTACCTCCAATACGTATGCCAATACGGGTCCCGGGTGACTGAGAATGGGGGGCCGTGGGGAACGGTTCTTCAGGAAGTCAAAGGCGCACTGAGGGGCGTAGTCCAGACACCTGTTATTCTTGGTGTTGTGAGTTGTGTGAGGGGTAGGACGGGATCTTGAAAACCCCCTCTAATTAAAAGCCTATAAAAACTTTGCGAAGCCACGGACCTCTGAACCGCCTTCTGTACTTTGGGAGTGGGCAAGGTTAATGGGCGAGACTTTCTTGGGTCAATGGTGATGCTATCGGTGGAAATAGGAGACCCCAAGAAAAGAAAGGAACGGTGGTCTGTTCGAACGGACACTTCTCTGCTTTGGCGTAGAGGGAAGGAGTCTCAGGCGTTCAAGCCACTACGCATGGAACCCGGTGTTGCTCCAGGGGGATCTCGGAGTAAGCTGAGGAGATCGTCCAGGTAGACGATGACGAAAACGTCCAAGAAGTCACGAAAAAATGTCATGATGAACGCCGGAAACGTGGGCTGGGGCATGTACAACCCGAACGCATTCATAACTAAGATATTCGAAAAGCCCCAGCTGGTCATAAAAGCAGTCTTCCATCGCGCCCGGGGCGTTACAGTACAAGGTTATAGCCCCCCTGAGGTCCAGTTTAGAGAAACTTAGGGAGTGGAGAGCTGGGGTCAGCGGCGAGAGCAAGGGAGCGGGTAGCGGTTTTTTTGACAGTTTCTGGCGATCAAAGGTCTAAGTCGAAATGGGCCGTAATGACTGGTCCTGTTTGGGACAAAAAAACATCCGGCCCCGCAGGGCGAGGTGTGAACCGCCATCCAATGAAACCGCTTCTTAAGAGAGACCGATGTATGAGTTCTTTAAACGACAGGGACTCCTTCTAGGCCATGCGGGTTCGATTGACCATACGGGGATTTTTGCCCCTGGAGCAAAATCGGGGACAATCATAGGCCTGTGCTGTGGTGTGGGAGCTGGTCAAGTAAGACCCCCGTTGTCGAAGGCATCCCATGGAGGAATTGAGATAGTGGGTGGTTGGAAACGAGAGGAGATCGGACGGACCCTCCACTGGGGGAGGTGGGGAGGGAGGGAGGAATGGGGCATGGCATGATGCGGCAATAGTCGACTTGAACACGAAGTCCATGGGCCAGTCAATGGAGGGATTGTGGCGCTTCAACCCGGTAAACCCAGCACCACTGGAAACAGAGGGGGTGGTAGGTAAAAAAGAAAAACGGATTATTTGTCTCGCGGTGTGAAGAAGGGGTTGGTGATGGCTGGAGGGGGGGTCTCCAAGTCACAGGGCCCCGGTGGGAGCACTCATCCTGAATCTAGGTATGGGCACTCAGTCCTGATCTCTCACTGCGGGCCCCTTGTATAGAAAGGGGGAGAGACATATGTGAGGCGTCCGGAGGAGTCCACTGGGTGCGGTAGGATTGGCAGAGTACCCCCTACCTCGAAGGGCGGACAGGGACAAGAAAGCGTAGCAGGGTGCCCAGGCTCCCCGCAGTAGAGGCAGAGGGTCTCCTGGACACCAGTCTTTCACGTCGCTTGATCAGGGCCGCCAGGGAAGCTCCGATATTGACATGGGGCTTGGGGAGGGCTCCCGAGGAGGAAAGCAGAAGTCCTGGTGCAGTAGTATGGAGCTGAACGGGGGGTCCAGAGAGGTGGATTGGCGCCCTGCGTTTAAGCTACTGCGCTCCCTGAGACGTTCGGTCAAATCTATGGATAGAATCTATTAGTTTTCTGTCGGTTGGGGGGATGCCCACGCGGGCTAGTCATCTTCAGGCCTCTGATAGACCCCCGGAACAGGCGCGTAGGGACGAAAAGTCCATTCCACTCGAGGTCTGATGAGATCCGGTGGAAGTCAGCCACGTACTCCTCCACGGGCCGGAACTGGATTGGCGCAGGACCCGGAGAGCGACTGCAGCCGTCTCACTCTGCGTGTGGATCGCTGTATAGTTTGCACCAGCTTCTGGAAGAGGCTTCGACAGTGTCCCAGGGCCCGGTGGTTTTTGCTTGGCAAGTTGAAAGCCATCTTGGGGCTTCGCCCTGAAGGAGCGAAATGACGGTACCCCACTTTATGCGTTCAGCGAAACGTCCGAGGAAAGGAGGAAGCGGGACGGTATTAGTCAGCGAAAAAATGGAGAGACAAGCGTTCTGGAAGGCATCAAAGTCCGCCCGTCACCGTGAGGAACTGGGTAGGCAGGCGGGCGCTGGGGTCAGGTGAGCGGTGGGACCAGCCACCCCTTGAGAAGACCGATGTCCTTGGGCCGGCGTAGTGACGCGACGGTGATGGTTAGTCACGCACATGTTTACAAATTCGTCCAGGGGGAAAAACTTCCCCAGGGATACTGGCTGGATGATTCTGTTATGACTGCACCACAGAACCTGGATAGCGCAGGGGTCAGGAGGTGTCAGGAGCAGGGAGGTCTATGCCAACCGGGGTCTTCTCCAGCGCCCCCCTAGAGGGAGAAGGAAGAGGATCCCTGAGGGACCCTTTGTGTCTTTTCTAGACACCCGGTCGGCAATAGGTCCTGTTTCCCAGGACTTACCCCCCAGGTGGTGTGGTAAAGTGGTCTCTAGGCGACGTCCTTTAAGGAGGAAGACAGGAGAATAGTCGGGGGTCAAAAGCGAGGTCGAGGCAGGCAGAGTTGTGGGGGATGTAGTTTTAACCAGGCGTAGGTCAGGGCCGGCGGCAACATGGAGAAGAAACACTGTAACGAAGGCGAGGTCGGGGCAGGCGGGCAGGCAGTAGAGAGGTCAAGTTCAAGCAGAGGTCGGGGGTTCCAGAAGTCATACGACAGTCAAGCCAAAGCAGGTACAAAATACCGGGGTGTTCAAATCCAAGATAGAAGCTCAAGCATAGGGTCAGACAGCAAGTGAACATCCAGCAATGACTGAGTCCAGCTGAGTGGATGACATGTCATTTATAGGAAGTGCCACCCCAGCACCACCGCCCCTGGGAGGAGCGCACTGCCGGGTACACACACTCCTGTCAATCCAACTAAAACGGCTGGGCGATGGTTCTCGCTCGCGCACGCTCATGCGCGCATTGGCGCGCACGCGCATGCGCACGCACCGGAGCTGGACGGGATTGTCGCACGAGGGCATTCAACGCGACCGTGGGGCTCCGCACGGTGTCCCAGGTGAGGGACGCGGTGAGGTGGCCAGCGACTGCGGGGGTGATAGGGACCGCAGCCGAGCGGGGACCTGACACTACTAGAGGTTGCAATGTCTTTATATTTCAACTAGCTGACTTTGTGGCCCCTGCCCCTGAACATGATATCAGCACCAAAACTAAGATGTAGAGAAGGGTTTTGCGAACCCTTTAGTAAAAACCCTTTTTTACATCTCATATCTTATATCATTATGGTGATGATAATATGTTCAGTGGCTTTGCAACTAACTCCCAAATGGAGATGGTTGAAATTGTTCGACTATTGTGAGTTGCTTTTAAAGCCCCTGAACATGTTATCATCACCCAAATCGATGTATTAAAGGATGTTGTGGAAACATTTGAAAAAAAACTTGATTTGTACTTAATGAATGCAAAAACTGTTTGTGTTGAGTGAGTATACCCTGGACCGTTCTCTACATCTCCATCAAGTTTGGCGATGATACCATGCTTAGGGGCTTTAAAAATAATTTCGCAACATCCAACTAGTCAAATTTTTTAAATGAAACTTCTGCTCCAGAACTAGCTAACACGTTCAGGTATGTAAGAGCATGTAATTGCAGTCACAGGCAATTAAAACCAACATACTTCAAGTAGGAAATTACATCGTCATTAGAAAAAAAAACATTAAATGGCATGTTTAACAGCTATGGATGTCATATTACAGAGTTACCTGTTAATTAACGTCAAGTTGATTAACTTTTTCTTTCTTTCAACCTTTTAACTAAAGACCTTATTCATATATTTTCATACATTTTTTTTGCCCTCAAAGGACACTTTGAAACCACTGTGAATATTTAAGAGCTTCCATAATCATTTTCAATGCCGTTTTTATCTTCATGGTTGCATATTGCTTTTCAATAACATAAAGTACAGCAGTTACAATTTTCTGGAAAATAAATGTGCTGTGGCTTAAAAAAAATTAAAAAGGTAATAGAATTCCTGTCATTACAAATAAGCCAAAATATAAAGAAAAAATTAATTGTTTTGAAGTTTCTTGGTTTATTTTTCCCACCACAAACAGAAAATTTCATTTTTTACAGAAGTGCAGTTCTTGTCCACATGCAGACAAATAGAGAAGATTTAACCGGCACAGTTCAGCAAGGTGCAGTGCATAACATATCAGTAACCTCATCTACAGACAGAGACCACTGAGATAAAAGTCCTGGCATTTCAAAAGATAAAGGGCTAGATCTGAATCCTCTCTGGGATCAGCAATCACAGGAATGTCAATTTGACAGTTATTATTCATGCATTGGTTGAAACTAGATTTTCAATGCAAGGTCTTAAAATGCTTGACCTGATTGTCCTTTACTTTTTAATAACAGTAAAGCAGACTTTTTCAGAGACAAGACTAAATTGTTTTTTTCTTTTAGAAAGTCTGAGATTTTGAAAACAACACTTTATATACAGGGATTTTTTTTTCTTGGACAACCTTTAGATATCACCTTTAGTTTTATTATTTTTATAAGGGTTTTCTGTGTCTTTGTAATAATGTTTATAAATATTTCATTCCAAACAGTACACTATGCATTTGTGTATTTTAGTCTTTCAGTCTCTTTATTTTAATATTTGTTGGGTTCATTTTGTTGCTTAACCCCCTGGGCGTTACGGGCTTTTCGCACAATTTTTTATGGCACGAAAAGCCTTTACCCGGGCAGAGTACATTGTACTAATTGCCGGCCCTCTACACACAGCCGATGTCAAATAGACGCAAGCGGTGTGTGGGGAGAAAAGCTGCGCCCCTCCATTAACATGGAGGTCTATGGTGCCGCCCCCTCCCACCCTCACTGATGACGCCGAATACACGGGGTCAGAAAGGCTCTGTGTTCCTGCAGCTCTGTAGAAGTACTGCAGGCACATGGAGAGCCGGCGGGTGTGCCTGATCCCAGGACAGGTGCAGTTTGATTCACGATTAAACTGCACCCGTACTGGCTTCAGGCATAACGCCAAGGAGGTTAATGTATTTGCAATTTGAGATTTGCAAAATATGAAACAAAACAAGTCAGGGTGCCAATCTATTCTGGTGCCACTGAAATACGGGTGATTTGTAAAAAAAACTTTTATATCTTCCATAAGTTCCTGTATTTCAGTAATTCAACTTAAAAGGTTAAACTAATATATGAAATAGATGTACATACAAAGCAAGATATTTCAAGCCTTTATTTGTTATTATTTTGACGATTATGGCTTACAGCTTATGAAAACCCCAAAATCTGAGAAAATTTGAACATTACATGACATCAATAAAACAAAGATTTAATTTTAATTAAATTTGAAACATGCTGGACCTTTGAAAAGTATGATCATGTATATATTTGGTTTGGGCCACTTTTGGATCATTTCCTGCCTCAATATGGCAAAGCATGGATGCTATCAGCCTGTGGCACTGATAAGGTGTTATGGAAGACCAGGATGCTCCAATAGTGGCCTTCAGCTCTTCTGCATTGTTCCCTCTCATGTCTCTCATCTTTCTCTTGGCAATGCCAGGTCAGGCGAGTTTGCTTGCAATTAAAGCACATTAATCCCATGGTCATTGAACCAGGTTTTGGTACTTTTTGGTACTTTTTTTGTGAAATACAGGAACTTTTGAACATCTGTATCTAAGCCAGTGGTTCCCAAACTTTTAATTGCAGGGTCCCCCTTTTGTATTTTGGAACATTATCGAGCCCCCCTCCCTATTCAAACACAGGTTATGAATGAGGGCCCACGTTCCACTGGAATACCTTTGTGCCCCCCACCCGGGTGGGGCCACCTCCCAGTTTGGGAACCACTGATCTAAGCTAAGCTAATTTTAGGCATATAGAAATAACTGTTCTAATTTCTGCAAAGAGAATGGCTCTTTCACAACATAGTTGGCCATTACACTTCTCTTAAACTATTTCTATTCTGGTCACAATTTCCATACTGGTTCTGCCATTTATGGTCACCATTCTGTAAGGTACTTGATTCTCCTGGAACCCGTAAGCACTCCTGCCAGAACAATTACAGAACATGAAGTCAATGCGAGGAGAAGAGTGACTTGTCCTTGATATGTCCTTAAACCACAATAAGATCAAACAGTGTTGTGTAGAATAGCAGGTCAATATAGCTTTTCTAAAAGTAATACAATTAAAACTATTAGTTCAGGTTTGTGCAACTAATAGTGGTGCTATTAACTGTAAGTTTATGCTGTGTTGGCTTTATTTCTGCAATAGGACTCTTTCAAATGTAACTATTTTCTTTCTAAACAAACATTGTTTTAAAATCCAAAGTTTGCAAAGTAAATACCATTTGTCACTTTGACAAATACTATTATCTCCTTTATCTCAAAGGAAATTAATTAACAGTATGCTTAGAAAACAGCACAAACTCACTTCTACAACTCACTATGCATTACTAACTATAAAGATCCCTAGCTGTGAAGTAAATTGGCTTGCAAATAAAAAAAAGTTGGCTCATCTTACTACAGATTAAGAATCTCTGAGAAAATACGTTACCTTCGCATGTAGCCCAATGCTGAATATTATGTTAGCAGGTTAAATCAATATAGGCAGACGATTTGTGGTTGTTCTGTTATAGTCATGGGTCACTCACTAGCCTTTTGTGCAACCATTTCTTTTTCATTTCAATTGATTTTTATTGGTTTTAACAGTCAACAACAAAACATTTGGAAACATTTTACTTTCTATTTTAGAAAAAAGGAAAAGTCAGCTCTGTAGATGTAAACTTATTTTTCTCTTTGTTTTCATGATGTACAGGGTATGTATCTGGTTAATAGAGACTACATTCGTGTAGTATGTTGCATAAAATGCATAAAGGCATTGCGTTCGCTATTGCTTGTTACTCAGCAATGGTAAAATGAATTTAGATTGTAAAAATGACTTTTTTCCCTGTCTGTCTGATCTACAGAGCTAGGCTCTTGATTTATATGTGACAGCATTACTGTGCTAAAAATATGTTGTAGCTATCATTTCTGACCTCTCTTTTTGAAATAGTTAGATGCCTGGATTTCTTGCTTAAATGTGTTTAATCAGAAGTATCACTGGCACAGGGCAAACAACATATTTATTTCTTATGGGTTGGCCTAGGCTATGACCACAACCATCACATATGCATTTAAAAGAGAATACTTTTTCTTAAAGAATAGACTGTGTGTAGTACATAGACCCTTCTGTATGTTATTAATCCCCCTCATTCTGTGGGCTAGGCATTCCTCAACTCCTCAATAACTTGTAGGACTGATCCCTGTACAATGTGAGTCCTACTGTGCATATGCATTTTTGACCCCTGCACCTTCCGTGAATTCAAATCCTGAAACCTGCACACTGTATGATATGCACTTACATACTCCAAAGCCCTGCACTCTGTATGATATCTACCTCTGAGTACTATACCCTGTGAATATGTAAAATTTGCAAAAGTGTTGTATATTTTTTACTACTAATACTAAAAAAATGTTGAGCGGCATATATTCGAATTCGCATCATTTTGTGAATATATTACGGAACATTTGAAATTCGTAAAATTAGATTTGACTGTATTCTATTACCTTACATCATAATATCGAAGCATAATATGACGAATATCCACCATTGCGAATATCCGAGCGCACATTTGCGAAATATTGCGAATATATTTGCCGAATATATTCGAATTTCGAATATTCTTGCTCAACACTAATCCTGACTACATGCCATTGGCCTGACCACTGCCCACATAATGCTATATTTAACATTTCATAATTTTTATTGTTTATTGTTGAAACAAATGCTGCATGCTAAGTAGTCACAGAATATTATATAAAGTTTGAAAATATACTGGAAATTCATTTGAAATAAGATTGCTGATTGCTCAGGCTGTACAAGTTAGCATTTTTTCATTACAGGCTTACAAATAACATTTTCTGTTAGTATCTCGGCTACTTATATATAGAGATGGTACAATTTTTCAAAAAGCTGACTTTGTGAGCTGATTCCAAAGCCTCTGAACATGATATCATCAACAAAATTGCTGGAGATGTAGAAAAGGGTTGTGTGAACATTGGAAAAAAATGCTCAGGGGCTTTCAATTATCCTGAAATCGTTGAATTTAAAAAAAAAAAAATTTGATCATCTCTACTTATATATAAACTTATTTTACCCATCTGGAGCATCCATCTGGAGCATCCCTCGGGATGCTCCAGATGGGTGATTTAATAGCGGAAACAAGACGAATACTTACATTCTCAGAGCTTAAGGAGAAAGTTGATATGCCAGAGGGAGAGTACTATGCGTACCTCCAGATCCCTCATTACCTACAGGGGAAAACCCAAGCCCTGATAATCCCAGAACCAACAGCCTTTGCAAGGTGGAAGGACTCTCAGATCCGAGGGAGCATTCTTCCAGTCATCGTATCGGTCCCCCTGGAGGCCGGTGGAGGGAATGTGAGGTTTCCATATTGGATAAATGGGAAAAAATTAATAGGAAGAGAATACACGAGTGGGAAGGATGGGAAAGATGAGTTGGCGAAATACGGGAAGAGCCCTCGATAGTACACTAATTAAAGAAACCGATATGAAAATATTTATTTAAATTGGTATTATACCCCCGTAGAGATTACATAAGTATTACCCACGGCGTCCGATAGATGCTGGGAAGTGCAAAGATTACAAGGGCACGATAGTAACATATATTCTGGACATGGCCCAAAGCTGTGGAGAACTATGGGAACAACAAAGGAGATATGGAAAAAGTGTTTAGACAAGAAACTAGAATATGAATTATTGACACCTTTGGTATTGGGGGATGGCCAGGTAAGAGCTTAAACAAAGTTGCCAACAGGTCTGCTACAAGCACATGCTGACAGCAGTACGTATGACACTGCATGCGAATGGAAGAGAAACATGCCACCAAATACATGGAAGTGATGAACGCATGATAGGAAGTTGAGGACCATGGACTACTTAACAGCTAGGTTAATATGAGAAACTTAATAAATTTCAACGGATATGGGAAACCCTGGGAGTTATATTAATACTGGAAGGGAGAGGTAATCACTAGACAACAGACGACAAGATGAGAGAAGTGGAAATGGAGCAATGGAGCACAGTGTGTTCTGGAATTGAGTTGAGATAGTGACTGTTTAACATGTTCAGATGTATTAGTAATGTAAGGCATGTCACCGATGAAATGGCATAGACATGGGAACCTGTGTGAGTAAGAAGTATATGTTTATCATCTATGAAAACTAATAAAAGAGCTTTGTTGTCAAAAAACAATAACTTATTTTATTTAGACTCACGTCTTCACCCTTTCGAATTATTATCGTGTCAGAGATCTTCCTGTCAGAGACCTAACCTACACCCCCATCAGGGGTTTTAACCCACAGGGGACGAACTGGTACCCACACGGGTAGGGTTTGCTGGTCCTGCAGCCTCCACTTCTGGCCAGCACGGGGTCTGGGGCAGGAGGGTTCCGGGAGGTCCGCCGCATTGGCACAATTCCCTGTGTGGTATAGGGCATCTCACCCACAGTCCTGTACACCATCTCCTCGCTGCCAGCGTCCTCGGTAGGCATGCGCCGTGCACTCCCCATAGATTTATGGGGAATGCTGCTTGAGCTTGATTGGTTTCATCTAGCAAACCCCGCCCCAGGTGGTGGTTCTCCCAGGGTGTTGTCCAGGCTATTGTAATGTTCTAGTGTTCACAGGATGCCAGTGCTGTGTTTAGGTTACAGTGTGGTATGCCTCCTTAAACCCTGTGTTGTTCCTGATAGCTCTCCCGTGTTATGACCCTGCTTAGTCCCTGGATATCGTTGACCGTCTCCAAAACTTGACCCTGGCCTGTCCCTGTCGTTCTGCTGTTTGCTACAGGCCCTTGACGCTGCTTGTACTATGCGTTTCCGAAGTCTTGGGCCGCCTACCCTCGACTACTGGCTTGGTATCTTGGACATTCTCACCGCCTCTTTGCACTGGGTGGTGGTCCCCAAGTCGTTCCGGGGGAATCCTCGGGCGATAGGAGACCTGGTCCTGGCTGAGCCGCCGGAACCAACGCCACCACTCGGGTTGTCTGGCCTCTCTGTCCATTTAGGGGGGTCTCTGGGTGAAGACTAGCCGGGGCTTAGGACTCCTCCTTGAGCCGTGTGGAGACCCCTGTCCACCCGTGGCAACCCAGGAGATCTGACAATATCTGTCTATGAATTAGTGATGGCCGATTATGTGTGGCCGCGAACATCATGGTTCGCGGGCCTCCTTCTCGCCGGCGGACAGTACGGGTGTTCAAACCTGCCCTGTTCGCCGGCGATGAAGAAGCCCTCTCTTCTTCCTCTGGTGGGATCATTAGCAGCGAGATCCTGGCTGCAGGAAGAATATTTCACTGAAGGACGCGGTAGAGAAACCCGGTCTTTCATTGAAAACCCGGCTTGTAAACCCGTATTAGCAGTCAGTGACGGTTTAGCACAACCATGAACTATCGTTCAAGGGGCCGGACTGTGACTTCACTGACGTCACATCCGGGTGTCCATTCCGATCCAAATTCCCGGCTAAGGAGACTTTTTTAAAGTTCCGCTCCGCTCCGCCCGTTCGCGGACGGACACGGCCGAGAGTTCGGCCATCACTACTAAAACTACTGTGGTCTTTTGACAAAACAATTCAGTAATAATGGCCTATAAAAAAAATCGACCATTTATATTATTTTGATTAATTGCCTTTCTTTGCAATGTTCCCAGCCTGGTAATCATCACCAATCTTGCCTGGAGATTACAGAAGTGGTTGGGGGCATATACAAAACAAAACAAGTTATGTCGCTATCACCAACAGTTTGTTTTGCACAACTTAAGTTTCAAAGTCAGGTAAAAACTTAGAAAACGAATTTTGACTTTAACTTTAAACTTAAGTTTATCAGGAGAAACTTGCAAATGCTAGAGGCAAAACTTTTTTCCAAATGTTTCCTCCCCAACCCTTTTCTTACATGCTCCAGTTATTTTGGTTGATGATCCATTTGTCAGAGGCTTTTGCGAATAAGCTCACAAAGTAGCAAGTCTTTTGAAAATTCGGCTCCATCTCTAGCCATTAGAGATGGTCGAATTTTTTCCGACTTTGCTAACTTTGTGAGCTGATTGCAAAGCCCCGGTGAAAAACGGTATCATCACCCAAAAAAAAATTTTTGGCTGAAAAATGTAGAAAGGTTGGGGGAACATTTGAAAGAAACAGTAATGGCTCTAGCACATGTCGTGTTGCATAAATTCATTTCAAAGTAAGTCGAAATTCCCTATTTTCGAAATTTTTACTTGACTTGACTTAATTTGTGTAAACACTATTTCTGTTAGAGACATACTTTTTTTGGAGTATAAACCCCCAACCTTCTCTATGGTCTCCAGCAAGTTGGGTGGATGATACCATGCTCAGGGCTTGGCATTAAGTCGAACCGCGAAAAGGCGAATTTTTGGAACAAAAAATTGACCTCTCTACTATTCCCTCACAGTAGGTGGTTTTTATCCTAATGACAATGAGTTTTTCTGTTAAGAGACAAACTAGGATCTTGCAATTTGCATGGCCTTCTTCATTCCCAGTGACCATGCGCTACAGGCGATGTTTTCTTCTGCAAGTGTGCCACCAATCAACAGCCATGCTCGATTTTCAAAATCTGCTATATGACACTTTACAATGTATCTTAGGTCCATTCCAATAATTGCATGCAACGCACACCCACCATTTAGCTGGATTCTTGTCACTACAAGAACAGTATGAGCATCATCTTCATTAGGAATTAAATACTCACATTATTTTTACATTGTTTTTCCAATCCAAAAATGTTAAACATAAATTTTTACTTATTATTTAATAGGATACCTTTTTAAAAGCTTGAATTATTTAGTTTTACATTGGTTTTTTCCAATCCAGAAAATGTTTTAACATCCACTAAAATATTACTTAAATTGAGATCCCCCCCTTTAAACCAGACTTGAAGTTTGTCATAAAAGTTAAAATGTTATAGAAACCCATAGGGGTACTCCTTTCCATTGACGGACATGTGTTAATATACTAAAAATGCGTCTTAGATGCCATCGTACCATTGTCCATCAATCATGAGTGTACTTTACAGCTAAGTAGCTTATTTGGTCTCCTAACACCTGCAAATCTTTACAAGGTCAAACACAACTAAATGGTTGATACACCTTAAAACATCATTCAAGTTTGAAAACCTTGTAAGAGACAAGCAAATGAAGTTACTAAACAACAAAATTTGTGATGGCAAGTAATTTTATATAATAAGCCGTTATAATGCATTTTTTTTTTTTTTTGGGCAAAACTTAAGGCACAGTTCTAGACAGATTTATTTTAAGGTGAAGATGTGAGTTCTCGCCACAGATAAATATGATTATAAATATGGTATGTAGAGGATAAAGTGAACTAGTCTAGAAGCATCAAGTTCCTGGGTAGACTCAAGATAAAGCCAAAAATTGAAATACAATTTTAGAAATGTGTACGGCATTTGTATATACAGGGACTGGCAGAATTATTAGGCAAATGGGTTTTGACCACATCACCTCCTTTATGCATGTTGTCTACTCCAAGCTGTATAGGCGCGAAAGCCTACTACCGAATTAAGCTATTAGGTGATGTGCAATCTCTGTAATGAGAAGGGTGTGGTCTAATGACATCCAACACCCTATATTAGGTGTGCATAATTATTAGGCAACTTCCCTTTCCTTTGGAAAAAATGGGTCAAAAGAAGGACTGACACTTTACGAAAACTCAAAAAAGTGAATTTTGCAGAGGGATGCGCACTCTTAAAATTTGCAAATCTTCTGCAGCGTGATCATCGAACAATCAGCGTTTCATTCAAAATAGTCAACAGGGTCCGCAAAAAGCGTGGTGGACCAACAAAGCGCAAAATCACTGCCCATGAACGGAGAAAAGTTCAAGCTGCAGCTGCCACGTGCCACTTGCCACAAGTTTGGCCAATTTCGAGCTGCAACTCACTGATTGCCCACACGCACAAGGTGTGCAATACTCAGCGACAGAAAGGCTGAAAGACGACCACCACTATGACAAGACACCACAAGCTGAAACATCAAGAGTGGGCCAGAAATATCTCCACTGTTTTTCTAAGGTTTTTATGGACTTATGAAATGAGAGTGAGGGTCTTGATATGGGCCAGATGGATGGGCACGTGGGCTGGATTGGTTAAGGCCAGAGAGCTGCTCAGTCCGACTCAGATATGCCAGCAGTGTGGAGGTGTGTATGTGACTGGTTTGTTGCTGGTGTATCATCAAAGATGTTGCTTGGTGGGGGGTGGTGCCTTTCTGGGGTTTGAGGATGTGAGTCAAGCGTCACTCCGCAGTGCTCTACTGGTTAGTTTTCTGGAAGTACCACCTTCTTCACGTCAGTGGTAGAGGAAGAAGTTCGCATCCTCAATGAAAAATCATGATTTCCATGGCAGTGACAATGCTCCATCCCACGCGTCCAAGTTACTCCACTCCAGGCTCTCAGCAGCGTGGTGTCTGGTCAAGAAAGGGTGTAAAAGAAGAAAACTATGATGGCATTCCTTGTTCACCTGATCTGAAGCCCCATTTGAGAACCTGTGGTCGGCATCATCAAAGGTGTGATTTACTAAGGAGGGGGGAAAACACGTACACCTCTCTGATCAGGTTGTCTGGGAGGGCTGTGGTTGCTGCTGTGCACGCAATGTTTGATTGGTTGAAACCGATCAAAACAACTGACAGAATCCATGGATGGCAGGCTTTTTAGTGTCCGTTGTCAAAGACATGGGTGGCTATATTGGTCACTTGATTTGTTTTTGTTTTGTTTTTGAATGTCAGAATGTATATTTTTGTGAATGTTGAGTATGTTTATATGGTGTTTCACTGTTAAAAGAAAGATTGAAATTTTTTGGGCTAAATTGTGTTTTTTTGTTAGTTGCCCTAATATTATTGTGCACAGTATAGTTCACCTGACCTGCACACAGCCAGATTAGTCCCCTCTAAATAGCTTAAACTACAAACAAACTAAAAACTACTTGCCAAAAATATTCAGTTCTTTGATTATTATGTAGTTTTTTTTTTGGTTTCATTGATAGACTGTGGTTGTTGTTCAATAATAAAATTATTCCTCAAAAATACCACTTGTCTAATAATTCTGCACTCCCTGTAAATAACACTGGTCAGAAAAGAAACACAAACTCACAAATCAGAATTGAAGATCCACTAGAGCTGATGGAAAAGTTAAACATCAATGGTGGGAACTTCAGCCAGGTCCATCCGAGAACAGGCAGATCGGACTTTTAATAAAGTCCAATGGCTGCCTGTTCACAGGAAGATTCAAATTCCTTGCCTGTTCGTGTGGAATTTGAATCAAAGAAAAATGGAAGTCGACGTCACTGACGTCACTTCCGGTACCTGGAATGCACAGTTCATTGTTTTGATATCCGGACATGACGTCACTGACGTCACTTCCAGTTTAAGATGGAATTTTTCCACTGGCCAGATGTTTATGCCCCTGATCCAGCCAGCGGAAGAATATTCACCTTCTTCCCACGAGTGAACAGGGTGGGTTAAACACACATACTGTTCGCTGGGGGAAGAAAAGCAAACATGTTCAGTTCAAGGTCGAACTGTCCACTTTGCGGAATGTTCGGCCATCACTAGTGGGAACCCTGGGTTTCCAAAGAAATTCTTTGAGTTGTAAAGGTTACTCGAGGGTATTCCTTGAACTTTCTGATAAGACACCCAGGCATCCATGTTACATTGGCTGAGAAAATAGTAGTAATTCTTCATCCAATTTGCATGATAATATAATTTAGTTTATATGTTATTGATCATCTCTATTGTCACTATTTCCTCTATTAACACTAAGTTCAGTGCAGTGCACAGTAACTCAGCAGGTGTCAAATATGCAAGAACTGTATTTTGTGCACAATAAGATAAACCACAACATAAGATGCAAAAAAGTAAAAGATGACCCACAGACAGAACCCATTCCTGGCTCTTAGTAATGCTATTCGGTATATACATACTACTGATTAGATACTACTAATATATTGGCTGCAGTGCAATTCTGTATGCATACTTAATGAGCAACTTATTCATATGTGCTTATGTAGTTGCAGTAAATATATTATCTGCTGTGACCCCTGGGCATATAAAAGCATTAGGCAGGGTATACATCATAGAAATGACAGTTTGGACTGTAAGTCTCTATGAGTTAATCTCTGGGCTCTTATTGATGCACCTCCTTCCCTGTGAATAGTAGCATGTTTTAGAGTGAAGAAGGGCAGTGCTGAGTTCAGCAGTGCCTCTCTTCCCAAGTGAACATAGATATACAGCATGTTTAAGCCCTGTAGATTCTACTCAAACATGCTGTATATTCACTCTATAAGACTCACAGACGTTTTTCCTCTGACCATACACAACAAGTTTTAAATGTACATAACTTTCCAGTTCCCTCCTGGTGGCCTTTTCATACTACAAGTATAGGTTCTGTCCCTTAACACTTTTCATTACAATGACTAGGGATGAACTGAGACGTTCAGGAAGGAAGTTTGCATTTGTGAAATTCACAAAATGCCCAGGTGTTTGCTTGTGATTAATATAAAAAAACAAAATGTTGACTAGATGAATTTGCAAGGTAAATGCAAAGCCCATGACCATAGTATCATCACCAAAATTTTTACTTAACTTTGAACTTATTTTATGGAAAAACAACATTTGTTAGAGCAATAGTTTTTTGTAATTTCCCACAACCCTTTCATATGTTTCAACAATATAATAATGCTGCCATATTCAGGTGCTTTGATATTAACGCAAACTTAACCTAGTCCAAATTTTGCGACTGCCTCTATTGCTAACACATGCAACAGGCAAAGTCCAAATTGGCTGATGGTTGTTGGGTTTGCTTCACCCTCCAACAACCACCATAACAATTTAGCTATTCTCTACTTGTAACACTCACATTACCCATCACTAAAATGTGGTTAATATAGGGCACATGTGATGTACTGCTTTGTCTTTTGTAGATATTGTTTGCTACTATGAATATTACTGTTACTGTATTCAGCCAAGGATGAGATTTAGTATGATTGAGCATCATTACATTTGAAGCTCTTACTGATTGTTGTGAAAGCATGTTAGGGGAGTTTGTGGGCTGTTTATTGTTTAATTAGAATAAAAATCTTTTTTTACAGAACAGGAAATGTGGTGTTACACCATGGTAAGTGTTTCATATATCATGCCTCATTAACTTGATGGCATAACTAGAGTGAGGGCATGCGTTTCTGGAGTACAACATGTGGATGAACATAACAGAATATTGTACATATCCAGTTTTTCATGGTTCATAAAGGGTAATGTATTTTTATATTTTTCTACAAAGTAATAAACCACATAGAGAGAGCATTGCACTATGCTTTGGCCTTTTGTTATATAGTGTTGTAGATTACATCACTGGGGTTTTTACAATCTGTCTCCTACAAATAATTATAGATGAGTTAAGAGTAAGCACATGCTACTGTTTCTTTATTGCCTAATCTTTGTTTTGTCTTGAACTATTGCATTATTATATTGGTCATATAGAAAGAGTTACATCAACACAATAATGAAAAAGATCATAATAAAAGCCCATTAAACACAATATTTAAATTTGGATATTTAAATATTTAGACATCTCAATAATTTAAATTTAACTCTATGTCATTCATAACATGTTGTAATTAGTGATTTGCAGCATAAACAAAGTTCGTATTCACAAAATATCAAAAATTTTGTCTAATATTCATAATTAATTTGTAAATTTGGGATCTCCAGTCATTATTACTAGTGATGGCCGAATTGCCGGTGAGAAGGAGATCTCTATTCTTCCTCCAGCAGGATCAGAAGCAGCGAGATCCCACCGGAGGAAGAATCTTTTCACTAGAAGACCGGCATGAAGCCTCCTAGTAAAAAAACGGCTCGAGAACAGGAAGTGTTCTCCGCCTAAAGGAATTTGAATCTGTCCGCAAACAGGTGGACGGCGGACTTCTTTAAAAGTCGGATCCGGCCCTTTGCGGACAGACCTGGCTGATGTTTGGACATATATTCGAAAACATAACACTATATTCCAGATTTTTGCTAGTTGTGGTTTTAACTCATGGTGAAGACAATGCTCAATTTTGGTGCATCCTGTTTTCCCTGATCATCCTTGAGATGTTTCTGAAACTTAATTGGTGTCCACCTATGGTAAATTCAGTTGATTGGGCATGATTTGGGATGGCACACATCTGTCTATGTGTCTACAGTTCATGTCAGAACACAAACCAAGCATAAAGTCGAAGAAAAACTGCAGACCTCTCAGGCAGGATTAAGGCACAAATCTGAGGAAGGTTTACATAAGCATTTTTGCTGCTTTGAGCATCCAATGAACACAGTGGCCTCCCTCACCCGTAAGTGGGAGAAGTTTAAAACCACCTGGAATACTTCCAGAGCTGGCTAGCTATCTAAACTGAGCAATAGGGGAGAACCAGATGTTCATTCTGTGAGAGCTCCAGAGGTCCTCTGTGAAAACAACCATCTCTGCTGCAAACCACTATTAAGGCACTGTATGGTAGAGTAGCCAGACAGATGCCACTCCTTAGTGAAAAGCACATGGCGGCCTGCCTGGAGTTTGCCAAAATGCACCTGAAGAATTCTCAGACCATGATGACCATGTCTAAAGAGACAAAGATTGAACTCTTTGGTGTGAATTCCAGGCATCATATTAAGAGGAAACCAGGCACCACTCATCACCAATACCATCCCTACATTGAAGCATGGTGTGAAGCATGGTGGTGGCAGCATCATGTTGTGGGAATGTTTTTCAGCCACAGGTAATTAAAGACTAGTCAGGATAAAGGAAAATCTTTAGCAATGTACAGACACATCCTGGATGAAAACCTGCTCCAGAGTGCTCTTGAACTCAGACTGGGGTGACAGTTCATCTCTCAGCAGGACAATGATCTAAGCACACAGTCAAGATATCAGAGGAGTGGCTTCAAGATGACTCTGTGAATGTCCTTGAGGGGCCCAGTCAGAGTCCAGACTGAACATTTCTGGAGAGATCTTATAATGGCTGTGCACCAACACTTCCCATTCAACCTGACAGAGCTTGAGAGGTTCCGTAAAGAGAAATGGGTGAAACTGCCCAAGGATAGGTATTCCAAGCTTGTGGAATCATATTCCAAAAGATTTGAGGCTGTAATTGCTACCAGAGGTGCATCAACAAAGTATTGAGCAAAGGCTGTGAATACTTATGTACACGTGATTTGTCATTTTTTTTATTAATTTGACAAAACATGAAGTTAACTTTTTTTGTCATTATGGGGTGTTGTGTGTAGAATTCTAAGGGAAAAATGCATTTAATCAATGTTGGAATAAAGCTGTAACATAACAATATGCGGAAAAAGTGATGTGCTGTGGGTAGTTTCTGGAAGCACAAGAATATAACTATGAGATGCAAATCACATCAACCATGGTTCAAATTTTCTCTGTGGGTACAGAGGCTAGGGGACTTTAAAGGTCAGTTTGTTTGGAAGTACATGTGAACAACGTAAAAATTATGGTAATCAATACAAGTCACATTAATGGTGATACATGTTATACATCCATGATAGCAATAAATAATATATATAAACAAGACGACGATAATTGCTGCACGTTCAGACGCTCGAAGACCACACACAAAGTGCCTTTGTCAGTTTCCCGGACAGTGTGAATACCCTGCGTCCTATAAGGATCAACATGCTCCAACGCGCGTTTCGTTGTTGGTAAACTTCATCAGGGGGTAATAGTCAAGGGCAGGATTAAGTCTGCGAATCGTCACAGCAAGTAGAAAAACGAAGCCGAGGTGGATGGCGTAAGCCAAATTCACAACATGGGATGATGGAACGGGGGGCTCCCACCCTCAGGAGACGAACCTCGACCACAAAGTGCAGCCTAATTTAGCATATGTCTAGTATTCGAGTCAGGGGTAGATTAAAGTGGTTAATGAATAGGTCAGTAGGGTTGCGGTCAGTTAGGTTCTCCCTCAGTCGGTGCATGGGAATAGAGTCCTTGTCGGCAGCTAGGTCCGGGAAACTGACAAAGGCACTTTGTGTGTGGTCTTCGAGCGTCTGAACGTGCAGCAATTATCGTCGTCTTGTTTATATATATTACTTATTGCTATAATGGATGTATAACATGTATCACCATTAATGTGACTTTTATTGATTACCATAATTGATATCAGTTCTATTGCTTAATAAATGTTTATTATTTTTACATTGTTCACATGTACTTCCAAACAAACTGACCTTTAAAGTCCCCTAGCCTCTGTACCCACAGAGGAAATTTGAACCATGGTTGATGTGATTTGCATCTCACCCATAGTCATATTCTTGTGCGATTGATTTTGGGATGCCAGTCATTTGTTGGTAGGGACTGAGAGATATATACCGTGTGTCTAGTTTCTGGAAGCACTGTATATATAGAGAGATATAGATATAAAGACACACATTTACATTTGACTTGCCAAAGGATTTCATTCAGCCAAAACCACACCTATACAGTTTTTATAAAAATACCAATGCAAACATTTAGATATATGCACATAAGAAATGCATAGTGATGCTGAAAGAAATATTGCTGATAACTTTCTCTTCTCTCTGCATCTGCTGACTATACGCTATGGCAAGCTCCCACTTTCTGTAATCTAGAACAATATTGCTGAAATATGAATTAAGGTCTGTTCAGCTAAACTGGATTCTGATAACTGTTAAATACAATGAACAATGCCACAGCCAAGTGGTACTGATGCTAAGGTACATGCATGTACAATGAAAACAGCACATTGTAAAATTTATATAGTGTTATATCTGAAACTGTAGTCACTGTAGCCACTGTAAATGTATAAATGTAAGAATAACCACCTTAAGGACTAATTGAGAGTGAAATCTGTCCATGAAAACATTTCTCACTGTATACCTTAAGCCCCCATACATGCTTAGATTTGTAGCTGATTTCGCAGCAGATAGACCGCCGTGCGTACTCACCACCATTGATCTAGAGCAAAAATTGGCAGCAAATCGAATACTTAGACTTAAAATTCGGCCATAAATCGATCATAAACATTACGGACATAGTATCCCCATCCAAAGTAAGTGCTGGCACAAAAAGGGTGCAGAGATGATTCTCAGCACCAGCCATGAGTGATGACATCATCATGCACGGTTGATCTGCTGCAAAGTTGAAACTGAATCTAAATGTGTATGAGGGGCTTAAACAAGAAGGTTGCATCCAGGTGTAATAACCATTGGCTTAAAGGTAGCCATAGACGTGCCTATTTCCACGCGATTTTTTGGCCGATTGACCGCACAGTGTGTTCCTGCCGATCACCCGACAGTCACTCTGCCACAAATCGTGTGCGCCCACCTGGAGAGGATCACATTCCTGCCCAATTCCATTACTTTCGATGGGAACGCCACAAAGGTTGCTAGACGATCCTCTGAGCCCTATCTATTTGCCCATGTATGGCTACCTTAAGACTACTAAAGTTATACAAGGATCAGTGGTTATATATAATTTGTTTGTCAACCAAGGGTTTCAAATATTGATTCTGAACATACATGCATTTATTTGGCTAAAAAAACCTTGAACCTAACTTGTACTTTGATTTACCACTGAGGGAAAGACATGCATTTCATTCAGTTTTCATTTGCCTAATATCATACTATTGAGATGTGCTAACCTCAAAGCTCAGGATGCAGAATTTACACCTTATTATCTCTACTTCACAATATGGGACTGTAAAGTTTTGTCACTGACAAGTTGTTACATTAAAGGAATTGTTACAAATGTATCTGATACTCAGGTGCAACATTTGTTAATTGCTTAGGCAGCCCAGGGGAACTATACTCTAATATTAATGTGGAAAATATAATTCTGCATCATGATGTCATTCCGATATATAAACATTATCAAGTCATAAATCATGTAAATATGAGTTTCATTAGATATAACAAATAGGTCAAAATGTCAGTATCCTATAAGGATCAATCACTCACAGGATGGGAAATCACAACGCCTAATTGACCACCAACGTGACCGTGCAGTGTTAATGTCTTAAAGGTGTATAAAGAAGCATATTTTTCCGACTGTAAGATGTACCTTTTGCCCATTGAAATTGATGGGAAAATGCCTGTCCGTCTTATGGTCCAAAAATGTACAAAAAAAAAGTTTTTTTTTCCTGGGAGCAAAAGCTAGGCATCCCAGGAGACTGGAATTTGTTCAATTCCTTCCAGCCAAGCCAAAAGGCCACTACCAAAAGACAGATTTGAGCTGTATTGGCACTAGAAGTACCCCTTCTCTGAACGCACTGAACAAACAGCTGGGTGAATTGAGTTGTGTATTTAAATTACCATTCTGCATTGCAATAGAAAAATTATGTGACACAGACTCATCACTCCTCTTATATTTAAATAGGCGGTCATGGGTAAGTTGTTAGTGCCAGATTGTAAAATGTGTCACTCCATTAATTGGTCAGTGGGTTCAGAGAATTGATACTGCTGGTGTATAGGCACATGCAAAAGTTTCAGACCTGCACACACTGCTGCATATATTTTAATTTTCTAATTTTCTCTCCAAAACTCCACTAGTATGACTGAATTGGATAATTAATGCATTAAACCGCTTTTCGTTTGTGTCTTTCAAAAAGTACTCAAAAATATATTATTGCTAATCACATAATATCTTGTATGTCCGTGTGTAAGCTTCAGAGACAGGAAATGATAAAAAATTTGAAAATAGGAAGCTACTTGATTACTGACTGCAATTCTGATAGCTAGTTCTAGCCATAACATCTGATGGCTAGTTTACATTCAACAGTTCTTTTTTCTTTTGGTTGTTGTTACTTCCACACATATTTTGCAGTCATGACCTCAGCTTACAGAGTTTGCTTACAACCCATGCCAATGTTACATGTGTCAGCATGGCCTACAATATAGTTCTCCATAAGGTTTAACAGAGCCAATTCAGGGGCACAGCCAAGCAGACCCTATAGGCTCTTTTAGCAAGCTACTACATAGTTAAGGCTGGTGCACAGATGTACAAGGTAAACAAACCCTGGAGGATGGGCATGATACATATGACAAATCTTGGGGTTGTTGTAAAAAGCTAGTTATCCTTTAGTATAGCATTCGATATATAATATGCAGCTGAGCTGACCCTATGAATAAAATAATGGTTTATCCTCCTGGTGGCTTGATACCGAGGCTACTGGGCACACTGAAAAATACATACAAAGCTCTGAGGTTGTAGGCACCAGTAGTGCACCTCCATTGTTTAGGAAAGATAAAAGACAAAGGGTAAATATTACAGTATGCTGTCCAGGTTGCACAATAAATATTTATCACTATTCCTTATAAAATGGCAAAACATCACTGGATTTTGGATCATTTAAAGATCCACTCTAATAATTCCAGACAACTACTGTCTAGCTGCCATGTTATTTTTCTATGATTGCTTAGTTGTTTTATTACTTTATTGGGGAATTTTGTAATATTTTAATGACTTCTTAATGGTAGGGTGACTTCTTTTCACCCTTTTTTCAAAGAACTTAGCTTGACACACAAAACAGAATAAGAATAGTAGGGAGCGTATAAACCCTTATTATTCTCATCAACCTATATGTCTGGAAAGTTAACAGAGCTCCGTACATTTTGTTTAAAACAGATTGCCAAAATTGCTTATTCCAAATTCAGATTGTACATCATGTAGCTAGTTACATAAAGCCAACGGAGATCATGGCAAAAGGCAGTGAACATGGTTGAAAAAGCGATTGTGTTTATTCCCTCATAAATAACCATTTAGATCTAGACTTCTAATGAGAATTGATGATATTCTAAGCAGCACGAAGACCAGTTTGCAACATTTATTCCTAATCATCATTCTGCCAGAAACTTGTGATTTGTGATATCATAAAACCGCACACAGATTGCAGAAAATAATGCGTAAACAGCATCCTCCCTAATATATCTGATTGTTCCAGCAAAGTTACAACTCCTTTGTTAGTTTGTGAATTTAGACAGTGCTGGGGCCGTCCTTCCATGCTGGCAGAAGCAGACAGAAATGTGTTATGAAAAACAATGTGAAAATCTCCAAGTTTCCATCCTTTTTGGACATAACATCCATTAAAACTAAAATACAAAATATACATTATTGTATATCATATACAAAAGCTATACATTATGTTTATATATCGTATTTCATAAAAAAAAAGTCATAAATCCTGTATAAACCTAAATGTCTTTTATTTTCCTCTCTACTAAAAGTGAAATACATCATCTTAGTTTGCAATAGCCATAAAGAGTTTAGATGAACATTACACTTTATATCCTTTCGACCCAAATATAACTACAAGAAAGAGTTTAACAAAAATATTCAAGCAGCATAAATCAGAGTAAGTAGTTTTTACAATTAAAACCCCCCAA
>CM070032.1:90672092-90686028 GCA_036250615.1 Ptychadena robeensis | reverse complement strand
GTGACGCTGAGGAAGGTAGAGAGGTTGGCAGAGGGGGCTGCTGAGCGGGGACCTGACATATACATGCCAGTAAGTACCTCTGACTAATGGTGGTTTAATTCCAATATATCAAACTTCATTTTGTATTGTATGTAATTTCTTATCTCTTATCTCTCATTATTTTAATGGTAGCTTAATAGGTTTGTGCAAATGGGAAAGACGATTACCTTTCCAGCAGTGTATATAGTATATACTACTTTAAAGCTATCCAGAACAAAAATGCTGTTAAATGACATGGATTATTATGCATTGGGCTCTCACTCTGCACTTAGCATGTTCCATACACCTGAACCCCTTTTGAATTTCATCGCATACACCTGACCCCTGCACTATGTATTATACACTGAGCAAAAATATAAATGAAACACTTTGGGTTTGCTCCCATTTTGAGCTGATCTAAAAGATGTGAACAAAGCCACTCAGGCACAACTCCACAAAGCCACTCAGTACCTGGTGTGGCCACCATTTTCCTTGAGCAGTGGCGCACAGCTCTGTCTCATAAAGTTGATCGGGTTGTTGATTATGGCCTGTGAAATGTTGGTCCACTCCTCTTCAATAGCTGTGCTAAGTTGCTGAATGTTGGCAGGATCTTGAACACGCTGTCGTATATGCCAATTCAGAGCATCCCAAACATGCTCAATGGGAGACATGATCGGTAAATATGCTGGCCATGGAAGAACTGGGATGTTTTCAGCTTCTCGGAATTGTGTACAGATCCTTGCCATATGTGGCCATGCATAATCATGCTGCAACATGTGGTGATAGTTGTGGATGAATGGCACAAGTATGGGCCTCAGGATCTTGTCACACATTCAAAATGCCATCAATAAAATGCACCTGTGTTCGTTGTCCATAACATATACCTGCCCACACCATAACCCCACTGCCACCATTGGCCACTCAATCCACAATGTTGAGATCAGCAAACCACTCACCCACACAATGCCATCAAAGCCATCTGCCCTGAACAGTGTTAACCGGGACTCATCCGTGAAAAGAAAGCATGGGGCCAGACGCCATTGAATGTGAGCATCTGCCCACTTAATTGGTTATAATGATGAACTGCAGTCAGGTACAGACCCCAATGAGGACAATAAGCATGCAGATGAGCCTCCCTGAGGAGGTTTCTAAAAGTATGTGCAGATATTCTTCAATTATGCAAACCGATTGTTGCTGCAGCAGTTGGGGTGGCTGGTCTCAGACCATTATGTAGGTGAACATTCTGGATATGGATATCCCGGGCTGGTGTGGTTACACATGGTTAAAATTTTCTAAAATGCCTTTAGAGACGGCTTATAATAGAGAAATTAACAATGATTTCACAGACAACCGCTCTGGTAGACATTCCTGTAGTCAGCATGCCAATTGCATGTTCCTCCACAGGTTGTGACATTTGTGGCATTGTGCTTTGTGATCAAACTGCATATTTCAGAGTGGCCTTTTATTGTGGGCAGTCTAAGGCAATATTCATGCTGTCTAATCAGCACTTTGATATTACCCACCTAAAAGTTGGAATGGATTATCTCGGCAAAGAAGAAGTGCTCACTAACACAGATTTAGACAGATTTGTGAACAATATTTATTATTATTTATTATTTAAGAGTAATGCGTCTTTTGTGTATGTAGAAAATGTTTCAGCTCATAAAAAATGGGAGCAAAACTGAAAGTGTTGCATTTATATTCATTAGGTAGGTTATGTACAACTGACCCTTGCAGTATATAAATTTGAGAACAGTATATAAAATTATAAACATTACATTATAAATGTTTTACTATGAAGAAGAAAGAATATTAAACACACTCTAAAATGAAAAGAAACATAAAGAGAAAATAGTTAAAACCCCTTTGTGGTTGCCTTTTGATGTTTTTCTGTTATTTACTCTATAGAAAGCAGCAGCTGGAGGTCTTTTATACATCACCTTCTTGACCACATTGCTATGTTAAAAATTCTATTATACAACAAAAATTACAGACTTAGCTTAGTTACTCTTCATCTTCGGTAAACAACTAAGACATTTTGTGCCGTAGAAAATTTAGTTAATGTGTCTTATTAGTTTCAATTTGGATATACTCAATCTGCACATCTCAAGTTGCAAAAATGTAATTAAACTTGAAAGCAATTGTTACAGTATCAATTAGATTAAACGTCCCCTACTGTGGATGGGCTTTTTCTAAAATTCAACATTATACACTGCGTTCTGTATATTAAATCAAATTAGTCAGAAAAGTAATTTTCAGTGTAATTTAAAACAGACAATCACGAAATGCAGAGAAAGAGACAATTATCCTTGAATTGCAGCTTAATTTTTGTCTGTTGCCCTTTTGAAAGCATAATGAAATTTCATTTTTTTTTCTGTGCTTCAGTAGATAGTCAACATTTAGAAGGGAAGATAGTAGAATGAATTGTCCACCTGGTGTGCTCCTGACAGAGATGGGAAGGAAATGGAAAAAAAAATCTATTAAAAAGGAAAGTGATCCAAGCATCAGAGCTGAAGTTATACTCCAGTGAACCAAGACCTCAAAAAAAGTCACCGGAATGTATAAAATACCAAGAACATGAAAAGGCCACTGGCTCTATCATTCTTTTTCCCTGAGCAGTTCATTTCTGTTCCTTTTGTTTGTGCAGAATTCACTAAAATGTAATATAGAATACATTTATATATAGTATTATATTAAAAGTCTGATTGATATACATACATGATAAATAATTTAAAAACTTTTACACTGTTCTTAAATGTGAATAAAAAACAAAACTGTTTAATATATAAAAAATAAAACAATAACCAAAAAGCTCTATGCAGATATGTACACTTAAACTAACATTTTGCTAAACCACCTTTTGATTTAATTACAGTATTCATTATTTTTGCATATGAGTCGTGTCAGGATGGCACATCTTGTCTTAACCACTGTTTTTAGCAAATATGCTCGATATCTCTTTGTTCATCTTTTGTGCGCGCCTCCTTTTGGTCACCCCATAGATTTTCATTTTAGATTTAGGTCTGTTTTTTGGCTGGGCCATTATATAACTTTATTAAAATATGTTTTTCTGAGCAAGTAATTTTTTGTTAATTAGGATGTACTGTATGCCGATCATGTTAAATGGTAAAACTCCTCTTCAACAACAAATGTCTACCAGGTGGAAGTTTTTGGGACAAAAGATCCTGATAAAGAAAAGCAACCTTTAAATCATGATACTACCACTACTATGCTTTACTATTAATCAAATGTTAAATGTTGCATACTGCTCCTTGTCATCGGTTAACCACGGGAGCAGTGGACCTACCGTGCCACCAGACAAGTATAGACCAGGGCGCAGAGTCTAAGGAGCTCCCCGGTATTTACCAGAAGCAAGGAGTGATGGATTTTGGTGAAGGGAGCCCCCAGGTTGTGGTCCCTAGTTACACTTACTGGTAGCAGCCGACAGTAGAGTTCCGAGGAAAGTACAGAGTCGGCAGGCAGAGACGTAGTCAAGAAGGCTGCAAATAGGGAAGTCAAAGATGGTCCAGGGGTCAGTAACAATATGGTGATATAAAGAAGCAGAGCCTGGGTAGCAGAGACTTAATGACCTCTTTGTTCAGGCAACTCCCTGTTGCCCTAGACTTTCTAAGGCTCCAGGTGTGTGATAATGAGCTGTAAGCGATATCCTCTAGCAAAGGGAGCAGGAGCCACATCATGTGCCACAATCATTACCACAAGCAGAGGTAGCTGACCTACAAAAGGTCCTGGTCCTCTGAGGTTTGGGACGAGACACAGCAGAACTGGTAGAGGGCACCGCTGCAGAGATTTGAGAAGGTAAACGTGTCGGTTTAAATAATGTTCCATTCCCAAGTCACAGGAGATATGTTTTCTAGCATTTAACATTATTGAGCGTTATCTAGTGACCATTTTTGATATTGCAAGAGTGGTGACAACAGTGCCAATACTAGATATAGGACCTGCCAAGGTGTAGGGGAACAGTGAGTAAATATATTTTTATAGGATTGCTGGTCTTTTCTTTATAATCATTCCAGCACAGAGGTACATAAAAGTTCAATGCAAAATGTTTTTTTTAGTATAGGTCAACTATAATGGGCACAGCCATCATGCCTTTTCTTAGGATTAGATTGCATTAGTTTCACATATAGTTCAACCTATATGAATGAAGATAATTCTTTTGTAAAGGTGAAAACGGGTTCTAGATCCTTATTGCTAAAATCCAATAAGAAATAAGGCATCACTTATGTAAAAAGCCATGTGAACCTTAAATTCACATCTAGAGCTGTATTAAGATGAATTCTCTATGACAATGGATGTATTAGCTTAAAAAAAGGACTCCACAACTGAAAAATCTATTGTGATAATTTTAGGCCCTCAATGTGGCCTTATCACTTTTCCTATATATTCTGAATTAAGACATTGTACTCAATATATTCTTTACTGGTAAGTGTGAGATTTAGGACTCCAATGTTAAGTATAAACGTAAATGTACATGAGTAGATGGGCCAGCACATGGCCACGGAGACAGTTTTCCTCCTTGTTTTAAAAGAAACTCTTGCCTAGTTTTCAGGTGGATTTATACATAAACTGTTACAGAGAAAGGTAACAAAATATTTGAAAGTAACATCTTTTGGTGTAAGTATAAAATATTCAATTTAGTATATACTAACACAATATAAATTCAAAATGGCTGGATAATCTGAAAAGAAAATGTACAAATCACTTTATTTGGCAGAAATCTTTCTTTGCATACACATATCCACATAGGCGTGTCATTAAATGGGTTAAAGACAAAATAAAATGCTTGTAGTGTTTGTTATTGAAATAAACTTTACGAATTTTTTCACATGGATCTTAACTGCTTAAGCAATCCATTGGGTTTGTATGGGCTTCATTATAATGCAGTACACCAAAGCTATTCTGGATTTTATAGAAAAATGCCTTTAAAGCTCAAGCTTGACTGAGTTTGTATAAGAATTTCAAATTCCAATTTGACATGTTCAAACCAAGTGAGGTTTAACTATTAATAAAAATACTTGCAAACTTCCCAGCCTTAAAATTTGAGCTCATAAACACTGAGACGTATATTTATCCATAAAACAAACATTTCCTTAGCCTATCAGGGACAGAGCAAGCTCACCAGTTAACTCTTGCCTATTGTGAAGTATACTCTTAAACTTATAGTTTATTGCTTTAATTGTATATGCAGTTTCTGATCTTAACAATATACACTGCCTGTCCAAAACAAAAAAAAGTCGCTACCTGGATTAAACTAAGCAAAGAAGTACAAGCCTCTTATTGGATAAGTCTGGGGTTGCTGCAATTGGTCAGGTGTAGGTTCAACAATAATATGTGCTCTAAGAATGAGGTCAGCTGACTACCTGAACATACTCAATGACCAGGTTATTCCATCAAAGCATTTTTTCTTCCCTGATGGCGCAGGCATATTCCAAGATGCCAATGCCAGAATTCCTCGGGCTCGAATTGTGAATAAGTGGTTCAGGGAGCATGAGATATAATTTTCACACATGGATTGGCCACCACAGAGTCCAGACCTTAACCCCATTGAGAATCTTTTGGGATGTGCTGGAAAGGCTTTGTGCAGCTGTCAAACTTTACCATCATCAATGCAAGATCTTGTTGAACAGTTTATGCAACACTGGACGGAAATAACTTCAGAAGCTTATCGAAACAATGCTACAGTGAATCCATGCCACAATCAATGCTAAAGGCGGCCCAACAAAATATTAGAGTGTGTGACCTTTTTTTTTTGGTGGCAACTTATTTTTTTGGACAGGCAGTGTACCTTATAACAGATTGTTAGTTTACAGTGAAAGGTTTTAGCCACTAATACCAGCCACAACTCCGGACAGGAAGTGTGGTTAAATACTGCACCCACAAGGCTTAACGCCCTGGATGTTACCAATATACATACACTTTAAGCAGGACTAATTCAGAGCTCTTTTAATATTAGAATCATCTGTATCATTGTATACTTGAACATTCTGCCATTATTAAAAAAAATCATCATGTTGGGTGGCTTTTTTATTAGACATTGTATAGACAGATATGTATTTTATGTATAGGGGATAAAAAAAAAGGATTTTTACTCTATTCCTGCACTGGCCGTCACACTCATATACTAGACCATCCCCTTTCAGCTTCTTTCGTATTACCTCCTTCAATGCAGTGCCCATTATTATTACTACTATTTATTTCTTTTTATATATATATATATATATATATATATATATGTTAAGTATATTTTATACAACATAAAGCTCACATATTTCATACTCAGAACATGTTAATAAAAAAAATGTCCAAGATACTTTGTCAGGGAAGAAAATCACTCTTTTTGTTGACATTTCCATGAAAATATTGGCTGATGATGAAAGTCAATATTCTTGTAGAAAACATCAGTAGGTATTTATTGATAAGAACAATTGTTGCCAATTAGCCTTAAAACAAATCCAATAATCATTAAAAAGACAACATGCCTTCATTTGGCACAATGCAAAATAAAAACAGTTTTAGTTGCTTAGTTGACTCTTCATGGTTATTTTGCTTATCTGAGTTACTAATAAGTTTTATGTTAAAATATATAATGTTGTTTTCCACTATCACAACAATAGTCATGCTACTGAAGTTTAATGATAGCTGAACTGCCCGCAAGGCGGACAGTTCGGGCGCGAACAAGCATGTGTACCCACCGGAGGGAGAATCTTTACACCGCAAGACCGGGTAGAGAACCCGGTCTTGCAGTAAAAAGCCGTCTCGTAATCCCGGAAGTGGTGTCAGTGATGTCACATCCGGCCAGCAAACCATGAACTATGCGTTCCAGGTACCGGATGTGACGTCACTGACATCACATCCAGTTTTTCAGATTCAAATTCCCTGCCTAGAGGCGGGGATTTTGAATCTGTCTGCGAAAGGGGGGACGGCGGACTTTTCTTAAAGTCCGATCCGCCCGTTTGCGGACGGACATGGCCAAAGTTCAGCCATCACTACTGTAGTGTGGCACTACTAGGTTGCGTCTGATAAACTGATACAAAATAGTGTTGTGCTCTGTTGCATTCAGGGAATGTGGAGAACAGGGGCAACCACTGTTTTGAACTACCAAAAACACAGGGCCCACTGCTTTTTAGATACCTGACATTTTTTACCATTTTACCTTCAGCAAGAAAGATTTAAGAAGCTGTAGGAAAAGTGTAGGCTGTGCACTGTACTCTACTTTAGTAGTTCAGGAGAATACAGACATCAAGATAGGAAGATACTGCTGTTCAAGGAGGGTGGGGTCTGTTCTTCCTCCTACCAATCATACCCAGACAATGAAGTCTGCCACCAATATGCTTTACGGAGGTGAGATTAATATAAACCATTTCTGCCATTATTCTCTGTTTCTACTGCAGCACACCACTATCATTTCTTCTGGTCCTCAGAGATTCCCAATCTTTGATTGTTGTTTAGGGCAGGGCCAGAAGATGTAATATCGAGTTACATCAACGTTTTACAGTGAAATACTGAAACAGTGACCCAACAGTGACCTCTGGCCGTGTAAGCACCAACAGGGGGAGGAAAGAATTTTGGTATCCCCCTCAAACACTCCACACCTCCACTATCCAAAAAGGCCTTGGAGGAGAAAAGTTCCCAGCATTGGAGGGAGTATATGCCTATCCCCAAACTAAGGGGAATGTGAGCACTCGTCCAATTAGAATCATCCAGGTCTTTCAACCAGGTAAATAACTCAAATGGTAGAACACAAGAGGGGTAACAAACATTACACATGCTGCATGGATCCTCTTTTTCCCCGCAATTTGTAATCTTTCAGTTTTTATTGTTTTCCCTCATACTCTTTTTGCAGATATTAATACTCTTGATAATGGCTCTAATGTTATGTTTAATAATAGGAGGGAGAGAGGACATCCTTGACGTGGTCCTTTTTCCCAAAAAATTGCATTTCACAGTGAACCCATCGTATTTACTTTAGCTATAGAGGATTCATACATTTGTTTTTATAAAATGGAGAACATATTCTTTAAATCCCATTTTTTACAAAACCATAAAAAACCACAGCAGATTTACATTATTAAATGCCTTTTCGGCATCTAAACATATCAGTATTGTATCACTATTAGTGTTGAGCTTGAAAACTCGAATTGCAAATTTCGTGAATATGGTGCTGGATATTCGCAATTTAAAATATTCAAGATATTATGCACTGGGGAACTTATAGCCATGCATTGTGAATATAGAATCGCAATGCTAAAATAAATACCATGTGACCATTCATTTTGAAGGTTACCGCGATGCAATTATAATTGTGAATATATTTTTGCAATGCATGGCCATACACTCGAATTTTGTATCAAATATTAGTAGAATTATTCACAAAATATTGAATAATTTGAATATTGCATTTGCCACTCATCACTAATCACTGTTAGGGTGTGCCCTTGCATATTCCATTGCCACTAGTTCTTTCGCAAATTAGAGAGTGCAAATCTATCCTGAACCAAGTCAGATTAAATTCGGAAGCATCTTTGCTATTCTGACTGCAATTATTTTTGAAAAGATTTTTGCATGCACATTTATTATTGAAATCAGACAATAGGACTTAGTTCCAACTGGTCTTCATCTTTTTTTTAATCTTTACTGTAGACCTCCTGACCTATGCAACAATAGGGGCCACCCTCCCATACTGATGTATATAGATCTTTTAACCCCTCTGCCATTCCTGACGGTTCCAGCTCGTCCAGCTCTGACCAGCAGAACAGCAGTGGATGAGCTGGGTTCATCAGGCAGAGATTGGAGACACAGGAGAGCAAACTCGATGCTCTGTGTGTCTCTGATCTAATGAAGAGGCAGCTGCACCGATCACTCCCCCCCCCCCCCCCCCTCTCCCATGCTCTCCTACGTAACCTGGCACATTGGCACTGCCACCTAGTGGTTGCAGTGCTAATTTACCTGATACAGTGTATTCTTGAAATCTTCATTATCGTTATTCAAAAATCATCTGAACATGTTATTATATTCAGGATGTCTACCATACTCCTGTATGGACATACTTTTAGAAATTACAGGCCTATGGTGCGCTTTTGGTACAGAAATCTGTCAGTGCGCTAGGGCGGTTAATACTCCTTATATATTGGTTTTTAAACTTATATATTTCTGCTGGTAGTTCATATGGTCCAGGCATCTTATTGTTTGCTAAATTTTTATTATATATTCTACATCTTCTTTTAATATATGCGCATTTAAGATTTCTAAAGATTGAGTGGAGATTTGTGGTATATCCACTTCTGGATATTCTTATTTAGATATTCTCTTCCTGGAACTTGCATCAAATCCCAAGAAACTACCTTTCCGTTATGAAATCATCAGTTCTGATAAGGGGGTTTATGTACAAGATAGGGCAATAAGAGAACATTGCACTATTCTGTTTTCATTCTCTGCAGTATTTATCAGAATTTATATTGTGGTCAAATGTATACATGTTGCTGCACAATGCACTAAATCAAAGATACTTTTGTTATTATGCTGCATTAAAGTCTCTTTGACATCTCTTTGTTTTCATATTGTACGAGAGGATACAGAAGATAAAGAATTTACAGACTAGTAAGGTTAAATGGAGGATATACAGACTAGTGAGAGAAAGGCAACATACCCAATATGAAACAATACATTTCTATAAGGCAGTTTTATTTTTCTATTTAATTTCTTTTTGTTCAAGAGTGAATCAGCGGATTTCAGATAAGTAGTTTTTAACACGCAGAACTTGCTGCTCTGCCATTCTAAATAGTTGAAGGATGCCAGACTGAACAAAAGGACAGAGTTTAACTAGAGAGAAAATCAATATTGGACTTCTTAAGTGCTATGGTTTTGCAACCAAAATGTCATATATACGACTTCAAGATTGTATCGCTGGTGGACATCATCTGTTAAGCGGCTTAAAATCAGCAAATGAGAAAATGACCTTTACTGGAACAGTAGTTTTCAGTAAGCTTTAGATGTGGGTTAACATATTTTATACAGTCTTAGATGAATAAATATGAAAAATCATATATATATATATATATATAGTGTACACTGCTGTGTGAAAACAAGTTTATGAACACTATTTGATGAACTGACCAGAACACTCTGAATTTGTTGGGCATCACATTTCCAACTTCATTTTATCTATTTATGGTCAAAGATCTGAGGCCCCTTGAATTCCATCACAGCAATCGAATTATACCTTGCTTTACTAAGCTGAATTTGGTATCAGTGAAACAGAAAAGGGGCTTCTACTGTTGCTACAAGGCTGAAGGCTGGAGTCAAAATGTATCTGTGTTTTATAGCAATAACATTACCCCTCAATAGAAATTAACCTCATTTGGTGGGGTGCCTAAAATAAGTACAATATATTAGTATAACTAACATCTCTCTCTCTCTTTACAACATTTCTTCAGTTTAGTTGGCATTTTTTATGAGGAACTCTCTTAAGTTCCTACCACTGCATTTTAACCTTCATAGCGGTCTTCCCAAGTGTGGATCTGGGTAAATTTCTAATGCAAAGAGTAGTATTCCAAAGCCACACTTGGTGCAGCTTACCTTTTCCGGCAATGCCACAGTGCCCTCCAGCTTTGTCCTTCCTGGGGCGCCTATTCCTATTAGATAATACAAGGGCAACCCCACAGTCCCTGACATCATCAAAGATACAGAGGACATGGGTGTCTGTCAGGCAGAGGGTGCCACATGTTTGAAAATAAAACCCTATAACCATTACCAGATTGATGGCCAGCAACAATTGTTTGCAGATCATTGCTAATGTCTTAGCACTGTAGTAACATGCAACAGAATGCAGTAGACCAGCCAATTTCAGAGGTATTTGATATTTGATGATCAGTTAATCAAGTGGATATGTTTGGCAACCCCTAGGTGCTACTCAATTCTTTTGAAATTAGTAAATGTTTCCTTATTTTTCCCACACTGCATTTCAGCTTAGACTTAAATTAATAGTCTTGGCATAGTCTCAAATAAATAATGAAACAGTGTAAGAGTTCATGTGCTATTGGTCATTGTTGAGGTTGTGTTTACATAAGGACCAGATGATCTTGTATTATGCCCTTGTACTGGAATTTATACAGTGTGTGCCTTCTATTTTTTCTAAAACAATATGTTTTACATGCAAGGTGAACTGTTCCAGAACAGCAAGTTACAACTAGAGATGGCCAAAAAAGAAGAAAATTCTATTTGACTTGAATTTTTCCAATATAATTTGAATTTGTTGCGAAATTTGACTGTGTATGCGAATTCTTCAGTCAAAAATTTGCAAAAACTTCAGCTATAATAAAAAAAAACTGTTTAAATAGTAGCAGAGTGCTTAAACGGCAAACAGTGAATGTCACCATAAATAAGTCCCAGAAACCATATTAAACATGGAATGGTAATGCTGAAGCATTACACAGAAAAGAAAAGGGAATTGCAATATATTTATTGAAATAATCATATAAAACATTTGAAGAACAACAACTACATTTCAGAGACAGAAGCCATTTTTGGTCTGTCACAGCACCACAGTCACAAATCATGTGCATGGCATTGACATGACAATACATGTTTCAGTGAGATACTTTTGCAAAAAGCCATTTATCTCAGGAGAGCAATTTCTGTGTGTAGGGAATGGTGATGACAATGCTTGTTTGAGTGAGATACTTTTGCAAAATGCTATTTGTCTGGCTCTTGACACAGCATTTTGAAATGTCAGACATTAATTTGTATGATATTGATAATACTTTTTTAAACAAGATACATTTGCAAAGTGCAATTTTTCTTACTCTTTGGGAAATAATTGATCAATCTCTATGATAGAGGCCTTAGAGACCTCTATACACATTTCAGAGGGTGGGGCCAAGTAAAGCTGGGAATACATGATCAATCACAGCGTGGTGACGTCATTGTGACATCATCATGCTGCTTTTGTTCGATCCCCATCCAAAAAAATGGAAATGAACAAGGATTTACCAACATGTTGGTTCCCTGTTCAATCTACCTTTTTTTGGTTGATGGGAATGGAGCAAAAAATGTACCTGTGTATGGCCAGCTTTAGTTTTAATAAACCATTGAAGTTTTTTTTTCTGTGAGTTGATTGCAAAGCCTCTGAACATGGTATTATTACCAAACTTGCTGTAGATGTAAACAAGGGTTGAGGGTATACTACAAGAAAGAAAAACCAAATAGTTTTTGCATAAATTAAGTTCAACTTCAAGTAAAAAAATGTAACTTTGACTTTGAACTTAATTTATACACACGCTACACATTCTAAAGCAAAACCTTTTTATTTCAAATGTTCCCATAACTCTTCTGTACATCTCCAGCAATTTTTGTGATGATACCATGGCAATCTGGCTTTGCAATCAGCTCACAATATTAGCTAGGAGCATAGGCATTTGCATGCAAATTTTAGCATGCAAATATTTTAAATAATTATTGCATGCAAATATTTCAAATAATATTAGCATTGACGATATTTGCAAGTCGAAATTTGTATTTAAACAGATATTTCCAGTCGATATTTGACTAATTTGCGTAATTTCTGCAAAAAAGTCATTTCGGCGTAAAAATTAGCATTGCTAATTTTTTGACCATCCCTAGTTACAACCAACCAATTTTTTATTTCCTACAGGGTATAGTCTAACAATGGCTCTTTAACTGAAAGACCAAGCTGCTTTTCTCACAGTGCAATGTATGTATTTATGCCAACTGAGATTTACTACCCATTCATTTGAAAGGGTCCCCAAGTGGACTACAATGCACAGCATGCTGCATGTTAAATGCACCCAGCAAAGCAGTACATGATAATGTGTTGCCTTGGATTGCTGTGCAGTTGCTTCTGAGGAGCAATCACCCAAACGATCCCACTGCACCAGCAACCTTCCCCCCATCACCACTGGACTTATAGTTCCCTTCTTACCATGCATGAAATCTTGCCGTTGTCTCAATTTCTTTTCTTCCATTCCTGCACAACAAACCCCGTAACAATGGAATAACAATTGTGATCTTGTGTCCCAACTGGGCAATAACTAAATAAAGTAAGAAAGTCCTCTACCAATGTTTATAGACGGACAATTTATTTATATGTACCGTATATGCCGGCGTATAAGACGACTGGGCGTATAAGACGACCCCCCAACTTTTCCAGTAAAAATATCTTTCAACCCACAGATCTCCAACACCCTTAGAAGTCCGATCTTTTTTTGTGTGTTCTCTGTGGAGGACGTCCTGTAGCCATGGTAACACTGCTCACTCGTTCTTACAATGTATCTCTGTAGCCAGCGCGCAGCTTCAGGCAGCACGGATTCAGTAACTGGCTGCCATAGATGGTCCCCTGTACCCCCCTGCCTGCGGCACCCGGCGTATAAGACGACCCCCAACTTTGGGCAGGATTTTAAGGTACTGAAAAGTCGTCTTATACGCCGGCATATACGGTATATGACTTCTGATATTGCCTGTGTTGAAGTTGTGTTTAGCACCTATGATGCATGTCCATTTTTGATGGTTAACTGTATGGAGATTTTGTGAGGTTGTTTAACTCTCGTTCCTACCCATTATACTCCTTTTACCCGCATACATATGTCCCTACAATACTTTCTTTCCATGTTTAAACCCCTGGGGCTAGCCACCCCACTAAATTCTGCTTTTGCTTAATCACCATTTTGTTGTTAAATCCTGGGTAATCTGCCTACATTTTTTCTCCACCCTCACCAACATTTGTTTCTGATTGTAACTTTTAAAGTCAAGCAATCTTTACTTTGCTTGATCATTTTCCATGACAATGAAATATTGTCAATTGATCATCATTGACTATCAGTAATCAGTAGAGATGCTCCGATCAGCATTTTTGGGGCCGATCACCGATTACCGATCACCAAGA
>CM070032.1:90659365-90671992 GCA_036250615.1 Ptychadena robeensis | reverse complement strand
CCGATCATGATCGGCGGCCGATCAATCGGAACATCACTAGTAATCAGTTGATTGATATCATAACAATAAGCTATGACATTGTAATTTCAGTATGTATTTGCCCTATTGAAATAATTTCCATGTCTAAATAACATTTCAAATGTATGGTAAAACCTAAAAGCCCTGTCTGGTTTGCTTCTTCTGAGAAGATTCCTTTTTCTTGTCAAAACGTACTATTTTAAACCTGAATTCACAATATTACATGTATAAATAGACTTTTCTCTCTAGTGAGTTTAACAAAGTCTCTTTTACGGTAAGCAGTCTGTGTTCCAAATCTCTGCATAAGCTACTGAGCTACTTTTACATATTTATCATATCTTTGTGCAAAAATGTTCCTTTCTATGAGGTTAGAATACATAAAGCACATACTATTTTCCCTTGTCTTGTTAATCTGTTTTACCCCCAAAAGATCAGGTTACAAGAAGCTTTATTTATATATGTTGTCATTGTTATTTTAGGCATTTACACAGCACATGCTGGAAATGTGGAATGCACTTTACAAAACAGGGTATGTGTTAATAGCTAGTGATATTTTTATCTATTAACGTAAATAATTTCTTACATTAGAGTGGCTTCATAATACACAAGAAAATAATGATAATATTTGGTCACATTTTCTTTACTTCTCAGAAGTACAAATTAATCTGTATGCATCCAGTTATATTCTTGGTCCTGACCAATGCAATATTAAGGGACGAGGTATTACTGCAGTTGCCTTAGGCATAAAAACCAATAAAGCCCTGACAAGCACATTTTATATTACAGCTCACTGGCTTGATGATTGTAAGTATCAGCTATGACAGTAGTGCGGAGACTTGTCACTGATATTAAGCTCACTTGCACACAAGACTTTCTCGTTAGACACTGATGAAAGAATAGCTAATCATGCAGCTAAAACCAATGGACTTTGGTGGTATGTGTCTTGAGAATAGTCACATTTTTTTTTTACATTTGTTTCAGCTATAAAGAAGGCTGCTGCTAAAATGTTTATGAGAGGTTAGTATATCCAGGTTTGAAGTAACAAAGCCCATGCACAAAGTTATTCCATATAAAATATATTTGTGTGAATATATACATAAAACAAAAAGATAAAATATTGTACACAAAGCCAATGCATAGGAGGGATAATGCCTGCCCCTTTTCCATCAGGGCTAGCTTACAAGGGAATGTTCACATTCCCTTGGAAGGCAGAGCTCCAGGTTTTTTGCATTTCCCATAGTCAGGTTATTCAGCAATTGTAATTGCATTTGTGTACATTTGCATGGCTTAGTGCAAGGGTGGGCAAACCTTTTGACTTGTGGACCACAATGAGTTGTTATATTTGACAGAGGACCAGCCCTTCTGTAAGGGCCGCCTGTAATGGCCCCCCAGCATAGCTGTCCTAATTTAAATTTCCTATACCACTTTCAACTAAAAAATATATATACTGAGATATTTAAAAAAACTGTGAAAATGTAAGATAGTGGTGAGAAGACTCTTGTTACACTCAACTTGTTTACTGCAATGAGTGGAGATTAGGTGAACGTTCTGACTCCTTTTGGCATTATGTAGTTCATTGCAGGGAATGAGCGGAAGGGACCCAGAGCATCTTTTCACCAAGGTTAAAATGGGACAGAGTGAATAGCTGAACAGACCAGATCTAGGCCATTGTTTACTCCCATGCCAGGCTTAGTGTGTTAATTACTTAATTTTTATGCTAACCTAATTCTATCCCTATTGTCATTCACTCTACATATAAGTTAGTTATTGTGCCACATCCTATAATTTACATATGGCATACAGAAAAGAATAAAGGGTAAGGGAAAGTGAGTATATTGCTCCTCCTCCATACCTATTTGGAGGCTGGCACTCCAGGGACTTTTAAGGCATAGGTATTCATTAGAAATATACAATTGGTAGGTTAAAAAAGACACTTAAGTTTATTCATAGTACACAAATAAATGGGTACAATTTTGTATAAACCATTTCATAACAATGAGTCACATTCAAAGATGTTCCATGTACATACAAGGCATTAGCATTATGAATTAATACAATTGACCATTGACCTTGACGTATTTGCATTTCTGCTTCCTTTAGAAGATTTATGTTTGGCCTTTGGAATGTGTTTAATGAGGATGGGTACCCAAAGGACTCCCCTCACTGTGTTGGCACCATAGAGGGTCCATCTGTGTATCCTCCCATTTTTGGATGATGTAATTTCCTGTTTTCTCATTGTAACTTCTACTATCCTTTCAACAAGATGCACATGGAAGTGAGCAATGGAATTTTTCTTCAGACCACCGTTTACCGACAACATCAACTACATAATTTTGTTGCGTGAGACTCCTACATGCAATAAAGATATTTGTGGATAGTAAGTATGTAATGGTTTTGGTATCTGATAAAGATTATATAAGGGTCTCACACGTTTAGAACAAAATGTGCATCTTTTACTGAATTCCCACATTGCTAATAACTATTAGCATGCTTCTGTCTGACTTTTACATTGTAATAACCCTTTGCCTGGGCTTTATTCTCATGGTTTGGTATCTGGACCTTAATATCACTGAGAAGTTTGAAATGAACATTAGTATTGTATGACTAGATCTTGTTTTACCATTTCCCAAATGATTGCACTATTAGGGCTGTCCTCAAACCAAATAATACTCTAATACAATTCTAACCATGTCCTTGTTATACATTCACGGTGCAAATGTCTTCATTGAACTATTTTTCTACCTTTTTACTTGGTAAGTTCTTAAGTTACATTTCCATTTTGACGAGGGATTTCCTCACTAAATTCTTAGACGAGGGAGAGTTTAGATTGCATTTGAACTGAGAAATGTTTTTAAATTCGAATATCTTTTGGATCTATAATTATTATAATATAAAAGGTGATAGGTTTAGTGTATTTTAGTTCTATTCATAGAAGTAATTTATAGAGATTTACTTTCCATTGGTAGTTGACCCATGAACATTCTATTTACATATTCACTCAGGAGGAGTGAGTTGTATGGCTTTGCAAGTGCAGTGAACATATTTACTTATGTGACAGCCGAAAACATACCCCACCTCCTGAGGAAATATATAAATAGCATGTTCCATGGTAAGCTACCAGTGTAAAGTAAGTCTCTACTAGTTGGTCTCTGGTCTCTGAGATGTTGATCCACCCATCAATAAAAAAGTTTGCTCCATCTCTAAAAACCCTGCTGAAATATGCTTTTGTCCCTATCCTATCAGGAGCCTACTGTCTTGGGTAACTGTATGCAATCTCCTTGGTCTCCTTTCAGACACCCAGTGCACTTTTTCACCAGATGTTCATTGATGATGTGTCAGTATAATAGAAAACAAATTCAATAAAAAAAAACAAATTTTTTTTACATTGACTTTATGAGACAGAAGCACAATTTCTTTATGGAAAATGTGCCCCTTATAGAGCCAAGAATATGGTGCATATGCCCCACCACAAAGGTCACCATTGGAAGATTTATTTTTCATTGCTGTCTTTAAACCTGATAATTTTGTCTTGGTTTCTGATTTAGTAACAATACTCAACAGGGCAAAACCTGCACTTAAGTTTAAACCCCTCACCACTTTTATTTTGTGCTAAAATTAATTTATTTTATTCATACTGATTTCTTACTTGCATAACATTTTCCTCTTTACTTAAATGGAAGATCAGAAGGTTGTCGATCGAGATATATATATATCAAGTGAGCTGCAATATATCATTTCAATGAATTCTATGATGGCCAATCTGTTTTTCCATCAAAGGCAATGAGACACCAAACAAGCACAGGCACCCTGATTCATGGCAGCGTATATAGGAACACACATTATAAATGTGATGATCCATAGCACTTTCACATCAAATTGTAATTTCATACATTGCATAGCACATCACCATCAATCAGCTTTGGGGGCTTCCTGAGGTGATTTGTAGATGTAATGTGCACAATTCAAGTTCAGGGAATTCACTCTATTATTTCTATTAGCAATTAAGTTTTCTTTAGTGCCTCACCTCCATTTTTATATTTCTTATTTCCATATAAGAAAAATAACCGGAGGAAATTCTTCATGAAAACCACCTAGGACATATGTATTAGCAATTTTACCCTTGGGCCTTGTTGCACTTTACTTTTTATGTATTTAACCATCATCTTGATGTATGCCTATAATTTAGGTTAACATTGAAAACATGGTCCTTTTGAAAAGGCCATAAAGCACAATAGATTATATATGTACATATGAGCCTGTTTTAGATTCTAATGTACTTTAATGATGACATAGAGAAGCACACCATCCTAGACCTTTGGCCTTTTTCTCAAATCCTTTAACTGCTGTGCTGGCTTTAAAATAGATGTTTCTGGAAACAGTATTGTTAAAAATAAAGCACCAGGGCACCATCCTCATATATATGCCTTTTGCATTACAACAGCTCAGAAATAAAAACTAAAACCCGATGGGCTGAATTTTGAAACAATAAAAAATCCCAAAAAAATAAAAAATGAATTCTCTGTACGGATTTGAATTGTTAGCAATAAAAAATATAAAGTGTCTGGAACACAACTTCTGAAATGCCATGAATAGATTATGTATAATGTACTTAGCCAAAAAGCTATTTGTATTTCGTACATAAGAGAATTGAATATGCTTCTGGTAGTTTTCCTGCCTCTGTGCATTTTCTTGACTATTACATTTCAAGAAGTTGCTCAACATTTTTATAGTGTTTGCTGAGGATCTCAGAGCAACCCAAGTAATGCATTCATTTCAACTCAGCTTTATCATTTATATGAGAAAAAATTTGATTGTTAGCATAGCACTTGCTTTGTATATGTTTATAAAACTTTCCCATTCATCAAAATGAAATTCCAACAAATAGTCTAAGGGCACATCACTTGAATTACCATAGCTTGTTGTGTTTTATAATGGATGCACAATGTCCTTCTGGGTATGCCCAACTGATGTTTCCATCTCTCAGAAGAAAGCTCAAGACAAACTAAAGTACTTTTGGAACTCTGGGAAAAATAAAAAAAGATATTTATGAAAAAGTTGGTCACTATGGTAGCAGTTATATTTAATAGTTTCTTTAGCCCATGACATTTACGGAGGCCTTCCTATCACCAACTCCGCATCAAAGAGCACCTAAACGTAACAAAAAAGAAAAGTTATTACATTTTTACTCACCTCTAAACTGTCCCATTAGCTCAATGTTGCTCAAAAACCTAAAAAATATATTAAGCTATCCTGTTGCCATCTCTGGGAGCCGCCATTATAAGATTCAGTGCTAGCATCCAGTCTTGAATGGGTTAAGGCTGCAATAACTCACCAGGGGACCGCCATATACAATGTCTGTCAATGGATACAAAGTGAAAGCAGGAAAAATTAATCGTGAACAGCTGCAGAAGAATGTCCCTGCCAGACACTGTGAGCTCTGTCAGCGCCGCCGCAAAGGAGGTAAGGAGTTTTTATATTTTATTTACATATTGCTTCAATAATGGGGGGTTGGCTAGCCATGGGAAAAAGTTTTTCTGGAGGGTTTAGGTTTGCTTTACTATTTGTTATTGGTAACCAGTTAACAGTCAAGAAGCAAAAGAAATAAAATTTGCCATAGTCTTCATTGGGCACCTCAGGCTGCTGAAATGGTGTACAATATGGCAACGCATTGAGTACTCCCCTACCCTTGCTTTTCATTGAACACATCACACATAGAGATGGTTGATCTTTTTTAAGCCAGATACATAGTTGGACTTTTTTATGATAAATCTAAGATTTAATCGGTTGTCAGTCAGTCGATCATTTGTAACACCATAAATCAATGATCAATAAAAATACCTAGACAACCCGTCAGATACTTGTACTATTGACTGAAATTTACCAACATGTCCGATCACTGCTCAATTGATTTTATTTTTAATTTCAATCATTCTCAGTCAATGAATATTTCGGTCGATCTAACGAAAATATCGAACCGTGTATGGCCTTTTCACAGCCTACAACTGTTAGCAAGAGTTGATGCTTTGATATTCACAGATGTAAAGGCCATCTAAATTACTGTATCCTAAAGGCGACAATGCTTCTGCCCAAGGACAACAACATTCCTCTTGAATAAATATACAAATTTTTCAAATTTGTCCAATATTTTGTATAAAATGTATTGGTTACTTAAAGTAGATTATTGATCAGTATCAAGCTACAACATTACGAAAAGAGAAGATAATGGGATCTAAATACAAATATATATATATACAGTATATTGTACATATGGATTTCTCTCTCGCTCCATCTCCCTCTATACAGTATTCATATTCCCTTTTCAAAAACTTGCTGACTTGCTGATAACTTTGGAGAATATTTCAGAGCTGCAATAGTTGGGTACTTCGTAGTGCACAGTTTGATTTATGAGGGTTGACAGCGCATGTAATGTGAGGTTAATTTGATGCATTCTAGTAAAATACTACAGCTGATAAAAAACAATTTAAAAACAGAGACAAACTTTCCATGTTAAGAAAGCCCCTAAGCTTTGCGAATTGGATGAACATTCTTCAACATTACTTCTATCATTTTATCACACTGACACCTATGAGGCTCTGAGCCAGGTTGTATATCTGTCATTTCCTATTACAAAGGTCTCAAATTCTGTCATCACTGGCATGGGTGATTATACTGAATCCCTTCTAGTTACTGCTGTTGTAATTTAACTATTAATGCAATCAGAACGAACACACTTAGAAAAGGTTTGAGGGTTTTTATGCATGTGTGGTGTTTTATGTGTTACCATTATGTGTTAGGTTAGGTCAGGTTAGGCTGGGCCAAGGTCAATAAGCACTTCAGAAACAAGTTTTGTAGTGACAGAAAAGTGCATCAAACTGACATTTAGTGGTAAATGTAAATGCATTGTTAGTTACTAACTTTAGTGGATTGCATACATGTTTATCCCGGTGGATCCATGTAGCAGGGGCTCCACTTCCCCCCCTGTTACACCCCCCGTTACACAACTTTGAGCCTATACAGCACTGTATAAGGGTAAGACATACCCACTTTTTTATAAGTTACCTGTTTGGACATAAAAATTAGACTTATGTACATGGTTAGTTGACCTTAGTGCCCTTTTGGGAATCAGCAGGTCACTCGCAGGTCGCTCTTTTTTTGTAACAAAAACAGTGTGCAATACTATTTTATTCTCCTCATATTTATAGCCATGCTGTTATTTCCTAAAGAAGCGCCAGCCTAAGTCGTGAAACAAATTGAGATTTCTATACAGGGCTTAACCAAATACTGTAACTTATTTTTTTTTTACTTTTGTTTACATTTTTTTTCTTTTTTTTATATGTCAATCAAATAAACAAGTAATTGCACTATTCTGATTTACTACTTGTTATGATTGATTTGATCTTCTCATGTACTGCTGGTAAAAGCCCATTTGTACACCAAAAAAGTTTAAGTGTTTCTTATTTGCTATTTTATTAATGGGGATGTTGGCAGTTACCTATATCTTAAAGTAGGTATATCCTATTTCTATATCTAAACATTAGTTGTTACAGTACATGAATATAATCACTTTTTTCGGAATAGGGTTAAACTGTCTACTTGCTTTAAGTTGGAAGCTCATTACCGTGTCTATAAGTCTAACAGTATTACGTCACTGCATAGCTACAAATGCACAAGCTTTTAAAGCAAGAGTTTAATGTAAAATGCATGATATTAAAGAAGTGTCAAACAGAGCTAAGTACAAAATTGTAATGAGGTGACCAGGGAAATCATCCCTATGTTATTGTAATTTTAGGAAATAGGCAATGTGTGAAACGTTATCACGGTTTTTTATTAGATGATGTTCAGAAAATTACATAAGCCTGCTGTTTTAATGATACTGTTTTAATGATACTTATGTAGAAAAGGAACTGCATTTTTAATATTAGGATTAATTCTTAAATACTCATATCCTAAGGACTTTCTACCTTAACTAATTATTATTTTTCTGACCTGCAGCATAGACATTACCAGACACAGCATGAGTATATAAAGACTCACACATATATATGAGACATGGCTTTTCTGCAATGCATTTGTTTTCTTCATGACAGTCTATTGTAAGTAGAATTTTCTACCATAAAGTACAAAGAATACCCAATGTCAGTTCTCTTACAAAGCTGTTCTGAACCTAATAAGTTCAGATAGCATTTATTTTGCATGTCCTGCAGATGATCATTAAATATGATTATATGTGACTTCACTGAAAGGAAGAACATGATAATAACATCATGTAGGGCTCTGATGAAATTCATATGTCATACTACCTGCCAGGACAAGATGCTTCATCTTCCTGCTCTAGCACATTTAGCTTTATCTTCTAATATGAAAACCTAATGAAATTGTCTTTCTATTCAGCTGCACAATGCCGCAGAAATGAACTGACTACTAATGCATCTCAAACCGAGAAGACAGAATGAAACTTGCAAGGGTGTTTTCTAGAGGTCTATAACAGTTCCTTCGATAAAAAGAGAGAACAATATGCTAAAACGAATGAAACACTTCCCATAAGAGTTTGTTTGCACCAGAAGCCCCTAATTTTAAAACTTAATTACAATTTTATGCAAATAGTTTTATAGATATATGGACTATAAAACATATATATAATGTAGGTTGTTTTTACTGCATGGTAAGCAATTGGAACCCCCCATCGAAAACAACATGACGCATTGGTCGGTCAGTTTTGGGCTTTCACCCAATAGACCTGTCATGGGGCGTTATCTAAACTCCCCCCGAGAGGCTGCACAAATTTGCAGACACTCTTAGACAGGCAAATTTATTATAGTTGTTTATGTTGGCCTAATTTGTTGACAACGTTGTTGAAAATGTTGGTAGATTCCACCTAACTATGCCCAAATCAGATAGAGCACAGCAACGTACAAGACATGCCTGTCAATTATCAGGTTTTTTATTTGGCTTTCCCAGACAAATCCCGATTTCACTAAATCCTGGATTTTGAAATCGGGGTAATTATAGAAGGGAAGGGGGGTTACACTCCCACCTGGCTTGTGCTGATAATGTGCGGGGTGGCACAGGGGGGGTGGGGCAGGTAGAGTAATGCCCTACCCAACTTAATGGGAGATATGCCTCCCGATCAATGATATCACTTCCTGCATTTGGAATGTGGAAGAGCCCGAATCCAAATACTGGTAGTGACGTCAGGGATGACACGTCCTGTATTTGTCCCTTATTCTGCAAGTTTGGAATTCAAGTGATACCGTTTATTGGCTAAGTAAAGTCATTAGAGAAGCAAGCTTTCGGGATGTCGGGAGGTCAGGCTGAAGAAGGGATCTGCGACATCCCGAAAGCTTGCTTCACTAATGACTTCAGTTAGCCAATAAATGGTATCAGTTGAACCCCAAACTTGCTGTATTCATCAATGGCTAACATGGTACAACAATCTACTATCCCTTATTCTGGGACATTCATGTTGACAGGTATGAGTGTTCACGCTAGCAGAATTTACTGTCTACAGATAAATAAAACATGCTATGGGTCTACTTTAAGCTCTTCTGTCAAGCTGGTGCATGGTCCAAAGCTCCGTTCTGAATGTCAGTCCAGAGTTTATTGTTTTGACTACCTGACTGCCCCAGAGCCACAAGCACTCCACAAACTCATCCTGTTACATTCACTGGGAGGTTATTAGGTGCTCACTAGAGATGAGCTGTTTTTTGAAAAATCAGCTAGCTATTTTGAAAGGCCCTGAACATGGTATCATCATCAATATTGCAGGAGATGTCGAGAATTTGTAGAGTCCTTTTTTAATAGTATTTCTATAAGCTTTGTTTACATTTCTAGACATTTTTTAATGATACCATGTCTGGGACTTTGCAAGTCACTTCAGATAGTCAGCCACCCTGAAACTGACCCTCTTAATAAAGCCTAACTAATAAAGCTTTGTCCACTTGATGATATTATTTAAATCAAACCAGTTACAGTTAAGGTACCCAATTACCCTACTATGTGCCAGATACATTAATGTGCAGTTACAATTGACCCCAGATCTGTTGGCTGCCATATGATTCCTTGATAATTCTTATGATCTTGGAATCACGTGGATATCGGAGGGCATTGGGATGTTAACTTCAAGACTAGTAGCCTTCAAACAGCATAAACAAATGGATTGTACTACTTACTGCATGAATGAATGAAGTTAAACATTGACATTTTATCCCTCGAGGTGCACAAAGGTAGCAAACTACAAACCTGCAGTGGTGAAATGAAACTTTTATAAAGGCTGAAATCGTAGGGAATATAACCTACCTATAAAACCTTCTATATTTAGCAAGGCCTTTTGTCAACTTCTAAAAAAACAACTTTTGTCAACTTCTAAACAATTCTTTCACTAACAGTCTTTGTGGCAAATTTTCAATCACTTTTTACTTAAAAATAGAAACTCAAGTATGTGTAAAATCTTTTTTATTTTTAGTCACCTTTTCAATAATCAAAAAACACCTTTACTCCATAAATGCCTTCGTCAAACATATTTTCTTTAACATTAGCACTTTAAACTAAAGATAAGGGGAAGAAAACAATGCAGCCTGATTTACCAAATACTAGCTTACCAATAGGAATGATTGGTGTTCATTCTGCTTCACAGTCAGAATCAGAATAGCTTGCTTTTATGTCCATGGCTATGCAGGAAGGAAACACCTCAATGATCCTTACTTTATTTCCTGTCAAAATGAATAGCAAGTACCAGTATATAGTCATATTTGAAAAATATTTTCTTTTAAAATTCAGCTGTGAAGCTTTACCTAAACAAATTGAGCAGTATGTACAGATATACCTCCCAAGGGACTAAGATGCAATCATTAAGTGATGGACAATTGGATGTCAATTTGAATATCAGTATGCAAATGGTCTGCAGAGGGAAACTGATTAAGTCAAGTACACTCACTGCTCAGATTCAGTATGCATATCTTTTGCATCCCAATGTGTAAATTTCATTTTTTTTTATATAACATCTTTACAATTAAGGCCAGTCATGGGCAAACAATAGCCCATATCTGGCCTTGCCTTTTAATCTGGCCTGTGTGGTTCTCTGTAATTGCATCTGCACGTAGCCATTGCCATGATGATGACAAAAGGTGAGCATCATTGCAGTGAAAGAATGGAGGAAAGGACTGCACTAGTTGGATTTAAGAGATGGAAGAGCAAGGAATGAGATGTGACCAACCAAGGTGACCGAATAATGTTTACTCTATCTCTATCTACACTCTATCCATTCACTCTTGGTCCGACCTCTCTATTGAATTTAACAACCCATTGTGCCCATGAGTTAAAATGTCTGACAAATCCTGACCTAAACTCTAGGTTTTCTATAGACAATACATTTGAAAAAATATATGTAACTGTTCAATGCAATAACCATTGAGGAAGCAAATTACAAAAAAAATATTCTAACTGTATCTGTTTTTGTGAAATTAGATATAGCAATGTTCAGACTTTCCTTAAAAAACAAAAAAAACAAGCACAGAAATTACTTTAAAGAGAAATGTCATGTTGTCATGTTGAGATTGGGTGCATAACACTTAATGGATTTAAGACCAAAGCATAGGATGTAATTTAACCACAGTAACACACCAGACCCCTAAAACATTTCAATTTAAATTATCTAAGGACAGTCCTTACTACACCTGAACAATATCCAGCCAAATCCTTGATGGAAGATGCAGATGATATTTCAATGCCATCTATACACTTTCAAGTCTATTGGTTAACTTCTAATTTTTGTCTCAATATTGCTTACTTTTCTTCCAGTTGCCAATAGCAATAGCATCAGCATTTTGAAAAGACACAGTTAGCATCAACAAAAATGTTTATATCTCCATTATGTTCTGGTAAACATTCTTTCTGAGCTTTCAAATTTTCTGCATCTTGCATTTTCCCCTGACATTTATTCAGTTTTTTATAGAATATAGCCATTACCAATATTCAGATTGAATTTGACATTAACCTGACAGCAAACACTGGTTACATCTAAATAGCAGTTTTAAAATTTAAAGGATAGAGGGGATTATATACCAAAGCAGTATCTCCCCATTATATATCTCCCCAAATATATATTCATCTAAAATAAATCCTCAGCAGAGTAATATATGAATATAAAATATATTTAAAGTTAGATTGAGTAAGTTATTTGAAATTTAATTCCCTGACAAGAGAAAATTTTGAGTTCCAAAGCTTGCTGTGCAGACCAATAACATTGCAACAGTGCTGTGCATAAAATAACATTTTATTAAAGATGTTTTAGATAAAAAAAAAACATACAAAACAAACAGCAAAATAGACAACAAATAAATGAATAAATAATAAAGATAAACATAATTATTACATTATGCCACCTAACTTTATTTCCTCAACATTTTTTCACATTTACTGAGGTAGAACTAGGGCCCCAAAAAAGCCAAGTATAATTGCACTGCACACCAGATTTGACACAGACTCAACAATGCGGAACTGCAGCCAAATCCTAACACCTATACCATCTCTTTCAATTTAAAGCACACAGCAGTGTGCTCTATGTGTGGATGTGCTAGCTCAAGATTGTCAAATTCAAATACACAGTTTGAC
>CM070032.1:90604998-90620298 GCA_036250615.1 Ptychadena robeensis | reverse complement strand
GGACAAACTTACAAAATCAGTGAGGGGTCAAATAATTATTTCCTCCACTGTATGTTTTACACTTAAGACTTGTATACATAGGACATGCTTACTAAAGTTTGATCCATTGCTAAAACAGGATGAAACCCAGTTTCACAAAAATTGCCTAGGAGGTAAGAGTTGTGGCAAAAGGAACATGCAAAGAATATTTGGCCAAAAGTGCACAATACAACCATGCTCCATCCTTGCAGATTATACATAGAACAGGTTATATATAGAACAGGAAAATAATATTCTGTAAAAAAAAACTTTTTGTGAACGCTCTCAGCACAAGAGTTAAATTATGCTATTAATATTTGGTCCTTGAATATGCATTTCATAACCCTTTCACATCAATGGGTTTCTTATTCTTTTTCTTCTGAGAGCAGCAGAAAAGCAGGTATCGGGACCATCACAGGCTGAAAAGACTGTATGGTGTTTATGGCCCCCACTGCAAGCAAGCTACCTCCTATATATGCATTGTATTAAGTTCCAACTAAAATTAAGCCTGAGGGTAGGAGGTATGCATTTTTCTTTTATTTACTGATGTGCTGGGTCAGCAGTTTACTTGAAGCTTTGGTGTATTTCATCCATGTTTGATTGCTTATGAGTGGGAGAAAGCTATGACAAATTAAATTCATCTGTGCCAAAGTCAAAGTGTAACGGATAAGTGCACCTTGCCTCACATGCACTAAAATAGTTCACTAACTTCGACCTGAATTTGTATGAAAGGATGAGGTATTCAGTTGATCCCATTAATTTTGCCACCTATGCCTTTGACAGTACACAATATATTTGTCTCAGAAAGAAGAACAAGCTATATGGGGGTATAAAAGAGTGAGCTTTGGGGGATGGGGTCATACTTTCTATTGGCCTCAATTTTCCTTTAAAAAAAAAAAAAAATTCCCTATAATGATTTATTACCTTTCCGTTTTCTATAAAGTTGTTGGTTCATGTTTGTTTATGTTCACCTGTTTTCATTTCTCATTCACCTTTAGTCACTTTGGTGAGTATCAGAGACGCGTTGTCTTTGTAGCTGAACATTAACAACATCAGTCAACTTGTCCCTTCCAGACTCAGGATGAACATTAACTACAGCAGTTACCTTGTTGCCATGATTTTAAGCTTAAAGGATGCAGGAAGATGATGATTAGGATGAGAAATGTCCAAATGTAAAGCGAAATTGTTGATAATAATAAGAGTGCCTTCAGTAAACCGTGTCTGGCCAATTACCTCGCCTCACTCATTATAAATGTACCATTTAACACAGGATTTGTAGTATATAAGCAATTACATTTATATTTTATATACAATTACCAATAATATATCATGTGTTTGTTGTTTTAATAAAGGTGGTACCTGTGACATTTGATTTACTGAACTTTGTTTTAAGTCTACCTGTGAAAGAAAAATACGGTAAGCTGTAACATCATCACATATGTAAGTAACTTAGGGCAGTCTCCATGCTTATTAAGTCTGATTCTGAACCTCTAGAGCAGACGTGGGTTAACAACAGCAAGTGGAGATTATGGCTAGAGGATGATTGTTATGGTCTCCTTCTAGAGACTAGACTTGTCCATGTCTGCAATAGAATGTTTAGGTTTACAATCCAAAGCCTCTTTTTTTTCCATTTATTATTTTTTTCCCTGGAGTATTCTTATTGTTTATTAAAGCTGTATGGAAAGTTTATCAATTTATCAATGTAATTTGTTTAAATGTCCCACCCAGGCTTAAAGGACTCCAGGCGGCCCTTACAGCTTCTTTGTCTGGCCCCTCTGTCAAATTTAAAGCCCATTGTGGCCCACGAGTCAAGAAGTTTGCCCACCCCTGCTCTAGACTGACATCCACCAGCATTGAACCCCAATTTTAAATTTTTTTTTACAACCTTCTAAATAACATACCCACAGAACCTTTGTTTGTTACTAAGTAAGTTCTTTAATTGGAAAGCCTTTACTGTAAAAAGAAAAAAACTAGTGATCTCTTGAAGAATGTAAGCTTAATTAGCCATGAGCCTGTCCTCCTCCTGGGTCATATCATGTAACTGTTTATATGGCGACAAGTCAATGTGAAAAGTCGTCGACTCCTAAGAGAAGTCAACAAGTCGTGTCTTCTGGTAATGCCCTAATATTCACTAAACAGTTTTTTTTCCCCGCTATCTGTGCATGCTTTTACACAGTGCAGTCTTTTCCTCTGGCTTACACTGACACATGTTCCTTGACTTAAGCAATTATTATAGTCACTTCAGGAAATGTTCGGGAAAGGTTGATGCGTGGAAGGGAATTCAAACACAAGATGAGAGACATGGCAGCAGAGACGGTAGGCATATCACATGTAAAGAACTCTGTGTATTGCACAACATCTCATACTTTTCTCATTCAGCCTAACTACAACAGGCTTCTGGTGACTTTTGATTTTTTTTTCTTTGCAAGCTGAAGTTGTTTTCATAGCGGTGTTTTGCTATTTTGAGCAATGACAATGTGCCCTTTTGTGAACCACAGTGTATAGTGTTGACTTGGCTGCCTCGTTTTAGGCAATAACTACTTTCTGCTTTGTGCTTAAATTAACCAGTTTTATCGTCATGTTACAGAAAACTTTACTAAAAGTTCAAAGAAAAATAAACCAAAGGGTACTAGACTGGTAAGGTTGTTTTTGCATCTAATATGGTAAGTTAAGAGTAAAGTGGTAAGGTAAGCAACCCCGCCTGAGACGGTCAGTCTCCCTGGGACTTTAATGGCAAAGACAGGTAAAGGATCTTTTTTCCTCCCACTTGTGTTTTGTTTCTTCTTCTTTTTCATTTTTATGTCATTGCTCCACTGACCAATATGGCTCTGCCCATAGCACACAGCCTGGTGGAGCTTAATATTAGGCCCACTTTATATCTACAAATACTTGGTCTTCCTCCCAGAATTTTTCATCCGCTGCAGCGCTCCTCCATTGCCTCCCGGCATGTTGGGACCCTTATCTACCCTCCACCTGGGCATTAGTGACCGTCCACTGGTGGCGCTGACAGCCCTGAATCAGCCCATGGGCGCACATCTCTGCAGATATTTATATCTATTCTATTATATATACCTATATGATTATTGATGCACAAAATGATCCTATGTATCATCATGTTATATGAATGGAGGCAGACTAGTGACTGCACTAAATTATATGCTTTCTATCTAGAATTTAATACACTAGAGCACCACATACTGGCTCCAACAAATTGCACTTAAACTCCCCCAACCCCTAAGGAAGTCCTTCTATGGATGAAACACATTAGAAAGCACTTGGAAGATTATCATCTTTTTTTACTTTGTCAGGCTCTAATCTTTATATTTATTTGGACCTGTTTTATGCATTTTATTGTGTCTTGTTGAAATTTTAAAGCACCTCTTCGTAGGCTCTACTGAGTATAATCATTTTAAACGTTTGTAATAAATAAATGTAAATTTATACCTCATTCTTGGTTTGGAACACTTTTTCTTTTAGATGCCATTAAAGTCCCAGATACTGCCCGTCTCAGGCAGGGTTGCTTACCCTACCACTTTTCTCTTTAATAAAAGTTGCTTATTATTGGAAACTTGTGTTCCTCTGCTGCGTCTGTGTGATGATCATCAAACGAATAGCCCTTTTAAATACCCTACTTTCAACAACTATTTAGTGTACAGCACTGCACAATATGTTGGGACTTTCTATTTACTACTTAAATATAATGAATTATTATAATGCTGCTAGTTGTTAGGTCTCCCTAATGTGTGATGACCATATTCTGCAGGCTGACATTCTCTCCCTAAAATCAATTTAGTGAAAAAGACTGCACTCATCCATGCTGTTGCTTGTGAGAGTGACTTTAACATGTTTAGGTAGGGCCATTATTATTATCATTTATTTATATAGCGCTAGAGTTGAGATGCCACACAAGATAACACACATATACAGGTTATGACATAGGAGGAGTAGAGGACCCTGCCCAATCGGGCTTACAATCTAATAGGTTGGGGGAACAAAGTATACAATAGGAGGTGGGATTGGTATGGTAGTGATGTTAGGAATGAGAAGATGGGTAGGCCAGACTGAAGAGGTGGGTTTTCAGGGATTTTTTTTTAAAGTGCCAAAGGTAGAAGCAAATCTAATGGGGCGAAGGTAAAGTCCCCCATACACCATACAATTTTACCATACAATTTCTGTACAACCAACTTTTCTTCTACCAAAACCATGTAATATGAGGACATTTCTAAACCTTCCAATCACTATGTATTCTATCAGGGAGGCCACTATACTAAATAATTGTTGGTAGATCTAATGGAAATTGTATGGAGTGATCTGAAGGTGTATAGGGGGCTTAAGAGTTACAGAGAGTAAAAGCGGCCCTAGAGAAGTCTTGAAGCGTGCATGTGATGTTGTTATGAATGGGAATGTCATTAGTAGGTCACTGGAGGAGCGGAGGGGGCAGTTAGTTGTGTATTTATGTACTAGGTTGGAGATGTAAGTGAAACAGGAGGTGTGGAGTGATTTAAAAGCAAGGCACAGAACTTTAAATTTAATTCTCTGGACAATTGGAAGCCAGTGAAGAGATTTGCAGAGAGGAGCAGCAGATGAGGATTAAAGGAGTAAATGAGTCTAGCAGCAGCATTCATGATGGACTGAAGCAGTGACAGTCTAGATCTAGATGTTGCAGCAGTCCAGACGAGAGATGATAAGAGCGTGTACCAGGACTTTGGTGGCCTCTATGGAGGGGAAGGTTGTATCTTGGAAATGTTGCAAAGATGGAAATGGCAGGATCTAGCAATGTTCTGTATGTGGGGAGTAAAGGAGAGTGCGGAGTCGAAGGTTGGATAGATACATTTGGGTGTCATCAGCATATAAATGGTATTTCAGACCAAAGAATGAGATGACGGGGAGGGAGAAGAAGTGGACCCGTTGAAAGAAGTTTGGAAAGAGCATTCAGTCAGATAGGAGGAGAACCAGGAAAGTGAAAACCAATAGAGTGTAAGGTCTGTAGAAGAAGAGGGTGATCTACAGTGTCAAATGCAGAGGAGAGATCCAGCAGTAGCGGCACTATATTGTGGTACTATACCATACCACAGCTGCAGCATGGCTAGTGTGAAATGGCCCTTACTTCTCCATAGAGGATTACTGCAGTTGGACAGATTCATCCAATATGTTTTAAATTGATAATTTAATAATAAATAGTATCATGAAGGTTCACAAATAAAGAATGACAAATGTACTAATATATGAACAAAAAGATTTCTTTATTTGTCAGGAGAAAAGATCTGTATTTGTTCATTCTCTTTATCTAGCCAGACAGTTTGATTATAGCCCAAGCCCCAAATTAAACTTGATCAGTCAGTTCTCCCTGATGTATAATTTCAGCTAGCAGCTAAAGCAATAAATGTAGCAGCATTTTCCCCCTAGACGTCACTCAGAGTTAATGATTTCAATCACTTAATATGTATTTTTTTAATCATAACTAGGAAATATGTTATTGCACAATATTATTTTAAAAATCATAATCAATATAAGTTGCTAACACCTTTAATAATGTCCAGGACAATACTATTTATATTAATATAAAAATGTTTACATTTGGACAAAGACAACTTTTTTTTCTAATTTCGGTTTTGTACATTACCACAACACATTTAAAATGAAAATAACTGAGATGCAGTTGAACTTTCAATGCAGAAGAAGCAGACTTTTAGCTTTAACTCAGTGGGTTGAACACAAAGATTGCATTAAAATGTGAGGAACTAAAGCCTTTATTTACATAATCACTTCATTTCAGGGACTCGAAAGTAATTGGACAATTGACTTCATAGGCAGGTGTAGGCAATTCCTTTGTTATATTGTTATGAATCTTCCTAGCAGTCATGATGAACCCAGTTCGTCCAGATTTTGTTTACGAGCCAGGATTGCATGACCGCTCCATATCCCTGGAAAGCTGCGATGATTCTCTATATTACTGCAGCATTTTAGGGTTTTTGGGTCTGCCCCATTGGCGGGGGATTAGAGTAGAATACATTGTTCTCTGTTGTGATTGCCTGTTAAAAATGTCTCAGGCAAACCGCTAGGGGGGTTAATCAAGGTGATGAAGGGCAAGAGACTTGGGGGAAGGGGGTTTTCTGCAAACTGATAACATGTATTCGAAAGAGCTCTCCATTCAATGAAAAAAAAAAAAAAAAACAACAACTGAGAAATTCCTACCATATCAAGAGGTTGGTGCATCTTGAGAAAGAAAGAAAGCAATGTTGATCTCAGAAGTGCAAAAATACCTGGGTGTCCATGGAAGACAACAGTCGTAGATGATCCCAGAATAAGTTTCAGGGGGGAGTGTAACCCCTTTACAACAACCAACACTGTTCAGGAGGTAGAAATATCGATATCCAGGTCTACCATAAGGAGAAAACTGCATGAAAGTGATTACAGAGGACGCACCTTCTCCATACTTTTTTTCTAGACATCTTTGTGAAAGAGGTTGAATTTAGTCTGTCAAAAGAATGTTTCTAGAACTGTGCTGATTTTAATTTAAGCAAAGCCCAATATAACCTTTCTATTCTTGAGGCGCATGAGCAGCTTGCACCTTCCCCACAAAAACCTGTCCTATGTTAGTTACACATGCCTTACACTGTGACATAAGACTTGCCCTGTGTTAATCACATGTATATATGACAATGGTAGGCACAGATACAGTACTTTGTAATATGCTGCGTAATATAGCTCTTTATTAGTTAAGTTCATTATTGTTATTTATGTTAAGGTTCGGACCTGGTGAGCTACAGTTGGGTTGGTAAAAAACAACATCTGTAAGAGTACTTAATAATAAAATAAATATTAAAAATAGATATAAAAAATTGCTCATTGGATCACTGGCTGCTGTGCTAGCTTTGTTACTTCATTGGCATAATAAGGCCAATAATATGTAAACCATTATCCATACACATCAAAGTTGATCTATTGACATTGATGTCCTTCCATGTTGTTATTTGTTATAGAAAATGTCCTGCTAAGAGGAAACTATGATGTGGTTGACACATTTTGAGGGTAAGACTTCTTAACTGGAGGTCACAAAGATTCACACCATCCATTGTGTTCATGAACAATCTACATCTGCCTTCATGTTTGATATGAAGCTGTCTTTTTTGGATTAATATAAACAAGTTAAATGTCTTTAATGTTACAGAGCAAGTTCAATTACACTAAGCTATACCATGACAAGGATCAACCGTTATAGATGGTAAGAGTAATTAACACATTACAAGTCCTCCTTGTCTTATTCAATGATAATTCCTGCAGTATTTCCAAAGCATGGTATAATACACTATAGCAGTAATGCAAAGGTTTTCACTGGTACTCTGAAGGCAAAATAATTTTCCAGAATTAACATAGTTCCAATCCAAGTTCCAATCCAAAACGGCAAAATTGTTTTAAAAGCTTAAAATAGTTAGTTTTATTGTCCCCCATGTACTGTAAGGATGAGCGGCATAGGCAATATTAAAATTTTGCGAATAATTCTAGTTATACTGAAAACGATATTCGTAAATACGAAATTCACGCGCATGGCTATAATATAATATGGCTAATAATATTATCGCTCAGCGGACGCATGGTATGCATTGCAGTGGCCATAAGCTTGCCTGTGCATAATATATCAAATATTCAAAATTCTCGAATAAACGATATTCGTCAAGAATATTCGACCTCAACACTAATGTACAGTCCAGCAAAATGTATTAATCCATATAACACTACACATTCCACTGAATGCTGTTATTCAAGGGTGGCAACATTTCTCCTCCACAGATACACAGGAGTTAGTTTAACTTAATGTGGGTGTTTTACAGGCGTTTTACATTTTAAATCCTTCCTAAAATATTTGTTGAGAGCTCTATCAAATTGTACAGTTGTTAACCAGTGCAGAAACACACTTGATAGAATTGCACTGGCTGCGTGTTTTGCTTTTGTGGTTCCATGATAACTCAACACCCTTAAAGCAAAACCACAGTGCCATGTGATGCAGTTCAGTGCACTTTTAACAATCTATTCTGCAGTGTTCCTTGTGCTTTGAAATGAATGGAAATCACACTGCATTTATTAATGCTGTAAGTGCATTTTGCTGAATCCTAGCTAATACAGTATATTTTAAAATGTAGATTAATGTTTCATTTTAAACCTACCGTAAGTTTCTATTAGGCTTTTATAAAAAAAATTATTGTTGAATTAACATTGAAAGAGTGTATTCATGGCAGACTTAGGTCCAAGGTTAATTAGGTTGTTCCTTATCTTAGGAGGTATAGGGGTGATTTTGTTACGTATACTTCCTAATCTAATGACTGAACTAATTAATGTTAGCAGCATGGGAATCTCCCATGATTCCACACTCTGACATTACTGTACTGATTCCTAATCTAAATCAGTTTTTTGCCGTTCAGAGCCGCTGTGCACTGGAGCGTGTGATGCTCCTAAAAAGTATAATGCTATAGGTGTTTTAATCACAGGAAAGTATTTTGAACTGTATGAAAGAAATTGAAATATTGCCTGACAAAGCAAATGGCTTAAATAGCAACACAACACATAGCAACTGAATGAGACACAACAGCATACAAAATAATGTTTCAGTATTCATCTGAATATTTAAGCAGTTCAGAGAATACATGCTAATGCCACCAAGGCAACACATACTGTATACTTTATCAAGCCATTTACAGAAAAAAATTGTACATATAACATAACCTCTGTTCTATAGTTATATATCTGCTGTGTGGACCATCTAAGTCACAACAGCTTGTGTTAAGCCTGCCATACACACGCCGATGTGTGTAGCAGACTAGTCCCGATATCTTTCCGGGATGCTAACGTGATGACGTCAGCACGTTAGCACCCCGGTGCATTCTGGGGCCCCTTCAATCGGCCGGGCACCCTTTGTGTGCCGGCCATAAGCTTTCATCGGCTCGCGCCGGCCAGAGATTATCGGACATGTCCGTTCTCTGACCGGCCGAGCAGTGGGGCGACAGGGATCTGTCGCCCCATGTGGGCACATGCCGATTAGCGGCCGATTTTTAACCTGACCAACGGCGCAAGCGCGCACGCCCGTCGGTCAGATTAAAAATCGCCCGCTTATCGGCATGTGTATGGCTAGCATTAGTGTCATGAGATTTGGAGAAGACCCTACTGTGTTAGTCATTTTTCTACTGAGTACTTGCTGAAAAGAGTGCTGTACCTATGGACCTGCATTACAAGTATCAACCTGCTTCTTCTTTATATAATACATTAATTTCACCTCTCCTACTGATTTCCTTATTATCTTACCTGTCCCTAGATCAACATAGAGTAGTTCTGATATGCACGATTTTCAAATATTGAAAAATTCAAATATCGAATATTAGTAGAATTATATGCCAAGTATCACAAATTTGAATATTGCCTATGCCGCTCATCACTTACAAAAAGATGGATTACTGCAATCTGGGGTACAATGATTATGCACACTAGGATATGCACAGGCTTTGTCTATAGTTGGTGGACAATTGAAAAATGTTGTTCTATTTACTAGACAGACCAATCCTGTTTTCAAACTCATCACAGGAGCCACAGTGCTGATGCTGTGAAAGCAAATAGGTTAAACATTATAAGAAACTGATTGGGGAATCTAACGTACATAGTGTCTATGCCAACATCCCTAGAGATACACTAGAAATTTGATCAACCACCAGGTCGATCCCACCGATTTGGGCTGGCCAAACCCAGGGACTTTAAGACACACCGTCAATATAGAGATTAAATGCTGAGGCTACATATGAATAGCGTATAGCTCTTTATTACATGAGGTAAGATAACAAAATGAAATACATAAAAGAATGTATATAGAGAAAATCAGCAAAAATTTTAAAATTTTGAGCACATATGACAATTATCATAGTCAATTCCCTGACGTTTGCAAGATGACCTCAGATGGATGAAGAGGGTTTTGTTCCCCCAAAAGTATCCAACAGGAAAGGAGAGTCCACACCCTCCGGTGTCCCCTGCACTGTCCGGGGGTCGCAAATGAAAGTGTTTTGTTCCTCCGTCTGTCAAACCGGAAGTCACAAGGTTAAATATTAGTTAAGATCAGTTTTTCTTTTAACAATAAACCACATTTTACACAAAAGCAGATTCAACTTTTCATGCTCATGTAGCAAACATTGTTAAACTTGCCAAAGACATAAGAAAAATTGTGTCTAAAGGCATAAGTTGCTCATTCAGACTTTTTGTTTTATACAGATGCTGGAGGGCTTAATAGGATCAATGGGATGCTTTTTGAGTGGCAGCCCTTTGTTAACCATAAGCCTATGGTTGTGACAGGGAAGTGATCTAATCCATATCCAGGAAGTGGCATCGTCCTTGTAATCATATGGCCTGAAAATTCACTCCTTGGTAAGCCTGAACTGTACCTCTGTTAATGTAAGTATTTTATCTCTAACTTTATCATTTACAGTACCTTACGTTGTTGCACAAGTTTGTTCGCCTTGTGTCCTTGTTCCTATTTGTCTGCACACCTACACATAAGATAAACACCCACCCTCATACTGAATTGATTTTACACTGTGATCTCTGCCCAGGCCTCATACACCTACTGAGAGCCCATCTGGCCATTGATATCACCATAATTGTGTAAACATCACTGACAGTTGTGCACAACTATTTAGATTTTTTGTTTAATATGTATGTATACATACTTCTAATGCTGCCTTTGAGTCCATTGTGGGGACAATAAAACGTACTATTATTTATGTTTGTGAAAGTCAAAGCATTTAACTTTCTTGTTTATAATGCATAATCGTATCTATATTGCTTCTTTTTTTATATGTGTTTTGTGACACTGTGTTTGTTCCAATATAATGGGTATTCGTTATCAGCAACATTGTAAGATGGGGAATACAATGTATTTTTTGTGGAAGCAATAGGCAATATAGAGTTTATGTAGGATACAATGAACACAGGAACTTTGATGGCACAAACATATTATTTTGTTATCATTGTATTATCTCACATTTACTGGGCACTTATTATGACAAGCTTTGTATCTTACTGTTGTTATGTGGTGGTATGTGTTGCTTTTGTGACTTAAATAAGAATGCATTCAGACAGATATGTCTCACTATACTATAAAGGATTGAATACAATTTTATGGTAAATAGATTGTAGGGGTTTCAAATTGTTATATTTGCAACTAACAAATGAAATTAGAACATTTGGCTCTTGATTTGCCATAGCTGTAAGGCCGCTTGAAGAGCCTTCAATCTCAAGAGAAGCTGCAAGGGTACCATACTTTAATAATTTTATGTCTTAATAAAGACATATTCCTTGCCTGCTACTACTGTTCAGTGGTAGTCAAGCACAGTGATCATAAATGCCAATTTCTAAATAAACATAACCTTGTCTTGACAATTTTTTTCGTGTTTAGTAATTTATTACTTGTAGAAAAAGCATTCATTTTTAATTAACGTTTAATTAATTGTAGCATTCACATGTTTAATTAGCTTTTTTAGATTTCTTTAACAGAAAGCTTTGTCTACCATAGCCTTAGATGGGGTCTAAGGGACCACCTTGCAAGGAGTGAAGACGGTCCCCAGGTTGTGGTCTCCAAACGCACCTGTGCAAGTTGGCAGCTGACGAGATACCGAGTCGAAGTGCCAAGGGTCGAGATAGGTAAAATATGTAGGACGAGCCAAGAGTCAGAAACCAGTTAGACAAAGAGTCAATAATGAAGGAACCTAGTGGCAAAGACATGGAAGACCTTCTTGCTTGAAACTTCCTGTTGCCTTAGACTTCCTTAAATAGGGCAGGAGGGAGGAGCACCTGACAGGTTAGGGAACACTGTTAGTATACAGCAGAGGGAACTCTTATAGCTGGACACTTAACCCTTAGAGGCAAGGAAGGTATAAATAGCTGGTAGGAAAATCAGCAGACACAGATCCCTGGCCCTGCTGGGATCTGTGTCCAGCTTCATCAAAGAAAATGACTAAACCCCAGTCCTCTGTAGCCTTCACCTCACTTTGTGAGCAGATGCACTCACAACTGCCAGCAGGAGATGGTGCTGGAGCTTTTGGTACATTCTTGGGCTCCCTCTTATCCTGAAGTTCTTGATAATGAGATAGGGGTTGATTTAGGTGCAAAGTTGCAAACTGTGTTAGATTTAATATTTCTGTTATTCTCTTAACTTTTGGCCATGAATGTTTTTTGGATTTGATACCTCCAATAAAATTTTTACATTTTGCTGTGCAAGATCTTGGCTAGAGATGGTTGCAAACTTTTAAAAATTTTTTACTGATTTTTAGTTAATTGCAAAGTCCCTGAACATAGTATTCTCCAGACAATTATAGTACATGCGTGGAAGGTTTTACACTGGCATTAAAAAAAATGTAGGCACTTGTGCTGATATATTGATGATGCCATGTATATCTATGCCTACCTCTTGCCCTTTTTCTGCTTTTTTTCCTGTCATTTGTATTTGTTATAATACTTAATTTATATAAAACTCAAGATATTTACAAAAATGTTGTTTTTTTTTACTTATTAGTAGTGTTGATCACGAATATTCTAATCACAAATTTTTATTGTGTATATCCTCAAGATCTATATCTTTGTAATTCAAGATTTTTGTTATCAGTATGCAGATCTACTGTGCATTGCATTCACAAAATGCACATTTACGAGTGCCAATTTGCGCAATTAAAGTATTAATCACTACAGATCATGAATTCTTGAATTTACAAATTTATTGTGAATATCAGGCGAAAAAATGTATATTTTATTAATAAGAATATTGCCTATGCTGCTCATCATTCCTTTTTACAAGTTTTATTCATAATAACAAACATTATGATTCTCAAAATGAGAATCATAAAGAGGAAAAAAGAGGAGCGGGTTTTAGAGCGGGGTGTGTTACTGGCTGAACAAAAGCAGACCACACTAAAGGTAAGCTGTCATACATGTCATTTTTGATCTTGGGTTTATTTATTTATTTATTATTTTTATAATAATTCTATTATTATATTATTTCTTTATTAAAGGCATTAAACAAAATTCCATGTTTGGGATCAGGAAGGGAAAAATAACTTGATGCTAATAAATAAAGTTGTAAAAGCCTGAATATAAACATAAACGTAAAATATAGTGTCCTGGGCACAACAACAGAAAATACATACATATTCAAACTACCATTGGTATTTTTCATAAATTTTTTAAATTGTATACTGCTTAGAATAAATAGTATAGATGCAGCTGATACAAAAATGTAACAATCGCTTTTGATAGATTACATTAAAAGACCATAGAGTTGTTTAAAATATTTTTTAAACTTTGGAGCCACAAGATATTATTTTATTGTATGTGGTAATGTAATTAATACCTGACATTAAATTTAGATGTACTTTAAGTCATGGAAGTAAGCATAGTAACTGCATAGCTTTCAGACTGTGAAATGAATTATGTTATTCCCCAAAAAAATAAATCAAAGCTTGTGGTTTAGATATATAGAATAGTCGGTTTTCTCCCTAAATCCTTGTGTTTCCAGACATTATAGACACTATACGAGAAAGGTTTATAGGAGAAACCAAGTTTTGTTTTGGGTGACTAGTGGTTAAGTAGCAATACACGCGGTAGAACCTTTGTCTAGGCTCTTACTCTCCAAGGACGGGATTGAGGGCATACCAGTGGGTAAGTCAGCCTTAAAGTCAGCAATGTTTGCCAACGATATCCTTCTTTTCTTGGCTAACTCAAGTCGTGATCTGCCGGTCATACTCCAGACACTGCAGAGATTCGAAGGGACATCAGGGCTAAAAATAAATATGGATAAAAGTGAGCTCCTCTTGTTGACTGACACACGACATGGGGGGTGGCTGGCGGAGGCACCTTTCAGAGTTGCCTCAGAACATATTACGTACCTGGGACTGAGGATAGGCAGGGACCTCTCATCTCTGTATCATTTAAAAATTTTCCCCGCTTATTCAGCACATGACTGAGATATTAGCAATGTTGAAGAACCTTCCTCTTTCCTTAAATGGGCGGGTGCAGCTGCTTAAGTTGTCATGCTTTTCAAAACTACTGTACCCCATGCAAACACTTCCCATCCTTTTAAAAAGTCGAGACGTCCGGAGGTTGCAAAGGGCGTTCACGCCGTTTATATGGCGAGGAGGGCGAGCCAGAATTGCCTATAGAAAATTGATATTTTCCAGGCTGGAATGGGGGGCTGGCGATCGCAGATGTTAAACTCTATAACACTGCCTGTGTGTTACGCCACGCTGTAGATTGGCACCGCAAATCCAATATGTTCTCCAATATTAATTTGGAGACGCATATGGCACCCTGGGCGTTCACAGCTCTCCTCCATACCCCACCGGCGCAGTTACCACCGCAGCTGAAGCACAATTTACTCATCAGGGATATGGTGGTGGCATGGAGGGATGTGAGGAAGTGGATGCAACTGCCACATAGGGTCTCCAGGCAACTCCCTTTACTCGGGGCACCCGTCCCTCAAAGAGGGGAAAAGTGCTTCTGCTCTTCAAAAATGGGCAGACCAGGGCTTGGTTTACTTAAGACAATTCTTTCAGGATACATCGCCCATGATTCTCACGTTTAAAGAGCTGAGAAACCAGTATGACATCCCACAAACACATTTTCTAGTTTACTCTCAGATAGTAGGGTTTTGGAGGGCAATGAACATGGACGCTGGGAAAGTCTTTGTACCGCATACTTTTGGCAAGGTGATGCTCACTAAACCAGTCAGTATCTCGAGTGTGTACCAGTTTCTGGTGCAGGAGATCACTTTCCCATCTATACAAAGAACATGCTTATCGTGGTATTAGGACTTTCCAGAGGAAGACCTCAATGATAGCCTACTACAGGGATACCTGGCGGTGCATAAGCTAACAGAGGGGGAGGCGTGGAGGGAAACCCAGTTTAAACTGAATCATAAAGCTTACATGGGATTTTACCCTATCAGGTCATCCTCCAAACCTCACATCCAGGCGGAGGGGACGTGCCCAAAGTGCAAGATGCCCAGAGTCCCGCTGCTGCATTGTCTATGGCAATGCAGAGATGTTGCAGCCTTTTGGACAAAGGTGATCTTGTATATAACCTAAGTTACTGAGGAAGTAGTGACAGGGGAACCCAAGCTAATGCTGTTTGCCTATGTAGACCGGGCGGAGCAGCCTCATATCAGATCCTCGCTCTTGCAGTGGGCTCAACTATGTCTCTATGGTTTATTATGACAAGGTGGTTATCCCCAGAGGCCCCTACTATTCCTATGCTGCA
>CM070032.1:90557934-90573209 GCA_036250615.1 Ptychadena robeensis | reverse complement strand
GATAGGGACACATGCAGAACATGCAGTTCCTGTGTTGTGAGAAATTTTCTGACAACACGGATGATTGCTGCATGAGGAGAGAGAGGAGAGAAGGAAGCCCAGCCAGCAGGACCTCCCCTCTCCTTGTACAGAGAGCTGTGACAGCCTCGACAGCCCCCCGTCCCTAGCTGATCACAGCTTGTAGTCTGTGCGGCCACTCTCTGCTTCCATTACTTCGGAGGGGGAAGTAATGGACATTGGCCGTGATTCACAAAACAAAAAAAAAAAATCGGAATCGTCAAAAATCGGAATCGGCAGGTCACACTTACTGTAAAATCGGAAATCGGAATCGGCCAAGAAATTTGCAATCGGTGCACCTCTAACATATATATATATATATATATATATATATATATATATATATATATATATAAAGATGACGACTGGCTACAGATTAAAAAAAGGTGATTTTTATTAACAATTGATTATAAAGACATTTTTTTATAATAAATGCATGTCTATTGACATTTTCTTTTGCAATAACCATGTTTGCATGGATTTTGGAACTTTAAATTCGGTACAATAATAAGTTGCAAAAGGATTCATTTTCCTAAAATTTTAAGTCTTGTTTACAAACAAAACTCCAGATATCTTAAACCTTTATAATTTAATCTACTAAGCAACGATAATAAATGTTAAGGAAATCTTTTGCATACCAAGTCCTGATGCATATGCAAACAAGACCTTTGATGACAGAAATATTTACTTCTGAGAAATAACAGAGCTATGCTGAGACCCGTGCCTTTATTGTGTGTGTAGATTTGTAGGTCAGAAGTAAATGTCAACTCACAAACAAAAATAGTTATAAAAACCAAATTTTCGTGGCTGTACAAAAATGCATCAAACCTTCAGTAAAGTGAAACAGACTAATATAACTGACTTTAAAACTTCAATGGTCATAAACAAAAGGTAAAAGTGAAAAGACATTTATATAACAATGGGCATAGTAATCTTATACAGTGATAGAGATCAATCAAAGGTGAGCTTTAAAATCATAGGGCTTGTTTCCACTAGTGTGGATGGCTGCGGTGCTATCCGCGCAGCTGCAGCCGCTCCTGACCGCACCGATAGGCAAAGCATCGGCCAGACTCCACTTGTACGGCCGTGTGAGGATGAGAAAGAAAGAAAGAAGCCCTCAACTTGAGCAGTGCAAAGCACAGTAAAAACTTCTTAAAACAGAATTTATTCACATGATCGATTCCATCACAAATCCCAAAAGTTAAGGAAAAAATTCTCACTTGAAGACAGTGGGTGGAGCCATGCAAAAGAGCAACCATGAAGGTTAGGGTGAGAAGAGATTTACCTTCTGGGCATTATGCCCGAATTCAGTATGGTCACAGTTTGATCATGGACCACGGTGAATGTCCATACATGGGCATACGTTTCACGACCAAACTGCATTACACCAGGAAGGTTTAAGGGAAGCCTTCTTAAAACAGAAAGTATTGACATGCCCCAATCCATCACAAATCCCAAAAGTTGAGGGAAAAATCCTTACTCACTGTCTCCTTCAGACAGTAGGTGGAGCCATGCAAATCATTCCTTTATGCCCCATCAGCCAAATGCCCATTTAACATAGCCCATTCTACTTGGTGTGTATTTTACTGGATTGACTGGTAAAATGTAACATGTTGTCAATAGTATTTGTAGTAAGAGTTTAAAAAGCCAGTATTTTCTCCTAGAAAAGTTTAGCAACCATATGAAGAGACAATGTTATATAGACTTTGCATACTATGAGCCTTTTATTCTGCAATGCTTGACTATTAAAATGTTTTCTTTGCACCACAAACAGATCAGTACTCCTCTGTTTCTATTCCGATTTTTCAGTTCGATCAACTTAAGAAACAATTTTTTTCAGTTGAACATTTAAAATTAAAAAATTAAAAAAGGAAAAAAATGTAAATGATTGACTTAAAACAAAAGTTGTTTGAATGGGATAATAGAACTGTTTATGCACAGCTTTATTCATGTTAACTGTAATATGTACCTAGGGGTTCATATATTAACAAAGACTGTCCATTTAGCAAATGTTCCTGAGGTTAAACATTTTAATTAGGCTGCATTTGCTTCAGTCAAAAATTCAAATGCCTTTTTCACCAAGCCAGGGTATCTACATCAGCCTTCTCCTGGTATTTTCCCCTTTTCCCCACACTTTTATATCCTCTGTTTATCCTGCAGAATAGAAGGCAGCTGAAGTTGGTTTATACACAAAACAAAGGTTTGGTCTAACACCATAGCTTGAAAAAAAAAATGATTCAACACAATAATTATCAAACCCAATTTTTTTTGTAGAAAATCTCAAAAAGTGAAATAAGCAAAATATAACACATAAACAGCAAAATGGTCTAAACAGAGAGTTCACACCTATTCGATGTGACATTTTCAGCACCACATAACTTGCTGTGTCAAATTGATCTGCTGCAACAGATTGCTATAACACTAAAAAGAACATGGCTGTGAAAACAGGAAAAATATATCACCAGTATAATTACAATAAGCAGCCGAGAATGTTGAATTTAAACGGGAAGGTAAACTTTAACAGCCAGTGGAAAATCAAACCAAATGGAATTGTAAACTTGAAAGATGCATTTATTAAAGCTGGCGTATTTGTCATAATACACCTCGTTTTATTAGATGTGTGTTGACAGGTACCTATAACTCTGAGACACTTTCATCCTAAAAATATTTTTTGATATTGTCTATTGTTAACAATTTGGTTTAATGGTAGGTAAAACTATGACAATCAAGACAAAGAAAAATAAGTGCATTTAAATTTTCATTTCAAGCAGACTTTTAAAAAACCATGTGATGTTTTTATGTGTTTTCATCTAAATGATTTCCATATTTTTCAGACTATAAGACACACTTTTTAACCATTAAAATCAATGGGAAAGTGTCCCTGCGTCTTACAGTCCGAATATGTGAAAAAAAACATCCTAGGAGCAATAACTATGCATCACAAGGGGCAGAATTTTTTCCATTCCCTCCAGCCTAGCCAAAAAACAACTGCAGAGAAGAGATCTTATCTGCATTTTCACAAGCAGTGCCCGTTCTCTGAACACACTGACCAACATATGGACACATTTTACAACTAGATAACATGAGTTGTGTATTTACATTAACATTCTGCATTGCAATACATACATTTTGTGACAAAGACTCATATCTCCTACCATGTATATAGCTGCTCATGGTTGTTCTGTGCAAGATTGTAAAATGTGTCTCTCTATAGGTTTGTCAGTGTGTTCAGAGAATAGGTACTGCTAGTGTATAGACACGCTGAAGTTTTAGCCCTGACACTGCATGGTCAAGTCCTGCACACTTTGCTGGAACATTCTGTATATTCACTTGATATCTGCAAAGCTGTCTCTTTTTTTTTTCCCCCCTAATTTTCTCCCCAAAACTTCGGGTGTGTCTTATGGTCCGGTGTGTCTTAAAGTCCAAAAAATACGCTTCTCGGCCTTTTGGCTAAGATCAAGTGTAGTATCTGTCCTTATCAGTCTGGCCGGAATGTCATGCTATTGTCTTGGGGAATAGCATGGCTAATACGATAAGTCCAGTGAAACCCAGAATGGAGAGAAACTTGGAACGGGGTTGATAAGGTTCTGCTACCTCGGTCTGGCCAGGGGTCATGAAGCGCCCTCGGTGACGCATCCCTCATATGTGACAGATATGGAGGTGCTATTTTGGTATTGCACGGTGCTTGGGGAGCACCACCTACCGAAATGGCACTAATGTTGCTGCACCAGAGCACAAGGTTTAATGGGCACCTGCCTCCTTGGGGTGGCCTTTTGGCCAAGATCGGAGGAGTTTTTACAGCCGGCCTGTAAGGTCAGCCCAGTGTATTCCACTGAGCACTTATTTATTATTTTTTTACTTAGACGTTTTGTCTTCCCCCACATCCCAATTCATGTTTGTCTTTTGTTCACAAGTACAGGTGTTTTCCCTTACGGGCTTACTACTCAGAAAATGGTAGGGAGTGACTCCAGCAGTCCTTCAAACGGGGGAGCCCCACTAGCCCCTAGTACTTGGGAGACTGGACTCCGGTTATGGTCCCCTAGGGAACGGTTTTGAAGTCAGGGGGCTTCGGTCTCCTGGACTCAGTACGAACCCCCTTTTCGGGGAAATGAGCCCATAGCTCCTTTTGGAGCAGGGCAAATGAAAGACATCAGTGTTTTTTGTGTTGTGTTCTTGATGTGCATTAACTTTTTTGCACCAGGTGTTATAGGATCACGGATTGTGTGTGCTTGTCACGCACAGAGGGCGCTTCGAAAAAACACTTTGTATATTCACTTGATATCTGCATAGCTGTCTGTTTTTTTTCCCTAATTTTCTCTCCAAAACTTTGGGTGTGTCTTATAGTTCGAAAAGTGAGTGAGTAAGCTTCCTACCAAAAGGCAGAAACTTTATTGTTGTGCATTGTTATTTCCTGTACAATATTTACTCAGGAAACTTCCTGGTTTCTTGTAAGTTTGCAATAAAATACAAATTGTAATGGGTCACTCTAAAGCCTGTTTATTGGGCTCAGTAAGCAAGCTGCTATGAGATGCCGAAAACTGAAATGCAGCAATGAGATGCCAAAGCATTTCAGTCCCTCTGTAACTCTGTAACATCCACTCAGCAAGGCTGTTGATTTGGCTTCAGGTTAACATTAGAGTATAGGTCTTTAATGCTACATTGTGAATAGCAGGTATTTAACTAAAGCTCAGATTTAAAGGTCAGCAATCTAATTCCTATTAAAAACTGTACCACTGATCCAAGGCACATAATGCCCTGGAGCACAGCATGCCATTGAGTATATTGGAGACGATGTTAATATAATATATTGGAAATAATCAGCCATTTCACTTCTTTCATAACTTTCACAAAGCCCTATGATTTAAAAAATCATAACGTCTCCTAATGACATGTAAAAATAAGGTTAAATGCTCAATTTCTTTCTTTTTTTTTGCAATTATTGTTTCCTTAGGCCCTAACCATTTCCCTTTCTATCAAAGCATTGTAGAGATGTGAATAAAAGAGTAAGATTAAAATAACTCCAGAGGCTAAATTATTTTTGAACTAGGAAAATTGGATATGAAAAAGGCATATGGTAGATCATATTGTGAGACCTTTACATTTGCCTGACTTTTCTAAAGAGCAAGACCCCCATGTATCTTTTTATAAGTCCCAGTAACCAAAGGAGTATTAAGGAAAGGGGTATTAACGCTAGACGATTCATGGGCAAACTATGGCCTGTGGGTCATATTCAGCCCGTTTAGTATTTTAATCTAACCTTTTGCCTTTTGTCACTATTGTCTATTTGTTCCCTGCAATTAGCAGATAAAATGCCTAATGCATATCTGCGTATATTAATATTTTTTCTCTAATCTTTGTAATCATTAATAAAGTTTTATATATATGTATGTGTGTGTGTAAAATGTATAAAGAGTGTATGTATGTATAAGTACTATAAATGGTAAAATAAAAGGAAACAAAATAAAACAAAATACAAAATACTCACATTAAAGGAGGTTTGCAAGGAATGATCTCTTAGGGATTACCAGGATGACGTCACTTCCTGGTTATGGATTAAAGTTAACTGTTGGACTGGGGAATTGATATTGATAGTTGAGGGCTCTGTTTATTCTTGCCAGTTCTGGGGAAGATACAAGCCACTTATCCACAGTTTCCCCAGGAATAATGTCCCTGAGGATACTTTACACCTCTGTGTAAAGTGTGAGGTAAAGTGTGTATGTCATTAAGCAATAGAATTCTAAAAAAACTAATTAGCACTAAATAAATGCAAAATGTAAAGGTTTATTTTTCTATAATATATTAAAAATATATATATATTATCAATTGAATTGTATAGTTACCTGCTGTTGTTCTGTTTCCTGATGCCAACTCATGGCAGCATAATGGGGGGTTGGCTCCACCCCCTTAACCTCCCTAGCGCACTGCTGAGGTCCAGATTATTGTACCAAAAGTGCACCATAACTTGACCATGACTTCAATGGTAAATGTTTCTTTATGTTGTAGGCCTGTAACTTCCTAAAATATGTCCGTACAAGGGTCTAATAGACATCCTGAATATAATAATGTTTGAAACAAAAACTTTTTTTTAATAAAAATCATGAGAAAACATAAAAATTAGGGAACAAAGTTATGCTGCTATGTACTAAACATGACTACAATAAAGTCACTTGTGCCCCAGATGTGCCCATTTGCAGTTAACCCTCTCTAACCTGGTGTGATGAAATCACACCAGGGAAGAGAGGGTTACTGCAAATGGGCACATCTGGGGCATCAGGGACTTTATTCTGGCGATGTTTAGTACATAGGTGCAGTTTGAAAGCAGTTTTCTACATAGAAAACTGCTTTCATGCTATTTACTGTTCAAATCTCCCACCGCCTCCCCGAGTGACGTCATCACGTCACTTGGAGGGAGGAGGGGGGAAGACACGAGCATCCGAAGAGGCATGTCGCATGGGGACACCTGGACAGCGTGAGTATGCTCTCCCAGAGCCCCGATGTGTACTGGACGGCAGCATCTCGTCCAGTGCGATAAAAAGCAGTTGTAGCGCTGGTCGAGGTGCTGCTGTCCCGACCGCTAGGGCGGTTAAGTAAGCTGCCATAAAATCAAAGAATTATATACTTATCTTCTAAACATAGTGCATTTCACGTGTTAGCCATCAATGAATACAGAGAGTTTGGAGTTTAAGTGATGCTCATTTTTGCAGTAGAGGCCACAGCTTAAAAGATCTCAGGATTCTGGTACTGAAGGAGAAATTAAAATCACAGACAGAGAGGCTGGAATGGGAATTTAAATTAATACAGAAATTCAAAACTACTGGCAATAAAAACACTTTTTTTCAAAAACTGATGGAACTCTTCATCACTGAACAACAAGTCCGTCTGGACTTCTTATCATTTAACTAAGTCAATTAACCATTCATGCTTTATTTTCTATACACCTTGCTCCTTACTCCTTGCTAAACCTCCTTTAGGTTTCTATTAGAAATATCCATTTTAGTCTTATTTCTTTGCTTCCCCAGTTTATAGACATTTTAATTGCTAAAGCCCCCCATACATGTTCCGATTTTTCTTAGAGTTAATAAAATAGTGTCAGGCCTATTGATCGGTGATAATTTTAATTCCGATTTTCGTTCGAATTCCGTTCGACCATAATATTTTAAGGGAAAATCGGGGGACCCGATCAGATGAAAAATCGGTCGGGAGAAATATCAGAACGTGTATGGGGGGCTTGAAGCAAGTGAATAGTATGCCTGGACTTCTTATCTCTATCTCCCCCCCCCCCCCAATAACTCTTCCAAACTTTGATCTTTATGCGTCTCAAAGACCAGAATTATATTAAGCCTGAAGAAGAGATCTGAGACATTCTGAAAGGCTTTACTTAAACTCCAAACTCTTTCTAAACTTATCTTCCCTGTTTTTATTTCCTGATGCCTACTCATGCCAGCATACTGTGGGTTAAGAGGAATGGTGTGAATCAAACATTATGCTGCCACAAGGGTTTACATTTGTTGGTATTTGTTCAGAATAAAGGAAACCTACTTTGAAAGATACACCACCTTCTTAAAATGGTTGGTATACTAAAGTTACACTTCTACCTTTTTCTGGTCATCCAAAAAGGAAATCAAAGTCTTTTCTGAAGAGGAGAATGAATGTCCATCTTCAACTCAATTTGGCCTATTTAACTGCTCTCTAAATTTTAAGCAATTTAATGTAAAGCTTATTAGAACTCTGGTTGAAGCTAGAAGATTTAAAATATTTATTGCAATAATTCCCATTTATACAATTAAAAAGAAAAATAAAACAACTTTTTCAATACTGAACACAATAAAGAAACTCACAATAAAATCTTTCTACATTTCAGCAAGCAGTCAGTGTACTTACTGTTCAATATTTTTTAATAAGAAGGTTTTCAATAAGATAATTAGCTGAAGTTACAATTTCTGCTTGTTCCTAATTAAGTAAATTGGAAAGTTTTGCTTGACTTTTGATAACCAATGTCATTTTCTGTTCTAGCAATTCTATTTTCAACATGAGAATAATTACATTGTTTACCTTTTATTTTAAAGTTAGTAGTTATGTAAATTAGAGTTCTGGTCACAACAGACACTTAAGAGCAATTTTGAAAATAACTTATATAGCTGAACTGTATTGTACTATTAAAGGTTTTATAAGTGTTAAACATGTTTTAATTGCCTGATGGTACAATATCAGTGGGAGCCTGAATACTTGCTAAATAATATATGTGACACCTACACTTTCAAAGCACATTCTGCAAGTTTTTTTTTCTGTTATAAGAACAACTGAAGTGAAAAATGTGAGTTTTGTAGAAAATCTGTTGGTGGTGTATAGAGAATCATTGCTGAAAAAATCTGACAGATGGAAAGAACAAGTGTCTGATTCTTCTCTACTCGCTGACCCTTAAGACTAGACATACCACATATACAGTTATTCACTCAGATGTAAAAATGATTTCTAGTTGATCTAGTTCTCCTAAAGCCTGAAAAGGTTGACTATTAATTTAACCATATCATACCCCTGAGCCTAACTTCAGCAGATGACCAGAACATTTGGTATTTTTTTAAAGATATGTCATCCGAATGTTTGGATGCCATTTTAATGACTGAGTAACTTTCCAGTAATCTACCTATCTTTCTATATTATCCTTATAAACCATGTTTCCAAACATCTTCAAGGACTACACAACCTACTTCTGAATCATATGGAAAAAAAGGGAAAGAGAAAGGTATCTGTTGCCTTGACTTGTATCTATTGGCCTGAAAATTTTTGCGTGTGAAGTAGGACAACTGACTGACTCAACCCATTCCCTATACCTCTTTCTACACATCCAAGAGAAAATATTTGGGATAAGGAGCAGACTCCTATTCACAAATAAAGCACCCGAGACACTGTTGATTTCTACACATCCATTGTGGGGTTTTTTGAGTAAAAAAACAACAACAGTATAAGCACCTATTAAACAAATGGAAATTAAAGTTTTCAGCAAAACAGCAAATGAGATTAGTTGTTTGTAGCAGCATATGTAAACGTGAAGCTCTATGAATTACAGGAGTAGGTGAACAGGGATTTTAGAGCTGACTAAATCTATTCAGACAATGTATAATGTAATTTTCATCTAAGATCACATTTCCCAATTATTATAAATTATTTATGCTTAGAAATGTGTCATTAAAACAGGTTAATGAGGAAATAAACATCAGCATCTCACATTTAATTAACTTATGTTATCCTGCTTAGAAGAAAAACAATTATATTTACAATAATATAATACTTTAAAATGTTTGTGATATATTTTGCTTGGAACACTGGCAGCGCTTCTTAGCCACTTTAAAACCTACCAGTAATAATAACATGATAAATTAGCGGTTCATATATTAATATTGGAAGTATTTTTTTTTCTTTAACAGCTGCCTATCTAAATGCATGCTTATAAATAACAACAAGGAGGCGCATGCAACCTAAAATGGAAAAGCTTTCTAATTCCCATAATAAAGCTAATGGATTGCTGTACAGTATGGAACATGACACATGTGCACACACATAACTTAAACATGAAAAATGTTCGTCTCAAACACAGCTTAATTTCTGTACTTTGGGTTGATACTTTGTATTGGCCACAGTTTACAAAAAAAAAGTAGTGTTCCACAAAAAAACAAGACTTGGGAAAGGCGCCCATAGAATAAAGGTTGTCTTTTATTTGGTAAAATAATTAAAAACAGTTACATCAACGAATAAATAACAAGTGTTTTGTGACTATTTGAGTAACTTTTTCACAAAACAAAAACATTAATCTTTAACATTTCACAATATTTGCCACAATATTTCAAGTCAAAATTTCTAAAGTCGAAAAAAAAAAACTGCATATGCTACAGCAATACTTTTTTGTAATGTTCCCACAAGCCTTCACTACATCTTAAGCAATGTTGGTGATTATTGTATGTTCAAGGGCTTTGCAATTAACTCACAAAGTTAGCTATTTGAAATAATGTAACCATCTCTACTAGAGGCACCGGTAGCTGTTTGCTGCTTAGTACTTGCATTTTAGTAGATGCTCTCCTAATCCATACGTGTCAAGTTAGGGCATCTGAAAACCGGGGGCGTACAGGAAGTGGCGTCAGTGACGTCACTTCTGGTACATGGATCGTGGTTCTTCCGCGTTCCACGTACCGGAAGTGATGTCACTGACGTCACTTCCGTCATCCGCTGGCCTTTTGACTGATCTAGCAGGGAGAGGGTGTTACTCTCCCAGCTAATGTCCCACCCTTAGCAGGGAGAGTTACGCCCCCTCCCTTCTAGATCAGCTTGATTTCAAGAACCCGGGAAAAATCCGGGATTCCTTGAAATCGGGATTTGGCCGGGAAAGCCACATAAAAACATAACTTTCCCGGCCAAAACGGGAGGCTTGACAGGTATGTCTTAATCCAATGCATTTGTCTGGTAGAAACCTCCTCATTTTCCTGCACAAATCTGTTTGTGTTCTGAATCAGCCACAAATCTTTTAACAAAATAGTAATCACGCTTAAGTTTTCATAAAATTTCTAAGGTTTTCATACCTCATACCTCAAGGCATTTGACTATTTCACACTTTTCAGCAGCAGTAGAGAGAGCCTATCTTTTCCATTTTACTTGAAAATGGTGGTGTGCTTAATAATGTGGAACATCCAAGTTTTTCCTTTAATTTATCAAGCAAATTAATTCACAGGTGCCCAAAAATTATTGCAGTGATCAGAAAAGCCCAAAGACACGATACCATCCAGAAGTTTAACTGAAAAACTATTTAATTGGATGACAGTTATGATTTAATTCTATTTGCATTGCATTTGAAACATTGTGTATATAATGAATCATATTATGTGTGGAATGTAAACCGAAAACTAAAGAAAGGATTGGGAGGGCTATTTTCTTGCTCAACCTTAAAAATAGATTGCTCTACAGGAAATATGTGTTCTACAGCCCTCCGCTCCCTTAATAGTAGTAAGAAACTGAGTAAGGAATCTAACAATTCCTTACCACTAGCTTTTAGATTGCTGGGGTTGAAGTAGAATTATAGCTCTAGTTATGATGCCTATTGTGTCTATGACACAATGGATTACTTCTCCCTCTCAAGTCTCGCCTTCCCCTGACCACCCACTCAGTTGTTATTAAACAACCTTCTAAACCAGTTGTGTATGTCACCTTACAGGAGATACACAGGTACAAGTAATGATGTGGTACAAGGGTTGTAAGAGAGGAAAGGAAGTTCTCTAAATACCAAAGGTTTTTCTAGAAGCTTTTAAAGGCATTTTGTATTTACATCTATCACTGTGCATTGGTTTAATCATATTGAATATTTCAAGTAATATATTCATTTTATAGAAATCATTGAGTTACAAATTGTTCACAATGAACTATTTTTCATTATATTTCATGGTTATCATCCATACATATTAAGTTACATCCAGGAGACCTTCCACACAATTATGTTCACCCTTAGAGAGACGCTAACAAATGAAAATGATTTTGCTGCCACAGTTGACTGAACACCGCTCATCTTCAGTGGCAGCATAAAGGGTAAGTGCACAATACAATATGAAAAAAGAAATGAAAGTGTGAAGACTTACCAGACATCTGCCTTTGTAATCCAGTGCTTGATACTGGGTTGAAAAAGTTCTGAACAGCCATTAATATGCCATGATTTTCCCCATATTGCAACTTATGTTTTAACCACAGTATGTAGTTAGATCTTCTAATAGGACCAAGGAACTTGTCAAATTAATCAGCACATTGATGCTGCTACATTTTGTCTGGGCAAATATATGTCAAAATCTTCCAGTCAGCAAAGGGTTTAGAAAAGAACTAGGCAGTTTAAAAATATATCAAAATGAAATGCCACTGAAGTAAGGAAACAAAAGCTGGCAGATCACTGAAGTGAATTGGGAAAATTGTCAGTAGAGTGAATATCTAAAGGTTCACACTCTAGCTGCCATACATTTGTACAATGCCCTTTTCATACTAATATTCTCTTTAAACCCTACTGCACTCCATTATTGCATGTGCCACAGTGTGCTTCATGTCAGCACTAATCTGGCTTGGACCCCATAGCTATAAATTGTTAACCCTGAGCCAGACAGCTAAGTATATCTGTGAAAAAATCACATTTTAAAGGATTTGTGGTTTTGCTTTATGATAAAGGCAGTTCTTTTTTTTTTTTTAGCATATTTGCTATAAAAGCAAATATAGCCATGCCACCTGAGTCATCTACTTCCAAGGCAATACCATAAAGATGCCTAGTGACACACCTCTGACATAAGCCAGCCAATCGCATAAGGAGACATGCTTGAGAGCTTGAGGGAGGAGCTTAGACACCAAGAGAGGACTGGCATGGAAAAGAAGTTTGGTAGTTGATGGTTGACATTGCCAAACACAAGATGGCACCTTCCACATATATAATGGTCATGTTAGTTTTCATGAATGTATGCTAATATGGCCAACGCAGACAAAACATTCCATTGCAAATATGTGATTATATATAACTCTATATTTCTAAAATTGAAAGCAGTTTTTAATACAGTTAAAGTGGATGTACAGTGCTCAGCATAAATTAGTACACCCCCTTTAAAAAGTACAAATTTAATCTGTAGCTCAATAAAGAAAAGATCAATTTCCAAGGCTGAGTTTTATTGAAAACTTGTTTAACTCCATAACATGAAATTAAGGTAAATAATATAACTTAGATGACAAAATCTTAAGTTTTACTCAAATTGGTTGAAGCAAAAATGTATACGCCCCACAACAAAAATGACTACATCTAGTATATTGTATAATAGATGTTGCAATATGTCGCCACCTTGTTCATTCACACCATGGAATGAACAAGGTAGCAACATATTGCGACATCTATCTTTTTCCATTCTTCAAGAATAACCTCTTTTAGAGCCTGAATGCTTATGCTCAACTTGTCGCTTCAAAATTCCCCACAGGTGTTGGATTGGGTTTAGATCAGGAGACATGCTTGGCCATTCAATCATCTTCACCCTGTTCTTCTTCAGAAATGCAGCAGTAGCTGTAGATGTGTGTTTTGGATCATTGTCATGTTGGAAAAGTGCACGACGACCAAGTGATGGCAGCATCTTCTCCTTCAGTACAGAGCAGTACATTGTTGAGTTCATGATACCATTAATTAAATACAGCTCCCCAACACCAGCAGCATTCATGCAGCCCCACATAAGGACATTACCACCACCATGTTTTACTGTAGGCACCATGCATTTTTCTTTGAAATCCTCACCTTAAGACACCATACAGTTTTTAAACCATTCGTTCCAAAGACAGTAATCTTTGTCTCATCACTCCAGAGTATAGAGTCCCAGTAGTCTTCACCTTTTCCAGCATGGGCCCAAGCATATTCTAGGCGTGCTTTTTTGTGCTCTCTTCGTGGACGACACCCATGCATGCCATTCCTCTGCAGTGTGCGCCGTATGGTGTCATGGGAAACAGTCACTTCAGGCTTTCTACTGCTTTAGCTAACTGCAGTGAACTTGAATGGCGATTGTCTTCAACCCTTCTTATCAGAAGATGCTTCTGTTAAGATGTTAACTCCCCTGGATTACCTGGACGTCTCTAAGATGGTTGCACTTCCATCTTTCTTAAATTATTGGATCACATTTGCTACAGTATTTTGACTGATATGTGAAGCTTTGCTGATCTTTTTGTAGCTCCCGCTTTTTTTGTGTAAAGTTATGATTTACTTTCTCAGATTTTTTGACATTTCTCTTCCATGTGGAGCCATTGCTGACAACAAAGAAAAGCCCTTCCCATTTTATGCTAAGTAATGCCCTTTTATAGTCACCTGTCTGCTGGACACCTCTTAAATGAATACATGTAATTAGACTTACCTGGGGTTAAATGCCTGTTAATTAGAATTTTTTAGTTGTATTACTTGGCGGGAGGTCCCAACTTAGCACATTCACTTACCTGCTTGGTGGATGCTGTGTTTTCACAGTACCGAGCCGTTCCGCTAATGCAAGACTGAATGTAGTGGAGTAAGTTGAGCCTCTGCATCAGCGGATGTCTGAACACAGCATTCGCCGAACAGGTAAAGTCTATGTGTTCTGCTGGGATCCCCGCCAAGAAATGCGCTTAGGGGAGGAGGGTCCTGACGGATGTAGAAACATAGCCTTAAGTGTGGCTTTTCTCTTAAAACTATAATTGGAGCTGAGATGACAGAATTACCCGACAATCCCACTGCTCAGAGCTCTTGGCTCCTTTCTTGTGGCCAGGCCAGGAAGTGAAGGGGGGCTATGGGGGATATTCTTAAATTACTCCTGACAGGTACGTTTTTTTTTTGTTTAGTTTTTTATACTGTCCTCCCTATTATCGGCACTTCTAGTGCCATTCATGAAATCATAATTTTCTGGTGGTGAGTTATTAGTGGTCGCTTTAGATGGGTGCTAAATTTAATAGTACTCTAATTAGCAGCCAATTAGCTCCATTACTCTTTTACCTCTTACCACTGTACCCTTCACTGGACTCCTGGCCCTTGGAATCTGCATGACTTGCTCCTGAAATTTGTAATATTTACTTCTTATTTCTGACTCTTGTACCTTGCACTTCTTTCTTCGTATGTCTCTCTGTGTTACTTACTCCTGACCTCTGCAATATAATTGTGTACTTCAGACCTCTGCACTTTCCATACCATACCATACCTCTTATGTACTGCATTATTGACCACTGACCACTTTGTTCTGTCTTGCATACCTCCTATTAGTAACACTATTTCCTGATGGCAGTGGCTGCTTCTAATATGATAAATGCCCCTAAAAGATTGCCAAATTGGTTCAGAAAAGGTTTGTGGGAAAGAAACAGAGATGATAATTTTTCCTTGGCTTCAAGAGTACCCAAATACCTAAATGGCAAACACTGGGGGGATGTGTTGCCAAATCCCAAACATGCTAAATCCTATCCACCAATTTTGGCTCCATTCAGATGGGCAATCAGAAACATATCATTCTTAATGCATAACCACACGGCAACCACAACCACCTGGTGGTCCCCACATTCAGCTTCACCAGACGGTTTCTGGTCACCCACAAAAATAACATAGGGCTGGTTCAGAGTGATTGACATTATCCTTCTTTACATTATGTGTAATCTCTACAGTTGAGTTTGGTGATAATCTTCTCCTGTTAGTGGTGTATAGACCACATGTGGATATGAAGGAT
>CM070032.1:90474987-90538252 GCA_036250615.1 Ptychadena robeensis | reverse complement strand
GGTTAAGCACTGCGAAGCTTGGGAATCTGAGTTGGATATGACCTTCACTGAAACAGAATGGGAACGGATTAACCTGCTAACCCTTAAAGGCTCTTTAAACGTGCGCATTCAGGAGAACAACTTTAAATTACATTCCAGGTGGTATAGAGTCCCACACACAATAAGCAAAATTTTCCCTGGCTCTGACGACAAATGCTGGCGTTGCTCGTTGGCCTCGGGGACATTTAAGCACATATGGTGGGATTGCAGGTTAATCACAACATTCTGGAAGCAAGTCCGCTCCACTATCAAAGAGGTCACAGGCCATGACCTACGATTCACCCCGGATGCTTTCACCCAATGCTTTCTACTCCATCACACGCAACTACACATCCAACAATATAAAAACACTTTACCGTTCCACATGCTCAACGCAGCCAAACTGATGATTCCCGCTCTTTGGAGAGATTCTCGAACCCCATCTCTGGAGGATTGGTTGTGCCGCATAGACCAAATTAAAGAGATGGAATGCCTAATACACACTGCAGATGACACCCTCCCACGTTATCTTCAGACTTGGTCACAGTGGCTCTCATATCGAGCTAAACACTAGCTGCTAGGCATAGACGCCTACTCTGCATTGTGCCCGAATACTATCTACCCCGCCCAACCCCTAAACCCAAAAGTAAATAATGACCTGAGACTGTGAATATCCTTTATCAATTCCCCACATATGATCTGATATACTGACTTGAAAACTCTTTGCTTTGCCATTGTTATGTTTACCAATTATGTGCCATTCTCTAGCGTACTGTTCGCTCTTGAAGCACTTGAACATGTTTTGTTTATGTTTCACCTCCTTAAAATTTTATACTGTATATATGTATCTTGACATGTATGCCATGTATATTCAACTTTTGCCTTATACCTGTATACGTGGAGAGTGATCTCCTACTTCTACTCCTAAGTCGATTTTGAAAAAAAAAAAAAAAAACAGCATTTGCCTCAGAACATATTTATGATCATTCATTCTTGTTGAGACACAGTAGGAAGTTAAGGGAGAGAATTTCCTTCCTTTTGGGTAGTTGTTCTATATCAGGTTCCAGTGATAACTGAAAATGCTTAGATTCTCCATTCAAAGGTCCCCAAAAGTGAATTTGGTTAAATTACAGCATTATCAAGCCATCTCCTTCCATTTGTTCTGTCCATGGCTCTCACTTTTTACTTGCTTTCCTTTCTTTCGCTTATCTAGTCTATAGTCATCTAGTAAATACCCATCCATGCCTGTCCTCACCCCTTTAATGCAACGTATCCATGGTCTATTCCTTTTTAGAACAATCCATCCCAGTTTGGTATAGTGAATTTCCTCTGTTATATTAGTAAGTTGTTTATGGGTATGGGTCCTCTGCTTTTCCTTCCATCCTTCACCCTTTGTTAACACTTTTGAATCATGATCAATACTAACTTTTATGTGCACCAGGTCATCTACTACACCCTTTAGCAGACCACTAGCACTTCACTATTTAAACCTGGATGATGCATGGCTTCTCAAAGTAATAGCCTGTGATACTGCTGAGTGCAATCTGTAACTTAATATAACAAAATGTGGGAAAGTGATGCACCATCAATACTCTCCAGATGCACTGTATATATACATAGGTTCCATCCAGTTGCATTATTGAGCAGTACCATATATGCTAAAAAGACATTTCAATTTGGAATATAGGGGAGCACTTATCTCAATGTGTGCAGACTTGAATGCAAAGCCTGCCACTATCGCTGGAGAAAAGGATAGCTTGCAGATATTGATTGGTCACAGAGAAGAGAATTCCTCACAAAACTATCTCCTCTTCTAATATGCTTGTTTTTAATGGCCAGAATTTTACATATAATGTTAGATTTCTGTTGATTGCTTTGTTGTTTTAACAATACATAATCATTCATGTATTCTGAAGGGGTAAAGGGAAGATTGGATGAAAAAAGTCCTTTATTGTAGAGTTCAACTTTAAAAAGATTCATCATCAATACCAACTGTCTACAAATGAAGCAAAGTCTGTAGCATGACCTTGGGTGATAGTACAGTACAGCTTAATGTATTTTTCCTAGGCATCATTGACCATCAGTGGATTATACTGTCTAGGCGGTAGTTATCATTTCTGCGTAGGCCCTCATTTGTGGAATAAATTACTTGTCCGGAGATTACAATTCCCAGAGCGAATACAGTATTACCACAGAGAGAAAGCTTTTAGCATGCCTTTTCTTTAAAATCCTCATATAAAACTTTCTTTGTGCACGTCGTACATAATGACTGAGTGAGCGTAGCATAATTTACACAAAATTAAACTGCATAATTATCAGGCTCTATTTACCATAAAGGCTCATCAACAGCAGGCTTATTCAAGGCAGTGCAAGAAGGAATTGTAGTATTCAAAGCTCAGTAATACACAGCAGACAATTAGATATCATCACCCATTTAGTGGACGCTTCTGACTTTGCACATTTCTAGTGTCATACTCTATTGGCAAGTATATGTTTATAACATTTAAAGGGGAAAAAGTTAAATGAGAACATCAGAATTTTACATTTTAGATTATTTTTCGGATGCAGCAGTTTATAACAGGGAACATATATAGTCTTAATGGTTTGCACTGTACATGTATGAATCTGTGTTTTAAAGTTATCAAAAAGCCACAAACATGAATTAAAGAGCTGATTTACCCCTCCTGGCGGTCGGATTCAGTCAGGTTCTCTGTGCCCAAAGCAATACACAAAATATAACTAGTGATGAGCAGCATAGGCAATATTTAAAGGCAATATTTTGTGAATTTTTCTCCAAATATTCTAAGTAAATATAGTAATTATCATACTATTTTCAAATTACAGGATGTTGCCACAGGTAAGGGATCTTTCAGAGATTTCTTCCTACAACCCTGGGGCCATGTTTGAAACACACAATTATTATTAAAAAAAGTACATTAAAAATGTATAAAATGTATCATTTGAATGATAAAATCTCTTGAATACTTATTTGGTATGAAAGATTTCAAAACAGTATTTATGTTTGTTTATAATAACATTTTTATTACAATTGGAAATGTGTTTTGTTTTTGTTTTACTTTGAATTGTATTGGATACAGTTATCACTGTATCCAATACAATGGCATTTGGCATCCTTTGAAAGGGTTAACTTCAAAGAGCCCATCTTGTCCTGGGGGCGCGGGACATTCATATGTAAATTGGGCTGGGAGAGGGGTGACATCGGCCGGCTTGCTTCAGTAAAGCCAGCTTAGACCATCAGATCCCCGGGACAGCACAGAACAGAATGTGCTGCTGTGGGGATCTGAGCTTAGCTGGACGGCTCCATCTCGTCAACTGCAATACTGACAAGAAAGTGCAGGACGAGATTCAGCCGTCAGAAGCGCTAGGGGGGTTAATACTAGTGATGTCCCTGATGGTGAGGTAAAAACTCACTATATAACTAAAGCGGTTCTGTACTCAAAAAAACAAAAACATACATTACATTGACATATTACTCACCTGTTACCAGTTTACATCTGGGAAAATTGCAACACATTAAAAAAAAATACTAATTCCTGGCACCAGCATGTTTAGTACGGGCAAAGAGAAGCTGGTTCCGCACATTCTTCAGGAATACTTAATTTTGACAATGTAGCCGTAATATTACAAAATGGCCACTAGATGGAGCTTTCATTACATTACATTACATCCTGAAGACATTATGCTGCCATAAAAATCCCACAGGACTGCAATGAGTATTTACAAAATACTGGCCACAGCCGAACTCAGTGGGAGGGGCGATCCTGGAAAAATCGTCCCTTCTGCTGTTAGAAATTTGCTGCCAATAATATAAAGTGCCCTGTGCGGTGGTAGGTCTGCTAAAATATCCAATCACATATGTATGTGATAATGCCAGCACATAACACCTATCTATGAAAGAAAATCCCTGCCCTTCAAGAACTTATCTAGAGAAAACCCCTTCTACCCCAATTGGGAGGTATTTGCCCTTAAAAATAAATCACAGCACCAATCACAGTAAATGATAGCAGTGCAGCCAAATAAGACACCAGGTAAAAAAAATATGAACAAATCAATGTGTATTTTTGTCAACAATGGACATATAGATAATGAAACTTAATTAACTAATATTCAGAGAGCATAGAAGAAAAGTTCTTTGTCAGGGTCTACATTAGACGTGGACAAACTAAGGCCCAGGGACCATAACCGGCCCTTTAGTCACTTAATTTGGCCCTTTGTCACCTTGCTGTCAAGACACTCTAGCTCCCCTCATTCCCTGCAATAAGTGACAATAACACCTAGAGGATGAGTGTTTGGATTGTTCCCTAGAGGCCATAGTTTGCCGGCAATAGAATGTTTAAACTTTTCTATCAAAAGCTTCTATTTACTCATTTTATTTTAACATATTTTTTTTCTTTTGTCCTAGCTACAAGGACTTAGGACCCTATGCCAGGCGGCCCTTGCAGGCTCTTGGTCCAGCCCCTATGTCACATTTACAAACCCATTATTGCCCACAATACTTACCCACACTTGCCCACATATATACTACTACATATTTACTTTTAACTACTACTTAATTTATATATAATACTACATATTTACTTTAGAAATAATGTTTTAGATAATATTTCCAATGTGTATGCATTAATCTCGATGTGTGAAATGTGGGTGTAGATTTCTGGGTCTGACTCAGTAGTAATTTCTGGATACATGATCTTGAATGATACAATTCTTGTGATTTTCTTTTAGTTGTTCTGAGTCCACAGAAATAACAGTGTTGGGTGACAAAATGGTAACAGCATCCTGAACTCTTCATTCCTGGAAGACATCTCCCTAGCGCTCTTGCAAGGTCCAGATTTCTGTACCAAAAGCGCACCATAGACTTAAATGGAATTTTATTTTTAATGTTGTGGGCCTGTAACTTCTTAAAATATGTCTGTACAAGGGTCTAGTAGACATCCTGACTATAATAATGTTTGAAACATAGAATTATGTAAACAAAAAGAAAATTAAATAAAAAAAATAAAATGTATCAATTGAATGATAAAATCTCTAAAAAAACATATTTGGTATGAAAGATTTCAAAACAGTATGTATTCACATTTATGTTTTGTTTATAATAAATTTTTTGTACATTTGGAAATGTGTTTGGTGTTTGTTTTTACTTTGAATTGTATTGGATATAGTTATCACTGTATCCAGTACAATTCCCTTTTGCACTTTCTCTCTCCTCTGGTGTGATGAACACACCAGCGGAGGGAGGGTTAACTTCAAATGGGCACATCTGGGAATCACACTGAAACAGTCTTCTGCATAAAAAAATGTTTCTTGTGTAATATACATTTAAATCTCCCGCTGCCCCAATGTGACGTTATGTCACTTGTCGGGGACAGGACATCGTCTTCAGTGAAGAAGCCATTACAGAAGATTGGAGCCACCGGGACAGCACAGAAAGGTAAGTAGGCGCTGCTGGGGCTCTGGTCTTTGCCGGACGGCACCATCTTGTCCAGAGCAGTACTGACAGGACAGCACTGGATGAGATGGTGCCATCAGAACAGCTGGGGGGGTTAATAAATCTAATGTCACCAACAAGTTAAATTCTACTGCAATACACAACTATTTGTAATACTGCTTTCCAAACCCTTTTCCGATTCGGTAATGGGCCTTGCTAGGCCTAAAGCAATGTTCTCACTCGTAAATTGGACCAGATTTAGTTAATATTCTTTGTAAAGGATGTGTCTTTAACGCCAACTTTGGAAACATTCTCCTGTCTTCAATATCTAATTTGTGTTGAATATTGTTATATTCAAGTCCACAATAATAGTCAGACTTCTCGTGACTAATGCCACCACGTTGCTTGTCTCATTACTGCACAGGCTACATCTGGAGGGGAAGTGCTGATTTCAACTCATTTCATATCATTAAATCACCCAGGTGTTCTCTTTGCCCAATATCTGTCAAAACATATTCATCCTCCTTGGTTTTAAAAAAGACATTTGTTGACCAATTTCAGTAATTTATGCAACTTGTCTTGTCGTACGTTCTTGAGGTTCTTCATTACAGCCAGCCAGCATACATCATATGCCTGATATAATTTGATTCAAGTATTGTCATTGCAAATAACACACAGCAAAAATGGTACTCCAAATGTCAGGGAAATCCACTTGACATTTACAACAGCAGTTCTGCAAAAGTAAACAAGTTTTCCTTTTTCCAGCAAGCTTTTTTACTGTCACATATGTCAAAGAAAATACATTGATTGCCTGATAAAAGTTAAAATAGTCATTATGTCAGCTATGAACAACTCAGCAATAAACAGATGTAGTAACATTCATTTGTGTGTAGCTGTGTGTTGCATGACAATTTCCGCATCTTCTTTCTATATTTTAAAGGATGGAAATCATAAAAAAATTATAAAATAAATATTTCCTTGCAAAGACAATTCAGTGATTGTATATGAAGTTTGGACTTAATCCACATTCACAAGGTGACGGTATGAGTTTGAAGAATGTCACAAACTGTAAAAGTTGACTTTCGGTTGGGTTTTAATGACATTGTTTATTCACCAATTAGCAGAACAGTTTTGACTGCTACACTCTCCCTGTCATTGAGAAGCCAGCTATCCTGAAGGCATGTTATGTTTTGTTTCTTGAATCTATCATTGCATATAGCTTATGGAAATAGTTACAGTAAGTACAACTAAATAAATAGTAAATGCTTTTAAATGAATAACAATCTATTATAACTAGTGATGAGCGGCACATGCAATATTCATGGTCGCAAAATATTGGGAATTTTTCTCCTAATATTCTCAATAAATTCATCATTTCAAAAAATTGTGATCTCCAGTCATTATTAACTTCATTGCGCAGATCTCTACTTGTACATGGGCATTATGAGAATGCAATGCACAGTAGTGATGGCCGAACATCGGCTGCGGCTATTCACGAACAGGCAAATCGTACTTCTGCAAATACCCGCCGTTCGCATGTTCACAGCGAACCTCTAGTGACTTCAATGGAGGGTGAACTTCTCCAACCTTCAGGTCATATTTGTAGCCAAAGTAACAATAAAAAAAAGTCAAAAGGGTGCAACCACCTGGACAGTGTCATGCCAAATGGGGATCAATGGCTAAACTTCCCCCAAAATAAGCATTTGTTTTTTCAGGTTTTATGGCCAGAAATCACATCTAGATTACAGATTTTGCCAAAGTTAGCTGGAGTGGGCAGCCTGACAGTCCCTTCTGCAGCGCATGACATTTAGTCAGATCTCTCTGCGATGCATAATAAAGCATACCCCACCTCCAGAGAAGAACTTTTATTTCTCAGTTATGATGAACTACATGTAACAGAACACCTTAGCCATAGCTACAGATAACTGGATGGAGTATAATAGCAAAGTAGCTAAGCCATCCCTCAATCAGCAGCAGCTCTCCCTATCTATCTAGTACTGCAGACACAGGATAAATGTAAAATTGCACCCGGGCTGCTTCTTTTATAAGAGGGGAGGTATCCTCCAGGATTGAAAAATGTGTTATTGGCTGTACTGTCCCACCTGACTAGAGGGTGAGGGGTGGCACTTTGTCTCCATGTTAAGGAATAGGGGGCGGGTCGAACACCCATAATGTTCACCGGCATTGTAAACTGCGAACATGCTATGTTCGCTGCGAACTGTCCGCCGGATGAACTTTTCACGCATCACTAATGCAAGGTAGTTCTGGGTACTGATGTAAAAATCTGGAAGATTCGCAATTATGAAGACATAGCACTATATTTATGATTTGCCGACATTCGCACAAAAAATTTGCGATTAGAATATTTGCAATCTTCTAAGTGCTGTATTTATGGAAATAAATGGTACTAAAATGAGTAATAATGGATGAAACTGTAATAAGTAGAAAATATTCCCCAAGTTATTACACAGACACAATGTTTCAATGTATAGAAATTCAGATGCAAACTGATAAATTGTCATTAATACCCCAAATTTGCAACAATTTAACATGTTTTTCAGACCATAAGACCCTCCCTTGTATAGAATGCAACCTATACATCGGAGCATCTGATGGCAGAAAAATATTTTGTCTGTTTCCTACTCTGCTAGCAGTAGCTCCCACAGAGCGGGAGATAAGGAGGTGGGAAGCTGTCTCTGAACAGACTATGGGTAGTCGTGCCTTTGCACCATATTTTGGAGACGGTATTTGCTATACCACAGCTATATTTAGCTACTGGAAATAGAGAATGCAAAGCATGTGACTTAGGCTATGTCTCCACAGTGCTATGTCGCGCGCAGTGCTTGGTGGGGGGTCCCAAAAGATCACATACACTTTACATGCTCGGTGGATACTCTGTTCTCACGGCGCTGAGCCAATCCCCCGATGCAGGGGTTAACATATTGCAGTATGTGAATCCCTGCAACGGCTGATGTCTGAACAGAGCGGGTACAGCAGGTACAGTGTATGTGATCCGTTGGGACCCCCGCCAAGCACTGTGCTTAACGTAGGGGTCCCGACGGATCACAAAACAAAGTGGAAACATACCCTTACTCTATGTGACTATTAAAGACAAATCACTATGAAGCACCAGTGATATCACAAAACCTGTCCTTTTTTACATTTTTAAAATCTTTGTTTTTGATACCACAGAAAAACTAAATCCAGCCTCTCAATAGTGCCTACCCTCTGAAGAACATTTTGTATCTTTATCTATAGGGCACACACACCTTTTACCTGTGTTTGGGAGTGAAAAGTGTGTCTCATAGAGTGAGAAATACAGTATATGCTTATCCCACACATGTTTTAATGTATTAACTGTTTACTGGCAGCAATAGATTAACCTCCTGGGCGGTCTGCCAGAACCCAGCTCAAGCAGGAGCTGGTATACCCGGAGCTGGTATAGGGCATACTCCCCTATAGTGATGGCCGAACTGTCCACAAGGCGAACAAAACATGGGTGTTTAACCCGCCCATGTTCACTGCCGGGAAGAAGGTGACTATTCTTCCGCTAGCCAGATCAGGAGCAGAAAGATCCGGCTAGTGGAAGAATTCTATCACCAGAGACGGTATATAGAACCCGGTCTCTAGTGAAAGAAAACTGGCTTAAAACTGAAGTCAAGTCAGTGAAGTCACGTCCAGATATTGAAACCGAGAACTGTGCGTGCTAGGTACCAGAAGTGACGTCACTTCTGTTTTTTTCTATTAAAGTTTCTTGAGAACAGGCGGGGAATTTGAATCTTCCCGCGAACAGGCGGACGTCAGACTTTTCTTTTTTAAAGTCCGATCCGCCTGTTCGCAGATGGACCTGGCCGAAGTTTGATCACCACTACTCCTCTATGCTCGGACCCACCGATTACTACGGCCATACCACCATGAAGGTTAAACAAATAGGGGCCATCACTGAGTACAAACATTGAATGATTTAAAATAATGATGATAAATAGGGTTTTTGGATTTGATTTGCTTTGTCATCAGCTAGTAGGAGTATATTTGGTTCAGGTTGAGCTATATCTGTGCAGAAATTATTTACTGTTGTTATTTTGTAGCATGATCTGCAGTTGACATAGTGGATATGGTTTTGCGTTATGTTTATTTATAACTGTTAATCTGTCATGACGATGAATACTTTCTCTAGCCATGCAAGCTTACTTTAAATGTTTGAGATTTATGTATATAATATCATCAGAGATAAAGATGTTACGATTATGGGGGCATGGAGTTTATGAAGGTAGTATATTTTAATGAGATTAAATGCTACTCAGGCTGCAGCAGAGTGGATATGATGTTATGATATGCCTTCATACACTTTATCATTGTGAGTATAATAAAGTATAATGAAACATTTCATGCTACACCTCTGGAGATGTTACTTATCTCTGCAGACTATGTTTGTTCCAAATTTTATGCGATTTCAGATCAGTCAAATTTTCCCTACTATAAATTTCACAGGTGACTCTAGTCTTTAAAGGGGAATTCTAGAGAGCAAATCCACTGCACCTGTTAATAGGATCTAGAGCAATAGGATAACAGGTGCAGAACCACTGTAGGTTTGTAGCATTTCCAGACCTATATAAACAGGGATAGTGCATGGCTGCCCTAGTTAACTGGACTGCTAGCGTCCTTGCTTAGTGTTTCATTGCTCTGTCCATTATATTGAATCTTTGTGTATGAACCTTGCTGTGTACCTAGACTACTCTGCTGTTTAATTCCTTGCATACCACATCTGTTAGATCTACTAACAACTATGTAGTATAGTGGCATCCCTAAAGAATACATTTGTAAGGTGTATGGGGGCCTTTACTGTGTATGACATCTCCAGTGTACTGACTACTCTTCTGTTTAAACCTTTTGCTCTGTGCTCACTCCTTAAGCTGGCCATACACCTTCAGATTTCTCTGTCAGATTTCCTTCAGATCAGATCAGATCTACCAACAACCATGTAGTATAGTGGCCTCCCTGATAGAATACATGATTGGAAGGTGTAGAAAGGTCCTCGTATTACATGGTTTTGGTAAAACTAAATCTGATCTGAAGGAAATCTGACAGAGAAGGTGTATGGCCAGCTTTAGGTGGATGCAGGAGGGTTTCAACACTCTCAGCTCTCAGGTGGGCTACCTTGTGTGTCAGTCCTGGGGGCAACTGAAGTTGGGTAGACGTGTTGTGTCTCCTGTTCAAGTGGGGGCTTGGCTGAATGTGAAGAACGCATAGTAGATTGGGGTGTCCAACCTGACCTGCAGACTGGTGATCCCCCTGAGATCCTCACAGATGTCAAGGGAACTTTCACATCCATGCAAGTTTTTTTTTATTTACATCATATATTAATATGTGCTCTTTACAAATTCACACCCAGAATCCAGGAAGCACCTTACAGGGTCAATTAAAGTGAACTTTCTAAAACATTTGCATTGTTTGTTTTAAAGCTCACAGTTTCACTTAACCTTTCGAAGACTGACTTTTAGAAATCTCTTTTGATTTTTTTTCTTGACTAGTTCTCTGTAATTGTTAAGGTTCCCAGAAACTCTAGATTACTGACAGAAAGAAGCAGGGTTACCTGGAGTTAAATGAAAACTGGAAAGTACCGAATAGGTGTTCTATGCTGTGTATGAACCTCGATGGTCTTCCTTCAATGGTGATTGATAAATTACATTCAATTGGACCTTTAGAGTAGCTTCATAAAAATTCGTACAGAGACAACTTTTTTTGTAATTCTAGTTCTGTACATTGCAAAAATAAATTTTAAATAACTCAGATCCAGCTTTCTGTGCGAAGTTTCGTTTTCAACAAGTAAAATCCCTTTCAAGAATATTCCACTTCTTTGCATTAATAAATTCCTGGGTTGCTTCGGATGTATGTTTTGGCTAAATATCTATCTGTAAAATTGCATTGGGATTGCATTTAGTTGAGCAAACAAAATGTCTCTGAATACCTCAGAATTAATTTGACTGCTTCTATCCTGTAACACATCATTGAAAAACACTTGTGTCCCATGCATGTCCAATCTATTACACCATGTTTTACAGATGATTTGGAACATAAGCGGTTTCACACCTTCTCCCAGTTGCCCTGTTGATATGGGCAATATGGGCGGTATCCGTGCGTTTGCATTAATATTAACGCCCTACAGTCTGCATTATTGCATGAGCAGCGCATACAAAACTTATGGCAGAAGCAAGCTCTGCACACTGCAAAACTATCATGTCCCTTACCAGCCAAAATGTGAAGACGCCTTTGCAGTAAAGAAATGGAGGAGGGGAGTGTAAAAGTAGGCATACATGAGGTGATTCTGCCTTAAAACATGAGGGATCGACTGCAGCAGGATGACGTCATCCCGCTGCAGCCGGCCTCTCAGCTGAACGGTGGGCACCCTTTGTGTGCCAGCCATTGAAAGTAACGGGATCAGCCAGGAATTTAGCGACATCACTGTGCGATCCGACATGCGGCAGATTCCTGGTCGATCTCACCAGATGGGCCCACCACATGGCAGTCGATAGGCCGAAAAATCCTGTGAAATTCGGGCCGTATATGGCTACCTTTACACAGGCAAAGCACAACAGGGTAGTCAGAGTGACAACACGGGTCAGTTGACATAGGGGCGGCAAATACAGCAAAAAGCTTAGATTGTGGATCCTCTGTTACTGCTTTATTACTTCACTAGTCTCAACTAGCATCAAACTCCTGCGACAAAGTTGTGTGTTTTGATGCATTATAAATCGTTAAAATTTTTAATACAACCATTGGAAATGGCTTGAACACGTCCTTAATACAGTGGATGTGTTTTTGACAGGTTTGTGCATTTTTAATTTCTACTCTCCAGTCCTTCTGTCAAATTTGAGAACCCATTGTGACCCTCGAGTCAAAAAGTTTGCACACCCCTTCATTATACAGATGGGGAACATCTCTGTTCGCTGCATAGGTAGCTGAGGCTGCAGGAATGTTCTTTGGGCATGGAGCGGTGATTGAGTCATGATCCCAGCTCTATGGGGAAGAGAAAAGTTCCTTGAGGGGCTATATTGCAATACTCAAAATAAAGATAATTAATGTTAAATGTTAATTTTCAGGTTACCTTTCTGTGTAATGGGGGGAGGGGCGCCAAAGTGGGTGCTCACCCAGGGCGCCAAACAGGCTAGGACCGCCCCTGCCTTCTTCATACTTTTTGTCGTCATTAGAGGGTAATATTGTCATCTTGATTTCATCTTTTAAAATATAGTTTTTGCAGAACTTTGTTGGCTTTTGTTTAGCAAAGTCCAATCTAGCCTTTCTATTATCTGAGGCTTGCACCTTGCAATGCACCCTCTGTATTTACTTTCAAGTTTTGTGTGACAACAGTAATCCAACAATCACATTTGACTCAGAAATTTGCAATATGTAGTGATTGTGACCTAACCTTTTAGCAAAGTGAAGATGATTCTACCTATGTTATCCCTTCTTTGGTTGAACGACTTTTTAGATAATTTGGCATGGTATATTGTTTGGAATTTGAATGGATAGTCTCTGACTGGCTGAACATGCTAATCACATAGTTAAAATGAATAATAAATTGTTAATGTATGTATTATACCTAAAGCCCCCCATACACCTTAAGATCGATCCATACAATCTCCATTAGATCTACCAACAACTATGTAGTGTCGGGTCCTCCCTGATAGAATGCATAGTGACTGCAAGGATTAGAAAGGTCCTCATATTACATGGTTTTGGTAGAACAAAAGTTAATTGTACAGAAATTGTATGGAAAGATTGTAAGGTGTATAGGGGCCTTTAGACATTGGACGTTGATATTATAAGGGGTTGATTTTTCTGATCTATTGAGCAGAAAAATCAATCATTTCATTGGATCATTTGAGATTTGATTCCTTCCTACTGAACTTGCTCCACCAAAACTGATGAACATTGAGCAGAAAATCAAAAAAGAGCATCTAATGAGTATCTAATGGGTTTTTTATGTATACAATGAAATTATGGGGGCATTAGCACACACACATAATGTTTATAAATGGAATTCATATGATTTAATTTTAAGGTTTTGCATTAGATTGAAAGATGACACTGCTCAAAAAAATAAAGGCAACACAAAAATAAGACCTGATCCTAGATCTGAATGATAGAAATATATTTTATAAATACTTTGTTCGTTGTTCTCCCCCGTGGAGTGACATCACATCAGAGAGGCGGTGGGAAATTCGGAACTAAATTGCACCGTGTGGTTCAAAGTAAAAATCTCGCCAAAATAAAGGCTCTGGTGCCCCAGATGTGCCCCTTTTGCAGTTAACCCTCTCTTCCCTGGTGTGTTCATCAGGGAATTGTACTAATACAGTGATAAATGTATCCAATACAATGATAAAAAACACACAAAACACATTTCCACATTTAATTTTTTATTATAAACAAAAAACAAATATGAATAAATACTGTTATAAAATATTTCATACAAAGTATATACAATGCCTGGGCATGCTCCTCATGAGGTGGCAGATGGTCTCCTGAGGGATCTCCTCCCACACCTGTACTACAGTAAAGAAGGCATTCTGTGTCCGTCAGCATAGTGTCCAGAGCATGAAGGCAATACCAGGAGAAAGGTCGGTACATCTTGAGACATGGATGAGGCCATAGGAGGGCAACAACCCAGCATGAGGACCACTTACTCTGCAAGGAGGAACAGATGAAGAACTGCCAGAGCCCTGTAAAATTACCTCCAGCGGGCCACAAATGTGCATGTGTCTGCTCAAACGGTCAGAAACAGACTCCATGAGCATGTTTGGCATTTGCAAGATAACACCAAGATTTGCATTTTTGCCACTGGTGCCCTGTGCTCTTTACGGATGAAAGCAGGTTCACACTGAGCACATGTGACAGACATGACAGAGTCTGGAGACACCACAGAAAATGTCCTGTTGCCTGCGACATCCTCCAGCATGACCGGTTTGGCAGTGGGTCAGTAATGGTATGGGGTGGCATTTCTTTGGGGGCCGCAGAGCCCTCCATGTGCTCACCAGAGGTAGCTTGACCGCCATTAGGTACCGAGATGAGATCCTCTTGTGAGACCATATGCGGTTTCTCCTTATGCAAAACAATGCTAGACCTCATGTGGCTGGAGTGTGTCAGCAGTTCGTGCAAGACTAAGGCATTGATGCCATGGACTGGCCTGTTCTTCAGACCTGAATCCAATTGAGCACATCTGGGACATCATGTCTCGCTCCATCCACCAACACCACGTTGCACCACAGACAGAGTCGAGGAGTTGGGGGATGCTTTAGTCCAGGTGTGGGAGGAGATCCCTCAGGAGACCATCAGCCACCTCATCACGAGCATGCCCAGGCATTGTAGGGAGGTCACACACCACACACTACTGAGCCTCATTCTCTCTTGTTTTAAGGACATCACATAAAAGCATCAACCTCTAGTGTTTTTTTCCACTTTAATTTTCAGTGTGACTCCAAATCCAGACCTCCATGGGGTGATACATTTGATTTCCATTGATAATTTTTCTGTGATTTTTGTTGCCAGCACATTCAACTATGTGAAGAACAAAGTATTTAATAAGAATATTTCATTCACTCAGATCTAGGATCTGTCTTATTTTTGTGTTCCCTTTATTATTTGGAGCAGTGTAAATTAAAACAAAAGCGGAGGTGTGTATGCCTAGTTTTAGCAATTTCAGTAAAAGAGGGTGAACTGAAAAATTTAACAAGACAACCTCTGACATGAGGTGTTTAAAACCTTCTATATCAGTTCTCAACCTGTGGGTTGGCACCGCCTCAGGGGTTGAACAACCATTTCACAGGAGTCGCCGTGTTTACTAAAAGCATCATCTGCTGTTAACATGCAGAGGGACTGTTGATCACAAGCAGGGCGGGAAGTTAGGAGGTAGAGTATCTCCTAATTTAGGAGGGGATGGGGCATTACTCTGACGCCTAACTTCCCACTCTGCACATAACTTCCACAAGCGGGTAGGAAAATAGGAGGCAGGGGACATTACATTTACCTGATCATGCCGGAAGTGACGTCGTGAAGTGTCACTTTGGTATTTGGATTGTGGAATTGATACTCTACACTGGCACTTCTGCATTTCAAATACAGGAAGTGACACTTAGCAACGTCACTTGCCGAACCACTTTTCTATATCAAATCTAGGGTTTTACCTATAGAGACACTGTAAAAAAACATCTAGTTATTTAAAAATCCTAGGTAAAAACTAGCTTGACTAAAGCTGGCCATACACTAATCGATTTGTGCTCAATGGATCTTAGATTCAACCGTCTTGTGCTATTGGAATATCAATCTCCAGTCTTACATTAATCAATTGTACCACCACACAGTGTGACCAATTTAAACATTTTTGATTCCTTTAGCATTCACATGTTTAGCAGTGTCGTTTATGCTCTCCAGGTGCCCCCCTGTGGCTGGATATGTTTATTACACATTTAGCACTGGCTGCATGGTCCATAGCACAATGGCATACAAATCGATACCTGTACGATCAATAAAAAATATATTCCATTTCAATCACTTTTGGTTGATCGTCCCAGGTGTTTGAGAATACATTTTCATACGTTCAACTTAAAAATCGGTTGTTATCGAACCATGTATGGCCATCTTAAGTCAGAAAGCAAAAGCAGTGCGTAAGAGTTAAGTACACCCCAACCTCTTCCATAGAGCAATCAGCTAATATGATCACCTTAATAAAATCAGAAACTGGGAGAGAAAATAGAATTAGGATAGTAGTTGAGGTGAAATAAATGTTTGGATTATGGCACGAAATAGGATAAGGTTTCAGATTAGAAATGGAATTAGGAAAACTGAAAGGGTAAACTGAGCAATGAAATTCTTCAGGCATTATACTTCCAGCATGTCCCAGGTTGACACCAGAATGTGCTTTCTCCCTCTCCAGCATTAGATGCTTTCTTTATATAATTTTGTGGAATAAGTGTAAGTTCTTTTCTTTTTTGTAGTGTAAAAAAATACTGGAGAAGCACTCCACAATCCTAAAAAAAATAAATGTACCGTACAGCTTCCATGTATCTCTCTCTGCTGTACTGCTTCTATCAGCAGGGCTCTGAACAGTACAGATGAGGGATCTGGCTGTGGCCGCATCTCTCATCTGACAGCTCGGGAGAGCTGGCGGGAAGCAAAAGCACAAGCACCCGCAGCCGTTCGCGTATTAGGACCATAAGACGCAGGCACTTGTTGCCACCGATTTTGGGGGTGAAAAAGTGTGTCTTTTTCACCCCCAAAGCAGATACAGTGGATATAAAAAGTCTTAACACTCCTGGTTAAATGTCAGATTCCTGTGCTGTACAAAAATGAGAAAAAGATAAATCATGTCAGAATGTTTTCCACCTTAACTATGACCTATAAACTGTACCGATTAAATGAAAACAATACTGAAATATTTTAAGTGGAGGGAAAAATATATATTAAATAAAATAATAAAATGCATAATAATTCTAAATCACACAGATAAGATCGGCACTCCTTCACTGACCCTCCAAGAACAACACAGACCTTCTCTCTGGCTCCTGATAAGATTGTGATGGATTGCACCGCTGCTGGAGTTGCCATGGTTAGTTTCTAGGAGTCCTCTTTCCTCTTACATGTTTCACCCACCTGGAGGCTTAGTCATAGAGATAATAAAATGCATAAGTGTGCACACCCTTAAACTAATACTTTGCTGAAGCACCTTTTGGTTGAATTACAGCATTCAGTCTTTTTGGGTATAAGTCTATCAGCATGGCACATTTTGGGTATGAGTCTATCAGCATGGCACATTGTGTAAGATTTGCCCACTCTTCTTTGCACAAACAATCCAAGTATATCAGATGGCGAGGGTATCTCCCGTACACAGCCCTCTTCAGATCACCCCACAGATTTTCAATCGGATTCAGGTCTGGGCTCTGGCTAGACCATTCCAAAACTTAAAAATTCCTTTGCTGATTAGGATGCATGCTTTGGGTCATTTACATAAAGGAGAACTCAGGGGGCAGCCATTTTATGTTTTTATGGTAGGAGAAGGGGTCTGCAGATTGAAGGTACGATATATACTTGAGTATAAGCCAAGGTACCTTATTTTACCTACAAGCCTAGAGTGGGAAATGCACAGCAGGTGGAATTTTCAAAATTACATTTCCACCCACAGAGGCTGCTGAGACCAGCGAGCACCTGGAAAGGTAAGTGGGACCATGACTCTGACCCAAGTATAAGCAATTTTTTTCTCGTGTATATACAATAATAAACATGGACATTTACTTATGTAAAGAGTTGAGACTTTTTACTCAATAAATTTTTTTAATGTTCTCTGATATCTATGGGACATTTACAGATATTTAATAATTATTTCAGCTGCTTTTAACCCCCCTAGCGCTTCTGACGGCTCCATCTCGTCCTGCACTTTCTTGTCAGTATTGCAGCTGACGAGATGGAGCCGTCCAGCTAAGCTCAGATCCCCGGCATCAGCACATACTCACTGTTCTGTGCTGTGCTGTGCTGTGCTGTGCTGTGCTGTCCCGGAGGATCTGATGACACATTTCCAATTGTAATAAAAAATGTATTATAAACAAACATAAATACTGTTTTGAAATCTTTCATACCAAATAGGTATTCAAGAGATTTTATCATTTAAATTACATTTTATACATTTTTTTATGTACTTTTTTTTAATAATAATTGTGTGTTTCAAACATTATTATATTCAGGATGCCTATTAATTAGACCCTTGTATGGACATATTTTTGGAAGTTACAGGCCTACAACATAAAAAAAAACTTCCATTAGGGTCTATGGTGCGCTTTTGGTAAAGAAATCTGGACCTTGCAAGAGCGCTAGGGAGGTTAATAGTATCCAAAATTATCAATAAATAAAGTGCTTTTTTTCCATGGAGATTGCTTTTCCCCTCTTAGTTATTGTTACTCTATGTTCCTTCCTCAGCCTTCCTATACCAACGCTGCCCCATAGCCTCTATTCGGAGGGTATAGCCACCTACATACAAGGACTCTTTTCCTGGACTAGCTGTACCAAGGGTCGAAACTGTTGAAATGTGTGAAACGTGGAGTGCCAATAACTATGGTAGTCACCACAATACAGGAAGTGCCTGGTGCACATATGAATATGTTTTATAAACAAGAATAAATGCAGTAAGTGTGAAGTAACCCATGAAAGCCCTACAAATGTAAATGTATGCACAGGAATTCATATTTTTACATCATGGTTTTATAACCCTATCGTTTTACTTTCTGTAATGTATATTATAGGTAATATATTGTACACATTTTATATAATCATAAGAGAACACTAGATGGCAGACATGCCAAAAAGATTGCTGAAACAAGCAAACCTCTAAATCCCTCACTGTTATTGGTTGGATGGAAATACCGTACTTTTAGCTTTGTTTTCAATTTCTATTACTATAACTCTTTCTATAGTAAATTCTTTCTATAATACACTTCTAATCTTCTGTCTGCAACTAAACAGTAAATACAATAGTTCTTAGTGCTTAAAGACCAGACATCTTTGTCAGGGACAACTGACATTTACAGTTGGTGTCTCAATTTGCAAAGTATGGGCTCACTTTGTATCATCAAATGTAACAAGATAAAAGCATCAGGAAGAATGTTTATTTTCAGCACTGGAAGCTTAGCCTGCATGTTTTAGGTATAATGTGCCCTTATCGAAAAAACATCACTTAATCCAGTGTCTTTCCCTGAAGGGGAGCCCCCTCACCCCCATTCACACTACACAGCTTCAGAATGAGGGTCATTTCACCGCCGTGTTTGCATTGCAGTATCATGTACTAGTACTAGTGTGAAATGGCACTCAAACTTTGATTGAAATATAACTAACTTCATTTCGTTTTCATGTCAATTATACAGGAACATCCATCATTCACATAGAGACACACTACACTCATGCAGAGACATAAATCGTTCACATAAAGACAGACACCACTTCCGACCACAGAGAAACACACATTTTATGTGCTACTTATTGTCTGCAGCTAGTTCCTCCATGGTTGGCTTCCTGCTTGTCCCCCCCTCCCCCCTCTACCCCCTAGCTGCACCCCCCATCCGCAATACCTCTGTGCCCCCAATTTGGGATCCACTGCATTAATCCAATGTTTGAGTAGTGCCCTCTTCTAATGGCAAATTCACACTAGCCATGCTGCAGCTGTGGTGCGTTTTTAACCTGTGTTACTGTATTCCGCTAGACTAGGTCTCCGAAGTATGTGTTTAATTTAATACTGCATGTGTTCTAATTTAAGGAGACCGTTCTATATATGATATTCTTTATCAATAACCGTAGGTTTCCTATTTAAGTTTGCCTTTGGTGACTTTGAATATTGGCAGACTCGCCAGCCATTTCCAGGTCCACCTCTTTGGTGGACCTCCATTTTGTGAAGGCAATGCTGGTGTTTTTCCTCACATCCCCACCGTCATCGATAATGATGATGCCATGATCGCCCGTAGCGAAATGTTCAACAAGCCCACTATGGGTGAAACGCCCAGGTTAATGAATCATTGGATTAAAAAAAAAATGCCCTTTATATACCATTCTGCTTGGTGACTTTTTGTTTGCATTGAAACATACCTAAAGATGCTGCCTACCCATGTGGACTGTTGAAATATAGCCTGTCTCCCCGATGTTAAGGCACAGTCTTATATTTTTTGAAACGCCAAAATATGCCCTGGGTCTTATTTTCAGGGGGATGTCTTATTCTGATCATTCTGTGCCAATCATTGTCCCCTTCTGATCACTCTGTTTCAGGCTAATTGGCCATCGCCAGTGCTGTGCATGGAAACCATGGCTCTATGTTGTGGTGATTGGGAGTCGAACATAGAGGTACAACCATGAAGGTTATGGTGAGAAGGGATTAAAGGAATTGGAACGCCCTAAACGCAAGCAGTGCGTCGCACATTCAAGCTTTCTTCCCTTAACTTTTGGGATTTGTGATGGATTGGGGCATATAAATGCATTCTGTTTTAATGACTGACTGCTACATACTGCTTGAGTTGAGGGCTTTTCGATTCCTTTAATCCCTTCTCACCATAAACTTTGTGGTTGTTCCTCTAAATGTTAACAACATAATGGAAAAGCTTCCTTGTATCTGATTTGTAGTGATGGACGAACATCAGCTGCGGCTGTTTGAGAACAGGCGAATCAAACTTCTGCAAATACCCGCTGTTCACGGCGAACCTTCATTGACTTAATTGGAGGGCGAACTTCTCAAACCTTCAGGTCATATTTGATAGTACCTTCTGCAGTGCATCACATTTAGTCAGATCTCTCTGCAATGCATAATACAGCATACCCCACCCCAGAGAAGGACTTTTGTGGCTCAGTTATGATGAACTACATGTAACAGAATACCTTAGCTATAGCTACAGATCAATGGATGGAGTATATTCGCAAAGTAGCTCAGCCATCCCTCAATCAGCAGCAGCTCTCCCTATCTATCTAGTACTGGAGATGCAGGATATAAAATGGGCACCTGGCTGCTTTTTATATAAAGGGGGAGGTGTCCTCTAGTAGTTAAAAAAGTGTTATTGGCTGTACAGTCCCACCTAACTATAGAGTGAGGGGTCGCACTTTGTCTCCCTGTTAAGGTATACAGGGAGGGTCGAACACCCATAATGTTCATCAGCATTGCAAACATGCTATGTTCGCCATGAACTGTCCGCCGGGTAAACTTTTTGGCCATCACTAGTGATTTGCTAAAATAAAGTTTTATCTAGCCACATCCCCTGACTCCTTTACAGCAGAGGTGATGGCTTGTCTTTGGATGGAGTGTTTTTGTCCTGTTTTTTGTCACATCGGTGACATTTCCACAGACCTTTCCTCTTGTGTAACCAATTAGATTTTTTAGCAACTGTAGAGTACATCGTTTGCTGGGAGGCTTATCTTCAATACATTACCAACAGCATACTAGTGATGGGAATTCTGGCTCTTTGCAAAGAATCGGCTCTTTTGGCTCCCAAACAGCTTCCGAATGGCTCTTTGTCTAAGCTAAATATTTATCACTTAAATATTAATATTTTAGCCTAACTTGCTACCCTGAAATATTCTGCTACCCTTACAACTGAGCATGTGCAAATAGCCCTAGTTTTGGGGCTTTTCAGGGTTAATCTTCCGAATTTTGGGTGTCAAGGTTAGGGTTTTCGGGGGGGGGGGGGGTTAGGGGGAGTGGTGCTGGATAGTAGAGGGTGTTTTGGGATGGGGGTTAAGTTTAGGGGTTCGGGGGGTTAAAAATTCAATCTAACCTCCCAATCCCTTTACCCCCCCCCCCCACACAATAACCCCTAACCTGACACCAGCATTCAGAAGATTAACCCTTAAAAGCCCCCAAAACTAGGGATATGTGCACATGCGTCAGTGTAAGGGATAGCAGAAACAGGGGCGGTCTCTTACTGCTGCTGACACGCCCCCAGGTCCATGCAGCATGGAGTTCTTCCCAGTCCCGCCTCCTAGGAAGCCACACCAATCCAACCATCTTTTATCCATAACACCCTCCCCAGCAACCACGGAAGCCCATGCCTGACCAGCAGGAGCCATTGAAGCATCGGCTCTGCTGGACAGGCATCGGCTCCTGTCATTTGCGGCCAAGCATCGGCTCTTAGAGCCGGCTCATTCGCGAACGACTCATCACTACAACATACCAATATATCATCTTGCGATGGTTCTCATAAGAAAATGATTACTTGATAACAGTTAACATGTCATTTCTAAAAACCAAATACCTCATCTGTTTTATACAGTTACTTAGTACTAACCACAAACTTCAGTTTTTGTTCACCTCAGCTTACAAGCAAGTTGGGGTAACCTTCAGTATATAGAAAATATATGCAGCATGGTATATTACTGGGTCTTTTTTCATTGCAAATGAAAATGATGCTACAAAAATGGAGATCACATTAAATTATGATTGTTATATTTAGAGATAAAGTGCCTAACCTGCTTATGTAAATACTTATTATATGCTTTATATATCACTGAACTGATTTCCCTTTCATTGACTGTTTGCTTCCAGTTCAAAGTATCAAGAATACATGCAGTCAGGCAAACAATATACTGACTGGACAAAAAATAAATGTCACCACCTGGATATAACTAAGTAAATAGGTAGAAGCCTCCTATTGGATAAATCTGGGGTTGCTGCAGTTGGTCAAGTCTAGGTTTACCAACAGTATGTGCTCCAAGAATGAGGTCACATGACTACCTGAATATACTGAATGACCAGGTTATTCCATCAATGAATTGTTTCTTCCCTGATAGCGCAGGCCTATTCCGAGATGAAAATGGCAGGGTTCAGCGGGCACATATCGTGAAGGAGTGGTTCAGGGAGCATGAGACATCATTTTCACACATAGATTGTCTACCACAAAGTCCAAACCTTAACCCCATTGAGAATCTCTGGGATGTGCTGGAGAAGGATTTGCGCAGCTGTCAGACTCTACCATCATCAATGCAAGATCTTGGCGAACAATTGAATAAATGGAAATAAATCTTGTGACATTGCAGAAGCTTATTAATACAATGCCACAGCGAATCCGTGCCGTAATCAAAGCTGTAAAGGTGGTTCAACAAAATATCATCACCAGCAAGTTTGGTGATGATACCATGTTCAAGGGCTTTGCAATTAACTAACAAAATCAGCTTGTTGAAAAAAAAAAAACCTCTATAGTCTAGGCACCTGTTTTGTAAAGCTGACTCTATTCCCCTGCAATCGTTGCACGATTGATTATAGAATGGCCCCACGATCATTCAGAGAATAAATCCCTGGACAGAAGATCCCCATCCAAAGTAATGACGATTGAACAGGGATATACCACCATGCCGGATCCCTGTTCGATCGATATTTCCTTGGAGTGTGATCGATCACTCCAGGTGGGCTGATCAGCAATTGAATGAAAAATCGAGTAGTGAATGGCCAGCTTAAGGAGTATTTATGCAGTATTCTAGCCAGCCATGGTCCTTTGTATTTGATCCTCTTGTGGCAGATCATTATTGAAGCAGGCATTGGTAATCACATCGTTCTTGTAGTGTCAACCTAGAGGAGTGTTTACGTGATCTAAAAAAAAAAAGGGATTGCAGTCTGAGCGTCAAGCATTTCACTTTTTTATTCTACACACATGGCAGTGCTTAATTAAATAAAAAATGCTGGAGTATTTTGAAATTGCAATTTGCAGAGACTTATTGATTGTGCTTGATAATTTAAAGAAGTCATTATTTTAGGTTCAAAAGTGGATCTAATCTGGAGACATTATAAATGCTGCCATTGCCAAGTTAATTCTATGGCCATGTGTCCACTGTTTCCCTGCGCTGGACGCACATTTGACGGCGGATTCCCCACAACTTGCGGGCAGTTTGTATCGATTTAGCAAACCGCGGCAAGAAGCGGCAAAAATAGCACCCGAACAGCATTGGGCACTGCTTTTCCGCCTCTTGGAGACACATCCATGGATCTTCAATGGACGAGTTTCCGGCGGCACAATATGGTGTGTAATGAAGACACGGCATTCCAGTTTCAAAACAGCACTGCAGGCGTGCCGCTCAGATGGCGCAGAGTGGATATTAAAATGGGAAGTGTGCTCTCTGTGTCCGCAGGGAAAAAGCAGTGGACACAAGCCCTTAAAAACACCAATTGTCTGAATTTGAAGCCGTTGGCATTATTAGTTTAAAAAACTTTAAAGGCCCCTATACACCTTACCATACAATTTCTGTACTATCGACTTCTGTTCTACTAAAACCTTCCAACCACTATGTATTCTGTCAGTGTGGACCCGGCCTTACATAGTTGTTGGTAGATCTAAAGGAAATTGTATGGAGTGATCTACAGGTGCATGGGAGGGGCTTAAAGCTGGGAACACACATAAATATGGGCCAGATCGATGGTCACTTTGAGCACCCTGCGTGCATCTAATGTAGCCATCCCTGTTTTCGAGCGGGACCAACCAATCCTGCTGGAAAACAGGAATATCAGACATGACCGTAAATCAGCACGGGGTCGCCATGCAAAGCATTGTCGGAGATGGAGACACAACAGTGCTGTGCCTTCAGCTCCTTCGATGTCGGGCAGTAGTCAAGCTATGAGTTCCGTTTGCACAAACCATATAAGCTATCTAGCAATTAGCGAAATACCTAAACTACATACTCATTCAGTTGAGAATAAAGTGAGCAATGGACATCTTCCATAACCCTCTTAATTCACTTCATCACAATACAGTATAATGGTCCAAATGATTACAGGCTTGTTTAAATGATTGCACTTTCATTCACTAAACTAGAAAAAACAAAAATGCTGAACATGTGTGAGTAAAAGAGTGTTGCACGAATGTAAAAAGTATTCACACTACATTTGCAAGTAAAATCAGTAAATACGCCCATTTATTATGTATCATGATCTTTGTTAACATAAAAACCAAAACGCATATTACAAAAAAATGTACTGTATGTTACCGCTTTTGAAGATAAAACATCTCAAAATATATATAAAGAAAGAGAAAAAAAACCAAAAAAAAAAATCAATTTCATTCATAGATAATCCTTTATATAAAAGCAGTATATTTTTCTTTCAAGAATCTTGTTACAGTTATAAATACAAGATATACACAGCCTCTCAGTAGGGAAAATGTTTCTTACAAATATCTACATATAAAACATTAAAAGCAGTGCTCCGTTAATGATGTTTTATCTTCTCTTTTCATGGTTTATGTTTGTTTCAGAAAAATACATGTAGCTTTTCATTACATTTAAACAGATGTGACAAAGTGCCCTAAGATTGACTTATAAAAAAAAAAAAATAGTAATCTGCATATTCCTTTCAGCAAAGCAGTGTAGGAAGAGATTTAGATGACAGCTATGATCTGTGCCCAACACACACTACATAGCAGTTAAGGCTGGGGTGTAATAGATGAGGTGACCCTAATATTTGGACAGAAAACAAGAAACTAGGTAAACTGCTAGCAACAAGCAATTACCTGCATTATATTTGGAAGCCTCCTTAAAATAAGGAATGTTGTCATTGTAGAATTAGAATAGTACCCTACCACTACTGGGTAAATTGCAAATTAAAAAATAAAGCATGAGGGCAATAGTATCTAATATTATTAGCTTTAAACCATTAATTCAAGCCACTTTGTACTAGGTATAGTAAAAAACATTCAATCATCAATGAAGTAGTAACTCCTGCACAGAAACTTAGCGATATTTCATATTGTGTTTAAATGATCCCATTATAATGCCATTGATATATACTGCATGTTTATACTAACTTTTTGTGCTTGGGTTTTTGGATAACATTTAAAAATAGTTTTTTTATTATAGTTTGTGTTGCTGTAGTGAAAGATTTGTGTCTCACTGTCGCAGTGATACTACAGAAAGTGAAGATACATTTACCCAACGGGGTATGAGAAATGCCCAGCATTCTTAAATGGCTTTCTGATCTGTTAAAGTAACTGGAACCATAAGATCATTTCTCTAATATTGAAAACTTGCTTTTATTCAAGGAAATGTGAAATGTATGTTTATTGACCCATATATGTAAAAGGTGGAAAACAGAGAAGTATTTCAAACATTAAATGCACAAAGGAAGCGACCTTTTGCTCCTTTACAGTCAGATCTTGTATAGTGAAACAAAAAAATTGTGATAAGAAAACATTATTACCTTGAAGAAAAAACATTATCATCTTCAACCAAATCATTACTAGAGACGATTATTAACATGGTGGAGACTGCAGACTGAAACTGAGCCAATCACGTACAACAGCAGCTGTGACTGACTCCCTTTCAGGCTGCATGCAATTTGTATGCCAGCACTGACATTTTGGAATCCTGCTGAGCAGTCATTACATGCTTTAGGCCTCAATCCCATATATTTTTCATCTTGACTTCAGAGTTAAGCTAACCTGTCCTTAAGCCATGATCTACCACTAAGGCAGGATGTCAAAGCTTCATAACATATATTTAAAATAAAATAGAGCAGCACTGGGATGATTTAGGATGACAAACATGGACACATAACCTTAACTCCATAATACTCTTAAGGAGTGAAATATTGTATCTATAACTAAGAATTGACATTAGCTGAAGGTGAAACACACAATATGATAAGTAGGACTTGCCTTTCTTTATTTTATATGTTGTATAAGAAAAACTTTGGCTTTACAACTTTAAATTAGTATCAAGCTTTCTTCTTAGACTACTGAAATGAAGGACAGTATGCGTCATTGTGTGTACCACAGAGAACATGGACGAGAGAAACAGAAAAACGGTCTGAGGACCAGAATTAAAAGGTAACGGACAATCCTCCTTTAGACCAGTAGTTCTCAACCTGGAGGTTGAACGGCCATTAAACATGGGTCGCCAAGTTCTCTGCAAGCAGCAGCCCTAAAGCCCACAAGCATTGTGGTAAGTTAAAAGAAAGAGCTTAATTAAGAGGGATGGGGCATTATGCTCCCACTCTAACTTCCCACCACGCACATCATTTGCACAAGTGGGAAGGGAAAATATAATGGAGGAGACATAAGGTTCACCTGATCCTGTCGGAAGTCCACTCACTCCCACATTCCATATAAAGGAAGTGACACTTTTGTGACATCACTCCTGGGGACACAGATCTTAACAAAATTGAGAACCACTGTTCTAGACAAATGCTAATGTCCAAAAACTTAATATTTCATGGCCACAATTTCATCAAGAATATCAATGGACAGGACCACAAGGGAAAACAGAGCCAAAAGCAAAGAAAGATATAACCCCAACAGTACATAAGAAGCAAAAGAAGAACATTTTAAAAGATATCCTGGCTGACTTCCAAGATGTAATGTTCCACCATTTCCGTGAGAAAGACTGAAATGCAGACACAAAAATGCCAGCTTGGAGTTCTACAAAATGAACACAGGCAGGTTAGTCTTTCTCCATTTATATTTGTAAATCCACATTTTCAGAAATGTAAAAAAGGCATATTTGTTTTTACTAAACATAAAGCTATAAAGAATGGGGTTTTACATTTCTTAAATATAACTCTGGGAACAGATTCATTATATCTTCATATTTAAAAGGATTATTGGAGTAAATTGTAAACAAGGTTTGGGCCAGTTTTGGGCAAATGCTGGGCACTGGTCTTTTGAATATCTCATAACCCAAGTATACACAACACCATCATTAACTCAATGGGCAAAGGCATGTGAAAAGATATGTTAAATCAGTAATTCCCTCTGTTTTCTGTATAATGTATGTCACTTGTGGAGCCAGATGTGTAGGAACTAGAGATGCTTCCCATACTCGCATTTAAGGTAAGAAATCACATGAGGAGTAGTTCTAGAAAACGCACTTCTGTTTTCATGTTGGAACATATTGCACTACAACTTTTTTGTATACTGCTATTTTTGTTGCATTTCTTAAATATACGTAACTTTCCATGTAAACACTTCATTCAAACTGACAATGTGGCAGCATACTAAACAAGCCTAAAAAGGGACAACAAAGAAAATACAGTTAAAGCTTGACTCCTTGTTCTGACATATTTGATATTAAAAGGCAGTGTAACAAACGGTTCACCTTGTAAATGAAACATACTATTTAGTCTTCTACATTGTGTAAAAATATCTATTTAGCCCAAAGGGAATTGGTAAAATGTTGCTTGCTGTATATTGGTAAAACTTTGTATGACCCATCAGGATGGAAGTCGGTAAAAGCAGCTTTACCTACACTTCTATTGCACCACACTTGTATATTCCCCAAGGGAGCAAAACAAAAACATGTACAAAAGTAATGTAACATAATAAATACTATTTACAAAGCTGATGAAGTCACTTTGCCTGCCTTATAATATCAATATCAGAAAGGCTGAAAAAGGCTTTAACATACAGGTTTGGAAACTAGGCGAATACAGCTGCAATTTGATTGTTCGCACCTAACACATTCTAATGAGATATGTATAATGGTTTGCTGGTTAAGAGAGTGGTGGTTTGGGAATTCCTGCATTATTCATCATAAGACTAGTATCTCTGTAAACAGATTATTGATAACTGCTGTCCAGAAGACAAGGCTACTCAGAATATGCAGCAAGAAAGGCAAAACCAAGTCTTCTCCCACCATTCTCCAACACAGAAAAGAATGGAAATGTATTAGCAGGCACTGTAAGGTGTATCACAACACCAGCTCTCATTGCATATGGTACCTTTCAGGAGGTCAATTCTTTGTCACTGCAATAGATCTACTTCCCAATCCCCCAATATAAAATGCAATGACAAGGTTTGAGGTAGCATTAACAGAAGACCACAATCTCAAACCTTTAGCTGCTTTACTGCTGGAGATTTCTGCTACACATGCAACCTCCCATGCAGTGAATAGGTAATAATAACCAATATTTTTTAGATGAGAAGTAACCAAACAGTGACAGACTTTCTAATGTCTGCATGGAGGTCTGATGTAGAAATGTTTTTATCTGTTCATTATCTTCAGCAGAGTTTGGTACATTCGCTTAGTTTACTCCTTGAGGTGCAATCAAAAAAAGAAGAGAGTCAGACGCTGGTGTCCTGTAACAGTGGTTCTATGTCCTCGTCACTGCAGCGCTCTGGGTTATTTGTCTGTGAATTGCTACTAATGCTGTGCTTTCCACCAGCATTATTTTTGGTGGAGTCACTGCTATGTTCAGGTATGAACAAGGCAACCATAAAAGCAAGAAGGACAGCAACTGCTCCAAATAAAAATGGTGGTCCTGGTATGACTGCTCCCTGTAAATGAAGGGAAAAAAGTGTTGTTAGGAAATTAGGAACTAAAGAATGCTAGGAACATGCTCAGCCCCACTTAGGAACAAAACACACATCAACAGCACATGTGGGGATTTAATGCATACATTATTAACCTAACCCCCCCCCCCCCCCCCCCCCCCCCCCCCCAGCAAGTTGAGACAAGCCAAGCGATCTAGCTGTGACGCCGAAGGAGTGAGGGGACATAGACCTCCATATTAATGGAGGGGCCTAGGTTTCGCAGTCCACATTGCTGTAGAGGGAAGGAGGGGAAAAAACTGCATACCACAACATTTTTAATGGCTGAGCCCTATGGAAGTTAAAATACAGGACACTAAAATGTGTTTTTGCATTTGTTCTTACTTCCTCAATGGGATCCTTGCTGGTGGTCTTATCATCAGTGCCAGGCACTAATCCAAGCTCCACGTGGAAGAGAAAGAAAACAAAGCCATACAGTGCTGGGCCCAGGCCATTGCATAGGCCTCGTATGCCGGTCACCATTCCTTGTGCAACACCTACAATGGCAGAAAAAAAGTGTATGCTAGATTATACAATATGAACAGCAATAGTAAAGGCTTCAAATTTAATTAATGCTTTCTACATGGCATAAAACACAAGTTGATAAGTAGATGGCATCATACACACCGTATTTTTCGGACGATAAGACGCACTGTTTCACCCCCAAAATTGGGGGCAAAAGTGCCAGCGTCTTATGGTCCGAATGTGTGGCCGCCGGTAATCACAACTTGGCTCCCCGGACAGCTCTCCCGGCAGATACTGTAGATCAGCTGTGTGCAGAGGGAGAGGAGATCAACTGTGCGATCTCAATCGGCACACCTCCTGTGTGCCAGGAGATCACACAGCTGATGGGCTATGTCAGCTGTGTGGAGCTGAACTGTATTAGCTATATTTGCAGAGCCTTGAAAATATAGCCAATGGAGTGTGTATGTGAGGTAAGCTGTACTCGCAGGCAGATTCCTTACACAGCCGTTGCAGAGAAGGGACAGGGAGACCAGAGTGCAAATTCCCCCTTCCTCCCCCTCCCTTCCCTCTCTGAGCTGTGTGAGGAAGATGAGACTCTGAAGTCTGCTCTCTAGTGACACCATTTTAGTGGCTGAATAGGGGTACTGCATGCGTCTTATAGTCCGAAAAATACGGCGTTTAAAGTCTTAAGCGTATTAAATCAAGAAAACAAAAGTTTTTTGCATCATCCGAGAAGGCTCATACATTCACTTGTATGAAATAGAGCTAGAGCAGGCGAGTTATTAATTACATTTTTACCAGAATATGCACATAAATTCTTAGCCAGAGGAAGACAGTTCTCCCTAAACCAAAAATCCAGACCAATTTCATTATCTTTCCAACTGATACAAAACAACAGATACGGTGGCCTGACCATGAAACATACCTTGCTGATCTGCTTCAGCGTTGCGGGAAATTAGAGCACTTACTGCAGGGAATGTGATACTAGACATTGCAGCTACAGAACCAGCTGCCCACATCATCCTGAAAATATGCAAACAAAACTGTTAAGTGAATGGATGACTTTGTATTTCAACGACGAGTATACTGGCATTAATGCCATCATCCCACAATGGTCATTACTTAAGTTCATAAAGCAATAACCCACATTCATTCTAGTTTTATTCCAAAGTAATGTCCTTGAATAAATAGATGTAGCTATATGTGCAATACGGAAGAGATCAGTGCATGAAACTTGGTTCATTTGTAAATGGAGATGAAAGGCAGAGTAAAATACAATGCAAAGATCTTGTTGCGAGGCCATTTACAAAAAAAATACTATTCATAAAAGGATAGATTTGTGGATATTGTCGTGCCTTTTATAAGGTGTATACCGTTTTATATATTCTTAGTTATATCATATATACATAAGCCATATTGTTTTGTATTCTCCATGTTGTAGTCTGAGGCGAGTTATGCAGGACACATGTCCAGATGTCCAGTCTGAGAACAATGGACATTCTTATGACTATATATTACAGGTTGTCCTTGGAACATTGTAGAGCGTTGAAAACTGGCTAAGATGTCTGTCTGGGTTTAGAACATTGTATACATAAACATTTTTAGTTACTTTAACAGATATGTGATTCATCCTAGAATCAAGCAGGCATTTTTTTTTACAAAATACCTACTATGAAACATTGTAACTTTTAACACCTGTTGTTGATCTTGTTTTATTTTCTATTATTAAAATATTATGTTACTGTATAATTTATATCATACTGCCATCCAGCTACCTAATGGTAACATAACATTATTGTGGTCTATAAAGGTTAAAAGAGGTAAATCCTAATATTATATGGGTAGTTGTCCGAATATGATTGGACAACTTTACGGTTTTCGGGGCGTGTCTGTTATGTAAAGGTTTTGCTAAAAAAAAGTGATGCACAAGGATATTTGGGGGATCCAGCCATTGAAACATGAGGACTATTGTCCACTATCTTGCTAAAGTATATTTTTAGATTACATTTCTCAACAAGCTAGCGTGATACTTAGAAGTTCTCTGTCTATTTGCAGAGGTCAGAGCTAGAATAGCCTATGGTAAGAAAAACCTCTTGGTGGAATGCATACACCAACCAGGCTGCTTCTATAGACTTATAATGAAACTCTGGGCTATACACCCTAGCCTGTATTACAACCTTAGCTTGCTACCTTGGAGAAATAATTGCCTTTATCTGAGATTTTGGCATAGATCTTGCAGAGTCTAAGTTTCATGTAGTCCCTGCGTATGTGATCTCTAACATAACTGAGAGCTTTTTAAATGCCTCGCCTGCATTCAACCATGACTCCATATTCTGTTTGTTGAGTTAATTACATGTTGATGGTGTTATTTTGATATCCAACTTTCTGGTCCTATATATCTTGCGGTATTATCTTTTATTATATATGTTTATATATCTCCGTGCTTGCTAAATAAATGTATATTTTTGTTTGATTATTCCAGCTCTGTTTTGTTGATTGCACAACCTAAATCATATTTGCTATATTTCAATTCTGTAAAGTAATAGTAGAGTGTTGTACCGTGTTAGCCATCGATAAATACAGCAAGTTTGGAGTTCAAGTGATACCGTTTATTGGCTAACTGAAATCATTAGAGAAGCAAGCTTTCGGGATATCGCAGATCCCTTCTTCAGGCTAAGCCTGGAGAAGGGATCTGCGATATCCCGAAAGCTTGCTTCTCTAATGATTTCAGTTAGCCAATAAACGGTATCACTTGAACTCCAAACTTGCTGAATTCTGTAAAGTGAAATAATGTCCATCTCCGGAACTTTTCCCCTGTTTATAATTTTTTTAATGGTTCTTAAAGGTTATAAAGCTGTTGCTAACATAACCCTGACAATATGTACCTTACAATGCTTCACAGGTTTCTTAATAGTATAGGTACATTTTTAAATACAAGACATGTATAAATAAATTACCAGCAGTTATACATAAAAAGGCAATAAGTAAAATCTATATCTAAAGTCATACACTGTGATTACGTACCATGGTTGAGAGCCAAAGCCATACCAGGCTAGCTGGAACATTTGAAAGCCCAAACCAAGGAGAACAGTATTTTTGTTTCCAATTGATCTCATTAGTATACTTAGAAATACAGTCTAGAAAAAGAAGAGTAAATTTAGTCATACTGGCAACTACTGGTATGAAGAATGTACATAAAGTCATAAATTCTGATGACTGTTAAAATATTATCCCTATTGTACAAAAACTCGACATTAATATAAAAGAAAGTTTAAAAACATCTGCATTAACCTTAAGGTGACCATGCAGTTAAATCATATGACATGAGATTTGATAATAAAAATCACATTTCACAAAAATCTGCATAATGGATTTTCAGACAGGAGAGCACCCTACTAACCATATGCCAAATGGTGCGGAGATTTTAAACTCCTATTACAACAAAGCAGCTCCTAAGTAAAAATAAGGGGCGCTTTCTTGGGCTAATGGAAACTATGGAGCACCCCCTGATTAAAATTGCTTGTTCTGGCCAATTGGGTACACAACGACAATCCAGGTAAACAATCAATATTGGTGAAGTGTCAGTTGTTTACCCATCAGCCAGTACATAGTCACCTTTACTCTATGGTTTTCTATGTTGAAAAATATATATGCTTATTATTTATCTAGTGGTAAATCTCTCCTAAAGGTGTACATGTCTCAGACACAAATAACACTGGTGCCATTTGTGTGCGATTTTTTATTTAAAAGGGCATTTGAAGAAAACCTGAACTAAACCGTGCCTTACGTGATCTCTTCTTCGGTCATGTTCTTCATGCCCAAATAACATTCATTTACTACTGCACAGCGTCATCTCATCTTGCTGGACAGAGCAGAATGTGTTGTCTGTTTCATTCCAAGCTCCTCTGAGATACAATGTTTGCTTATCCTTACAATGACATTCCAATTTCATGAGATAAATCATGTGTGAAACGGTCTTTGTGAGGGGAGCTCATCTATAAATTTGGTTTGCAAAAGTGTTCCTGAGTAAACTTTAACTGTTGAAAGCTTTATCTACAAATTTTTAAATAAAAATGTATTTCCTATTCTCCTCATTAGGCTCATATTTAAAGTGTAGGATCTATTTTATTATAGATATTAGGCACCAAAGTGTTAACTCAACACTGTGTCTGCATTTTAAGTTTTAGTTATAAATTGCAGTGTGTTGTGAATCCTGTGGTTTTCTAAAGAGTGTTCGCTGCATAATACTGCAAAGATCACTCTATGGTAGGAGAACAACAGAATAACCACTTGTACGCCATAGAACAGCTTCATAACTAGGTAACAGAGATATCTCCAGCACGATGCTAGCAGTATTTTAATGAGCCATTATTCCTCAAAATAACCTGTAAAAATAATAAGCAATGCATTAGAAAATCCACTTTTATTTTCTAAGAAACACAGCATAGTAATTCATAGTCTATATGCATTATGTTTTCTTTAACGTATTTATTATAACTGCAAACAACCCATAGAATATATTACATAAGAAACAATTATGTATACATACCTGAGCTACAATGGACAAAATTCCCACCACGGCTATGAAAGCAGCAATACTACTTTGATTAAATCCTATTATCTGCAAGAAAATTTAAAAGGGGAGTTAACTACAGCATTAAAGATGCAAGTAAAAACACAAAGGAAAAAAACAATGATTTAAAAACGTTGCAAGCTGTATCAGAGGGCTACAACCCAATTGTGCTTTAAAGGTTAAAATAGAATATGCCCCTAAGGAATAACAGGAAGGCTTAACTATACTCATTAATTCATTTCCCTAGTGAGTTTGAGGACAGAAAAGCACTTGGCAAAGAAAAATGATGCATGTGGAATAGCACATGGACTGTGATGTGCAAGTCAAAGCAATGTCAAAAAAGTATAACAGAAGGGTGAAAATAAAAGTTTTGAAACAGTGGAGTGCTGTGTATCTTTAACTCATTTTAAAACAAAACCTGAGTTCAGCATGGACTTACAGAAGAATCTGCATACCAAACTGGAAAGGAAATTTCTGTTTATAAATTATCTTTTAATGGACAGAACTGAAACTAAATCGAAAGATAGTGAATAGACGTAAAGCGCTGCCATTAAAGAATGTCCCATCTGCGTTTTACAGAAGGAACAAGAGAGAGGAGGAGAAACCGGGAAATACACAAATATCCCAGCCCCAATTATAGGGGGTTGGCCAGCAAGGGACAAAGGTTTACCTGGTGGGTTTAGGTGCCCTTTAACCTTCGGGGCATAACAGCATTTTCATTACATTTACACTTGGCGCAGTACAGGCGATCGCGGCAGAGTACACTGATGTGAACCGGAAAAAGCGCCGCCGCCTAAATTAACATGGAGGTCTATGGCACCACCCCCGAGCCCCTCCAGCGTGACCGATAACACCGCTGGTGATCGGTTGCCCTGCACCAATTTAGAACTGCTGCGGGCTCACACAACAAAGACATGTGTTGCCTGATCGCGGTCTTAGAACAGTTTGTTTAATGAACAAACTGTGACTGTAATGGGTTCAGGCATAATGCCCAGGAGGTGAAGTACCAACATATGCATTCCGTTCACAGTTCACAGATATTTCTCATGCAGTCAATGGTTACAATAGTGATATTTTATTTTGCACTCTATTTACAAGATACAGACAATATGTTATAGGGCTCAATAAAAAACAAATATAATTTGTTAACACAGCTTTTTATTGTTCTAAAAAAGCATTTCAAGACTTATTTCTATGGAATGCAAAGTACAAGTCAAATCCTAACCCTTAACCTATGCAAAGTGGCTTAGGGTTGGGTATGGTTTGGCATACTCACACACGTTGACCCAGTCTAACCCTAAACAGCAGGCACCTAAAACCCTGATAGTGGACATACCAAACAAGATGACATTATCAGTCATATTAACAGATAATACATTTAGCATTCAGAAAAAACATTTTGAATTCCTGTAACCACTCACCTGCTTAAGATAGAGGAAAAAGCTGGAATACTGTCCAGCTTCAGGTAGGTAGGAGAAGAATACTGTGATACAAATGAGAAGCACGGTGGTGTCCTTTCCAATCTTTTTCAGTGACTGAAAAAACAACATGACTTGCATTACTAATCAATTTTATATTTATCCAAGAGCATTAAAACATAAAAAGTACAATAAACAGTGAAATTAATCTCAACATAATCCCTAAAGCCCCCCCCCCCATACACGTTATGGTCGGTCGGTCGGCTGGCACGAAAAATCGGAATTCGAATTATCACCGATCCATCAGCCCAACCCTATTTATTAACAGCAGATCGACCAAAAATTTACGGACAGGTCCGAAGCGGTCCCGATCGATTTTTCGGCCGATTTTGAGAAATCGGGATTGGTCGGGTACATGATTCCGAATCCGATTAATCTCCCGGTCGGGCTAAATTCGTACGAAAAATCGGAACGTGTATGGGGGGCTTTAGCGGTACTCCCAAGTCCAGCTCGGGGTAAAAATACTTTGAGAAATCGTTCGCCCAAGCTGGGGTAATTATATGAATTTGCACGTTTTTATGAAGCTCCTGAACATGGTATCATCTCCACGATTGCTGGAGATTTAGGGAAGGGTTTGTGGAAACATTTCAAAAATGAAAGTATTGCTCTTAAGCTAGCCATACACGGCACGGATTCCCTGGCTGATCGATTCACCATCCGATCGATTCCGGCGATTCCGCCGGGATCCTCAGGTGTGATCGATTGGCCAATTAAGGAATCCGATCGCTGCATACCACCTTGTCCTGCCGGATCCGTGTCCGATTGATCACCTCCCGGAATGCAACTCCCGCTGATCTGGGCAGAATCGGACCCGAAAGACCAACATGTTGGTTCTCTTTGGCGGATCCGATTCTGAGCCCCCGATCAGACGGACAAGGTGGGCTGCACGGGATTCCGGCCCGATCGTTTCGCGTGCACGCGCCCGGAATCGATCGTGCCGGAATCCGGTGTGAATCCGACCCGTGTATGGCAGCCTTTACACATGAATTTTTTGAATAGTTAAAAAGTCAGGAAAGTTTTTAGTTGAGCTTTCCACTTAAATGTATGCAGAATATGCACATGTTAGAGCAATACTTTATTTCTGTTGCGTTCCCACAACCCTTCGCTACATCAATTTTGGCAATTATATCATGTTTAGGGGTTTTGCAATTAACTCTCAAAGTTAGCAAACTTAAAACCATCCCTACTAATTGCACCAGATTTACCTGCAGAGGGTCATATGACATAGTGCTAGTTACAACATGGTACCTTTCCTACTTGTGTGTGTTCCATTATGCGTTAACTCTGCAGAACTTATTTTACTGCTTTGTTGGAGGTTCTGAGCACAGGTTAGTAGTTGGAAGGGGAATGGAAAGCCTTAAGGTAGCCATACACAGGTCGATTTCATACTCGATTCCTGGCCGATCGATCACCAGGCGCGTGCACGCCGATCAATCGGCGAGGAATCTAGTGCAGCCCACCTTGACAGATTGACCCCGACCGATCGATATAGCCCCCAATTTGAATAGGCCAGGGAACCAACCTGTGTGTTTTCTGTCGATTGGGCACACATCGAGGGAGGTTGGTGGAGGCCCTTACGGACATTTTACACATGCTTTCCTACAATGTGCTGCGTTATTGCCTCCTACTAGTGAATGGGACACTCTTGTATATGTGCAGTTGTATAACGCATGCTGCAGATCCATCGATAAGACAATGTTAGAGACAGACCCATTTTGTTGTGATGTGCCACATACTTTTGTGTGGTCATACCAAACTACTCAGCACCAGAAGACACACCACCTATTGATGCCACTGAATTTTTTTATGTTGTAGACCTGTAACTTACTCATTTTATAATGAAAATATTTTTTTTTCCTTATATTGTGTTTCAAACTTTCATCAGAATGTCTACTAGACCCTTGTGCTCCTTTTTGTGAAAACCAAACAAAAAAAAAGTCAAACACTACTTTTTATCTTTGGGTTTAGATATCCTTGAATGAACCTTTAGCTTTTTACATACACACCTTTTTACTAGTCTTTGTTCCCCAGACGGTTAGCAACCCCCCAGGATCATTCTCTACAGCAATGGGATTTTTTTTGGATGCTCAGAAAGTGGAGCAGACATAACACTGACTCCATTCTCTGCATTGTAGTATACATTCCCTGGGGTGGTCATCACATCACCCTGGTTCTTATATTTTTAGCCCAGGGCCTCCTGCATAGTAGCTGCAGCTGATGGCCGGAGGGTAAAGGCTGAGGCATGCAAAAGCTGATGGCCTAAAGGGCAAAGGGAGGGCACATGAGCTGATTTGTCTGTCTGTAGAATTTTTTGCAGCAGAAAAAACAATGATGATACTATGATGGACAAAAAGAGTGAACAAGTCATATGGGGTTTTAACCTAAAAGCATTATTGTGCTACCTCTGCTTTTCAGAGCTAGCCTGCGGCAATCTAAGGCCGAGGCTCCACTGGAATGGTTTGGGAGCGATTTGCCTCAAACTGCTACCATTGTTCTCAACAGGTTTACTGCGTTTTCCGAGCCACAGCGGGCCGTCACCAAGTCTGAAACCTTGGCCATTTCCTGAACCCAGAAACCCAAACTCAACACCAGCTGGGATCGGGCATACTTGCCTATCCTCAACGAGTTCACGGCAATTTTGAAGCTAGACAGACTCGCCAATCTCTTCTGGCATCGCTTCTTTGGGGAGGCAGCGCTATTGACCTCCATATTAAGGAGAAGGTGCTGTTTTCCAGACCCACATCCCCAGGAGGGCGGTACAATGTACTCTGCTTTGATTGGCCATACTGCGCCATTATGGACGTACCGCCAGGGAGGTTAGGCACATATATTGCCATAGGATGTATTACCACAACAAAATACCGACCTTTTATAAAGCACTTCAGTATTCATTACAGCTGCACTGCTCTGTGGCTCGAATATGCTTTAATTATAAAAGCAAGCACATCCTAAAATGTATACAATGCCATACCAAATTCATTATGGGGTTTAATTAGGTGTGTATAGAATGCAAGATCCCTTACTCCTTGGTCACAAAAAGAATGAAATAAACTTACAGAAAATGGATCCGCCTGTTCCCAGGAAATTGGTGCTCCCCAAAGGTTAGGTCTCATTTTGTCACGTAGAGATTCTGGGACGACCAACAAGATAAAGCAGATATCTAGCAATGCTACCACAGTAGCAAGGAGGACAACTAAATTGTCACCATAAAATGTAGATATGTAAGCTCCAATTGCAGGGCTCGTCACCAAACTTGCTGCAAATGTGGCAGAAACCTGTAATAGGAAAGCATACACATATTAAGGATGGTCTGGAATCCTATACAATTAAACAGAACCAAATTTAAGCTAAAAAAAATAAAATACAAAAACACTTAAGACTTCAAAGTTCTTCATTTCTATGTATTTTGGCCCTAAGAGGATTTTATGATTTTTATATACATATACACACACACACACACACACACACATATGTATTGTATCTTCTTGGATCATTAAGTGTCCTAGACATTCATTTATGTTATTATTGTTAAGCTTACCAGACCATATGCTGTACTTCGCTCATGTTCCTGTGTTATGTCGGCAACATAGGCAAAAATTACAGAAAACGTAACAGAGAAAGCCCCAGACACTGATATCATGGCAAAATACCACCTGAAAAAAAAAAAAAACACTGCTTAAGCAAGCAACACTTTTTTTAAAAGAAAGTAAAAAAGAAAAAAAAATGTTCATATATTTTGCAATTTATTTTTTTTTTTTTTAAGAAGTCTTCATATTTTATTGCCTATTAACTTTACTATTTGCCATTTTTTTGGAACAAATCACAGTATATGTTTTATGAATGATCTGTAATGTAATCAACAACATCCTGTAAAGAATGGACATTTCTCTTTTCTCTATGTAAAATATAATTATTTAGGCGTCCATACACCTAATAATCTTACCATACAATTTCTGTTTTATACAACTTTTCTTCGACCAAAACCATGTAATATGAGGAGCTTTCTTATCCTTCCAATTACTATGTATTCTATCAGGGAGGACCCGGCACTACATGGTTGTAGGACACTGTATGGAGTTATCTAAAGGTGTATGGGGGGGCTTAGTTGGTAGGTGTCAAATAAGCAATAATCAGGCTCCAATGGATATTTAGCAAGCTTCAGCTAATTAACTGTGGTCGTTAAAATACTTTGAAACATAAATCTGGCTACTTACCATGGGCTTATCCTCATTAATGGGATAGGGGCACACGTAAAGAAAACGGTTACAAGGAGGAAAGACTTTCTACCATAAACATCAGATAAAGCACCAATGAGAGGAGCACACATAAATGATAAGAAGCCCTGCAAAACAAAATAAGAGAGATGCACAATATAAATATTTAAATTATAAAAATCTATAGTTGCACTACATATCACATTAAATCCATGAAGCAGGGAAGCTTAAATCAGGAAAGTGTTTAGTAATTAGTACTTGCTACATTGGTGCTGCAAATTTTACAGCCAACTCTATAAAATATTACAACCTTCGCCATGTGTTTGCTGCTCATCTACAAGAAAGAGGGTTTCTTATGAGCTAGTTGGTGACATCTGTAGACATAGAAAGTATGTCCGATGGGGACCACAATTTCCACTTTCACTTTATTTGGAACAATCCATTATTTGACAGCTAAACTATTCCCAGCACTGAATTTCTGCTGATCAGTCTAGTCACAGAAATGTTGTAGAGAAACAATGAGGATCAAATATAAGCATGGCATCGTCATTTAACCCCTGATATGCAAGTTATTTCTACTACCTTCACCAAAAGTAGGAAGATCCGCTATCTAATTTTCTAAAACAATAAAGCCCATGGATCATTGCAAATACACATTGATGCGGAGGCAAGAACCAAGATAGAAAACTGTAATCAAGGTCTGTGAGGACGATATTACACATTCACAACTGTCCAGTTCTTTCTGTAAAAATGGCTGCTTTTACCCTTTAGAACTACAGAGGGAAGTATAAACGGCTGGGAAAGTTTATGAAGAAAGGTTTGGACCAGAAATACAAAAAGTGTCTGATTATTTACTGGTGTTATGTATATATTATTGTTAACATATATTATATATATATATTATTATTAAGTTGTAGACACAGTGCTACTAGATGCCTTATTATTTTTCAATCTTGGAAATTATATACTGTATTTTCCGGCATATAAGAAGAGATTTGAACAGAGGAAAATGTGTTGCTCTCCTGTCCCAGGCCGACCATCTAGGGGAGCCCGGAGATCTGCTCCCCCAATCTATGCTCCCCGCACTGCGTGCTGGCTGACCGGAGCCGACAGAGGGAGAGATCTTTAGCATCCCCCTAGCCCCCTCCTTCTCCTTCCCGATGTCTGTGAAAGTAGCTGGCTGCTACTGAAGGCAAGTGTGCTCACTAGCGACATTGTGCATTGTGCCTGAAATTGGTACTGCAGGAACATTGAGATTAAAGCTAAAACACATTTAAAAGCAGTACAAAAACTTATTACACTATAATACATTAATTAATTATTATTACTATATTACTTCATATTACACTATTTTACATTTTTAGATTTCTGGGGGTTAAAAGTCAGAGTAGACATAACATTTTAGATGTGGTGTGCGTTTGGGATATTCTCGCCGTATAAGACTACCTCTCTTCAAACTCTATTTTAACTGGAAAAGTTGGGGGTCGTCTTATACGCCAGAAAATATGGTACATTCTTTGTTCCCATGGTGTACACACAACCCTGTCTATCTAAAAGTAATCCAGACAGAGATAACACCAAAGCAGATCTCATTTTGAGAAACATTCAGAAAAGGGTTTTACATTCTCTTGCAGCACACAGAACGGGCGGATTGGTTTCAATTCTCACAAGAGATACTTAGCTGGCAAACCGCCAACTGCACTAGACCAGATGTCTGTCTCAAGGATGCATTGCATATTGGAATAGAACACTCCAACCAGACAGTCATTATCAGTGCGTGGTGTCTCCATCGCATTCTACTAATTTAAATAAAGGCTCAATTCTTTAGAAAGCTGTTGAAAATAGAACAAAATATCTTCTGACAAAGCAAAAAGCTGTAAAAACCCCAAAAAACAAAGAAAAAAGTTTAAATAATCTAAAGGGAACGGTAAGGGCCCTTTCAGGCTACATGCATTGTGTTGCATTTTAAAAACACGCAAATTTTTTTTTTTACTGGACACGTTTTTACATAGACAACCAATGTTACCATTCACACTGCATGCATTGCGTTTTTAGAAACGCTTTTGCATGCATATTTTTTTAAACACCCTGCTGTATGCATTTTTGAGTCATTTTTCATTGATTTGTTCACAGAATGCAAACGCAGATGTAATGTACATTTTTTTTTTTTTAAATGCGTGCTTTTAAAAAATGCATATAGTGTGAAAGGGTGCGGAGAGGTATTAAAACAAAGTGGAAGCAATTGAGAAAAACAGCAGCTCAGCCACAAAGTAGCAGGTAGAGTTAAATTACAGAGCGGGGTCAGCACGTTCTACAAAAGCTTCAGCTTCAGGCGTCCAAACTTCTTATGACCTTCAGATTAGCTCAAGAATGCAACATGTTCACTTCAATGGTTTAAAGCACACCACCACGCACCACTTGTGTTTAACTACAGAAGGCCATTTAGCATGTTTGCATCACAATTACATAACGCATTCAAATTGCAGGAGAGTTTAAAAACAACTTAAGCATAAGGGTTAGAAAAAGTACCTATAACAAGTGACAATAGGATCAGCAGCAGCAAAAACAACCATCAGTTGGTTTGAAACTTGACACTTCCTACCCGAAAACCACTTCTGCCTGAGTAATGCAGCATTAGGTGTCAAGTCACAGACTGTTGCTCTTAATTACAACATGGGGGCAGATGCCAATATACGATGACCCCCTCCAAAAGGCCTGCACACTGTATGCATCATTCACAGTAATAAGGCTATATGCCAACACTAGCATCAGCTACAGGAGCAACAACCACCAACATTAGGGTTAGTGGCAGCAATGCTTAATGGACGCATTGGCCTCAGTGACAACCACAAGCATGAAGGTCCATGTTAGGGTGTATGCTGTCTATTTGGTAAAAGGTCCCCGGCTAGCCCTGGAGCAGGTAGGTCACTGCCTACCTGCTCCAGGGCTAGCCGGGGACCTTTCACCTAATAGATAGCATTCTACGGTCAACATACACCCTAATTGGAATTACCTTCATTGCCTAGATACTTCAACCAAACCTGACCTATGCTGGATGTGGGGTACTCTCCTGATCCCCCGTTCCTTGGCAGGAGCCTACAAATGGCCCAGATTGATTACATCTTATAAGGCTCTACAAGCCTAATGTGGTTCTATGAAACAAAGTACTCCCGTGCATACCCCTGATGAAGTTTTCTTAAAACGAAACGTGTGTCGGGTTGGGAGCCGTGTTATTCTCGTGTGTATAGGACCACCATCAGATCCGACACTGATTATTATTATTCTTTTGTTGTTGTTTTGTTTGTAACTGGATGTTGAGCCTATCACTGTCTTTTTAGGGCTTGAGGCCCATTTTTTGACGTTGTACATAATAAATGTTTGTCATCTTTTACATATAAATGGGACAGGAGGATGATTTCTATGTAATGGTTGTTCACCCATTCCCTGAAATCTTTCTTCTTCCCAGCACTGGAGATGATCAGCAGGACAGCAGTGTCACTCAGGTTCCCAGCGTAGCACGTCTGCTTGTGTTTATACAGCATTTATTTAGGAAACAGCTCTAACACCTCTCTGTGCTCCAAAAGTTGTCTTCAGTAGTATTATCTTTGTGACCGGAATGTTTATATAGCAGTGTGGGCTGGACACAGAGTAATATGGCGGGCAGCCCATGAGTTCAGTATCACTCATCTAAAACCACTGAGACATGTTCTCTGGAATGATTAAACACACTTACATGTGTGGCAATCCAATGGAGAGGTCTGAAATTGTTAAATGGCAGAACAAAACTTGCTTGAAATGGAAAATTTGTTGAAACCTGTTTTTTGATTTTGAGTTTGGGCTTTAAAGCAGTGAAAGGATATTTCGGACAAATGGTCCACCATTTTGGTAACAGTATTGGGATGACCACTGACATGCATTGGTTCATAAGGACATGAGTGAGCTATGTCTTCTCATCCATCATCAGTGTCTGACTTTAATCTTTTGGAAAAATTGTCAAAAATTATCATAAACATACACCTAACGCTTGTCGAAAGCCTTACCAGAAGAGTTAAAGTCATTATTATCGCAGAGTTGACCAACTCCATTTTAAGGCCTATGAATTAAAAATGGAATGCTATATTTCAGTACAGATGTGAAAAAAGGCAGCATTCCAACACTTTTGACAATAAAGTGTATATAGATAAATGTTATCTCCAGAAAAATGTGACCGGCTTTACAACAGGGCAAAAAGTCATTTGCTCAATGTAAATAAATGCCTCAACTACACACTTTCAACTCTTGTGAGCCTCTACACAGCTTTCTTTCTGCAACATTGGTGCACTTATTAAAGCGGTCAGACATGGTAGTGCCATATTAACATATTGCTGAGAAAATCAAAATGATCAAACTAAATACTACCCTGTTTCCCTGAAAATAAGGTGTCCTCCAAAAATAAGGCACCCTTACATTTTTGCCTCACGCTGAAATATAAGGACCCCCACTGAAAATAAGGCCTGTAACGCTGGACAGGGGAGATCAGAGGGGGCAATCAAAATTGACACAGGAGGATCAGAAGGGGATACTAAAATGTTAATCCCCCCTCTGAGTCTGCTGTGCCATTTTGATTCCCCCCTCTGATCCCCCTGTGTCATTTTAAGTGTTCCCCCCACCCCGATACCCCAGTGCCGTATTCTTCTTCATGGAAAAATAAGACTTCCTCCAAAAATAAGACGTAGGGCATCCTTGGGAGCAAAAATGAACATAAGACACTGTCTAATTTTCGGGGAAACACAGTACTACTGTGAAGAAGCAATCACTCCATAACTGCTATCTCATACAGGAAATGTTCTATAGAATTTAACATTTCTAGCTGATAAAGGCCCACAGTACCAGACAGTCCATCCAGTCACTATGGTAACAGAAGAGAATTAGGTAAGAATTGAGGATTACGTCTGGATTACTTCCTTTTATAAGGTCACATTGGTTAAGCCAGACATAGACGTGTTGTTTTTGATCGTGGGCCGTGGTCATAGACATGAATGGACGCAGTAACCACACCCATAGAGAGATTTTTAACCAAGCCCATTTATTTAGATGGCGGGCAGGGGCAACAACACATGAATGCATGCATTATTTCTCAGAATAGATTTCTTGATGTTGGCAACATTGGAAGCCTATAGATAATGTGTTTCTCTGCAACAGCTGCGATAACACTTGTTCTATGCTCACTGCAACCCTGCTCTGAAAAGGTGGCTCTTTAAAATGGTTGGAAGATCTCTTGGCAGCAACGCCACATGAAAAACACAACAGAGAGCCTTCCTTCCTGGAAGAAGAGCTTAACTTCATTATGATTTTTAATGAGTAGTAAAAGATGACAGCTGAAACCTGAAAGCTCCCTTTCATTAAGGGGTTAAAACACAGATTCCCAAGTAATGCAGTAATAAACTCTTAGCACATAGTTAAAATAATTCAATGATTCAAAAAATTGTGTGAGCCAAGAACTAAACAGATGTTCTGCACTTTATGCCATGTGATTTTTTTCCCCCCAGATACAGTGTTCTGAGAAAAAGAATTTAATAGGCTGATGTGAAGAAATGTACCATGCACAGACAAAATGATTTCCAGAGATAATCCTCAGAATGGAAACTACAAGTAAGAGGAAAACTGAAAAGTTCACAGATTCAGTGACCATGAACTCCATTTATATCGACAGCTACTCCTTAAAGATTGTGCAAAATAAATTCACATTTAAACTGGGACTAGTCAAAATGTTCAGGTACAACTTTCTTAAAAAGTTATTCAGCATCATTAAAGAGCAATAAGAAATCAAATTAAAATTATTCAAAAGCCCAGCAGACACTTTCTCCAGTTTATTACCCTACACTTTATTTTTTTTAAACTTTCTTAGATGTCAAATGGGCTCAATCCTTACATAGTTGGTTTGGTACTCATATACTGAATTGCTTGCTATGAAGTCATATGGACTTTACCTGCTCATTTAATTACTCTCTAAAGCAGTCGTTCTTAATCTGTGGGTTGGGACCCCTTTGAGGGTCGAACATCCATTTCATGTGGTATTCCAAATACAGGAAGTGACACTCTATGGCGTCACTTCTGGGGTCGTGAATCTAAAAAAGTCAATAACTGCAACCAAATAAAACATTTAGAAAGAAGAATTAAGCAGAATAATTACTACTATTACTACTGGGCCTACTATTTTAAAAAGCTGTAGGCTCATGTAAAGGTACTACATAAAGGCATAGTAAGAGGTAGAATACAAGGGATATACATTATAGCTACAACAGATCTGCAATGCGGAGATTTTGTTTATACAAAACTCACTATAAGTTGCCCCAAGAGATGCCAATTTTCAAGTTTTAAAGCCAAAAAACGAAATCACTAAAATCTAATAACACCACCAATGTATGAGCTGGAACCGAAGCTTCAGCAAAATAGTGATTAACTAAAAGGGATAGATAAATATATAATGTGATATCAAATGTCTTACTCCATAAACAAAAAGAGGAGTATGTGGTAAAATGACTTATGGGATACAGTGAACATTACAGCATATTTCCAGGAAATCAAACAAATAAGTACAAAGAAGGCTGCTAGAGGACAGTTTAAACAAGTACCAAATCCACTTTTACCTTACCACACTAAACAAAATCACCCAATGTATCCAATGCAGTATACAGTAAGCAAGGTTAGGTTTGTTTAAATACTAACAGTCAAGATATAGACTTAAGTATAAGTGACAGTTCCGATAGCTGTTCCCCTGCATTGATACAATGCAGTGCAAGTGGGCACTGTATACATAAAAGAAAGGCAACTATGAACTGAGAGGTTGACTTCACTTCAACAAGTACTTGTGAGATGTAGCAGGAAGTCTGAAAAAAATATGAGTGCAGATGCCCCTCTGAAGAGCTGCAGCATAGATTTTAAAATGGATATAGAAACCAATATATAAACTGCCTGTTGTGAACATGCATGCGTGAACACATAATTGAATCAAGCCCCCAAATTATGATAACCTCTGTTAAACCTACGGACAAAATCACTTTTAAATGACTAAACTTCAGCTCTAACTGGTCTATACGGAACAGTCACAGTTTAACATATAGAAATTGCTGAAACATACAACATTTATAGTATTTATTACCTTTACTCCTTGAATGAGGCCATTCATTAGAAACGTATGTTGAGGAAATGTTTCATGAAGTACCTAAGGAAAAGACCACACAGTCAATGATCACTAATCTCATTATTAGAAGTAAATAGAAAAGGTACAAATAAACAAAAAGAACATCATAACCTAAGTTGAGGAACTGTGTATTTAGGGGGAGAAAAAATTAACTATAAAAAGGTTCAAGTGGAAACGATATGGCAGTGATGGCAGAGGTGGCACTCGGAGCCCTCTCTGTGGGCACTGTCAGCCAGCACAGAGGAAAGAACTGCAGCCTATTGGCTCTCAATATTGTCAGTTCTCTCCCCCCCCCCCTCTTCTGATTGCACCCATTGACCCATACCCTCACCTATTGTCTTATAAAAAAGTTAAATAAGAGGGGTTTGGGTTTCAGTTTGGCCACTCTAAAAGGTTTACCATCACTGGTATATGGTTTCTTAAGAAAAATAAAATCATCCTTCCTTGAATTTGTTATTTTTAACCTCCCTAGCGCACTGCTGAGGTGCAGATTTCTGAACCAAAAGAGCACCATAGACTTCAATGGTAAATTTTTCTTTATGTTGTAGGCATGTAACTTCCCAAAATATGTCCGTACAAGGGTCTAATAGACATCCTGACGATAATAATGTTTGAAACCAACAATTATGTAAAATGAAAAAAATTTTTTATGAGAAAACATAAAAAACAGGGCACAAAGCTATGCTGCTATGTACTAAACAACATCGCCCAAATAAAGTCACTTGTGCCCCAGATGTTCCCATTTGCAGTTAACCCTCTCTAACCTGGTGTGATAAAATCACACCAGGGAAGAAAGGGTTACTGCAAATGGGCACATCTGGGGCATCAGGGACTTTATTCTGGCGATGTTTATTACATAGGGGGAGTTTGAAAGCAGTTTTCTACATAGAAAACTGCTTTCATGCTGTTTACTGTTCATATCTCCCGCCGCCTCCCCGAGTGACGTCATCATGTCACTCGGGGGGAAGGAAAACACGAGAGGCAGAGGCATCCGAAGAGGCATGTCGCATGGGGACACCAGGACAGCGTGAGTACGCTCTCCCAGAGCCCCGATTTGTACTGGACGGCAGCACCTCGTCCAGTGCTATACTAGCAGCTGCAGCACTGGACGAGGTGCTGCCGTCCCGACCGCTAGGGCGGTTAATAACACAGGTTAATTACTAGGCATTCGGATATTAAAGCAACACATCAGATTGCAAAACTGATTTCAATCGACAACCATTTTTGTTCTATGGTTTAAATGGAATGTATGTGGAATCTGCATGTTCAATGTATTAACATCCTGAATTGTTAAGTAAAGCTACCCATACACGACCATTAAAGTGAGCAGTCTGATTTTCCAACCATGTATAGTTTATGGATTTAAAATATAAATTGGTGAGTTGAGGGTCAGAAAGTGTATGTAAATCATACAGCAAAATTACCTTTCTTTTTATTCATGTTTGTCTAGGTCTAATTTAAGGTAGGCCCATCCTCCAAAATTTGATTAAATCAAATACACAGCCATTAATTCACATTACCCAACTTCATTTTGGTTGATTACAGGATTTGTTACTAAAGAATAATGATTTGGGTGTGTGGTAGTATGAACATTTGATTTTTTTGAATACAGTCAACAGTTGCATCAAAAAAGTAACTAACTAAGTAAAACTAACTAAATGTAGCTTTATTATGCGTATGCCTATATTCTGGCAGGAGGGTGTCTGTTCAAACAATTCTTTATTAATAATTACAGAAAAATGGTAATGAATGTCCATTGTATGGAGAAATCATCTGTAAAAATCAACATTTATAGTAAGAACGTACAGAATACTAATGTTGAAAGGATACCTACGACAGCAGGTTATGCATACAGATGGGTTGAAAGATCATCAACCTTCCAGTATCTATTTACTGCAACATGAGCAAAAATCAATTCTTAACAGATATACTCACTATTAGCATTGGTGTGGTCAAGAGACCCCAGGCAAAAAATTCAAGAAAGATGACCACCACTGCATGATAAACACTTGGTTTTCCAAATCCTTGTTGCTGTAGAGAAACACAAAAAAAAAAACACGCTATAAACATATCAAAAAGGTGCATCATTCCCAAATTTACATTTTCCCAACAAGCGGTAAAATAGGTTTAATACAAGCTCTCTTTACCCCCTATATATGATTGCACTCTAAAATACTGTATTCTCTAAGATTGCAGCAAATTCTGTATTTTCACACTATAAAGACCAGAGTCAGAGGCATAGCTATTCACATATTAAGTGGATATACAGTATGTTACAGCAAAGTAGGCAGGTCTGGTCCATGCAGTATTCCTCAAGCCAAGCCAAAAGGTCAGTACCAGGAGAACGGTCCTCAGGCCTCTATACACATTGAGAATTTTAGTTCCATCTACCTAGCCCGATCGAAGTAGTATGGGAAGATTGGGAGTATGCAGTGTTCTCCCCAGAGCAGATTGGCCGGGCGGCCCGCCCGGGAGATTTTAGTCCCCGCCCGGCACACAAGTCCTCCGTGGCGAGCAGCCTGACAGGCGGCGCCTCCCATTCTTCAGGAGCGCGCCACAGCCACTGAAAGACTCCTGCCCGCGGCACACTACCGGAGTCGCAGGCCGGAGTCTTTCAGTGGCTGCGGCGCGCTCCTGAAGAATGGGGAGGCGCCGCCTGTCAGAGGACTTGTGTGCTGCCGCTGGCCGGCAGCCTATCAGAGAGGCCGCCGGACCAGTGCAGGCGGCGCGATGACGTCATCGCGCCGCCCGGCTGAAAAAAAATTCTGGGGAGAACACTGAGTATGTAAGGTACAAGTGCCACACCCAACAGTCCTACTGGTTAGAACCGCAAGAAAATAATCCTTTCAATACTAACCCGATCTAAGTTTCCTGATCTGAAAATCGGTGATCAATCATACTGCCATTAAAATACCACCCACATAGAGAAACAGATATTTGATCTATTTTAGTTTGTCTGACACCGGATGTAAAAAAGAATGCTAGTTAAATCAAACTAAAATTGGTGGGGCACAACAAAACAATATGTGAGATACGTTCAATGCCTATTTGAGTGGTCAAAATTTTCCGACATGCCCAGTAATTTTTTGATCAAACTTTAGTCCAATTTGGATCAATCTAGGTTGATCAAACCCTGTGGACAGGCATAGATTTCTGGGCAATCGACAAAACAAATTGATCGGTTAGGCTGATTGAACTAAAAATCTTAACGTGTATAGGGGCCCTTAGTTACAGCAGAATGTGCAGGGGCGAAACTGTAGAAGGTGTCTATACACAAGCAGTACCCATTCTCTGAACCTACAATTCACCACTTCTTGATCTATCTCTCCAAGCAGCTGACAACAACCCCCCCCCCCCCCCCCCCCCCCCCCCCCCCCTTCTCCTACACAAACAGAGAATCCTCTGCAGCTTCATGTTTAGGGGAGAAGGGGCACTCGGCTAGATCCATCTAGCTGTCGGCCGAGTGAAAAGAGGCTTCTCTCTCCTCTCTGCACAAAGTCTCACAGACGTGATGCTGACTTCACATCTGTGAGACTCAGACACAGGGGCTTATGGGAGAGAATTCCCAGTAACCCCTGCAGCTGGTTACTTCCTGCCTAGGCAAGTCTCTAAAAAAGACACCACTCCTGCTGTCAGAAATAGTTTTGGGTTTTTTTATTCGGGGATCTCTGCAGCTGAGCTGAAGCTGATACAGCAGAGAGACCTAACAAGTGGTAGGTCCGCTTTAATACTTTGGTTGCATGCACAGTCTACTTAGAGGTTCACAGTGATAAAATATGTGTTGTCTTTTCATTTAATTTACAAAGCTAACACTGAACATGAGAAGTTTATCTGAGCTCTGAACTATAGAACGCTTATGCTAGGAATACACAGGTTGATTTTTTTCACAAATTTTAGCCCAGCTGAGCGCTTTATGCATTCACGGCGCTCAGCTGTGTTTAAATCTGTGCAAAAATCGACCTGTGTATTCTGTTTTTTGAGCGGGATCAATAGATCTCGCTCCACCGAACAGGGTTCCAACATTACGTAAAAATCTGTTTGATATCACATACTTTGGATGGGGACAGCGGGTATTGGCCAGGCTGCCTGCTGATGTATGATGTCATTGCGCTCGAAAATTGAGCCAATTATCCCTGCCTTAAAGCCCCCCATATATTTTGAGATCACTCCATACAATTTCCTTTAGATCAACCAACTATGCAGTATAGTGGCCTCACTGAATATATAGTGATTGGAAGGATTAGAAAGGTCCTCATATTACATGGTTTTGGTAGAAGAAAATGTAATTATACAGAAATTGTATAGTAAGATTGCAAGGTGTATGATAGACATGGCTAGAACTATAACTGATCTAAAGGCCAGCCTGTGCTGCCAGCTTTAGTTCAGGCAACCGGCAGGACTACAGGGGTTTCTCTCCTATAACATGGTAAAAGAACGTCCAGGAGCAAACTTAATAGTAATAAAATGTTATATGCAAGCTGTTTTTATAAGACATCACAACAAAGCTATGTAAATGACATATAGTGTGTCACAGAATAGGCGAGCATTCTTCATGCAAGTTGTCACTTCACATGCTTGGGACACACAAGAGGCTTACAAAGTAAACCGTCTCCGGTCAGCAATACCCATGGTTCCATGGAGAAAGTCTCCTTTAATTCCAGAGGCCTCGTGTTACATAAACGGCCAGTCACATGGTTAGGATTACAGTACAACATTAACCCTCTACAAACAATGACAGAAACTAACAAAGGTTCTCCTATCAACTGCAAAGTAAATGAAATGTGTTTTCCTTTGATTATTAGAGGATATCTGCTACTGGGTGACGTGAGTTGTTGCTAAGCAGCCACTATAACCTACAAGACTGTCAGGCTGTGTTACATCTGCACAACTCTGTCAACACAACTCATACAGGAAGATATACACAAGTCACCCCAGCTTCTCTTTCACAGTTATACTGTATTATAAACCTGAGCATGGCTGCTAAACACCATTGCCCAGTTCTATTTTTTCATCTCTTTCACTGTGTATATTAATGAGAGAGTTTGCTTGCCAAATCCGTAACGCACAATTAGAAGTAATTCCCTGCGGCTTACACTGAAAGTACACTGGGTAACCTAAATGCCAGTTACCAGCACAGAAACACCAAACAATTCCACCTTATTCTAAAATAACAACCACAACAGCAGCCACACTGGGTGGTGTGTGTGCTTGCTCCTTCATGGAGGCAACACACTAGAGATACAAACATGTATTTGATATCAATGACAACTGTTTAAAGATAAAGCAGAAGAACAGTATATGTGCTCAGTTTTGTACAACGTGCTTTTTAGAAACAAAAGAACAAACTAGCAAACAATAACAACTCTTTTACAAACATAGAAGCATATGGAAGGATACATTATTATCCTATATCACAGGCCTGCATCAAATATGTGCTGAAAAAATTATACACAGATCAAGAGATGAACAACATCATGGCGTTTCCAGGGTCAAATTGTGAGTGAATTACAAAGCCCTTGAACATGGAATCATCACCAAAATTGCTGTAGAGGAGGGTTGTGGGAATATTTGAAAAGAATATATATATATATATATTTCCAGCACATATATTACTTGCATAAATTAAGTTCAAAGTAAGCCTTAAAGCCCCCCATAAATGTTTAGATTTTTACCCGATTTTTCCCGAATCATGCGCAGCCTAAGCTGCCTAGAATCGGCCGTGCACCCTTTGTGTGCCACCATTAAATTGGTCTAAGAATAACGGACATGTTATAGCTTAAATCGATTTGGTGGCAGACTTCAGCACAAACGACACTAAAGCTTTAGACAACCACAACAGTCAATCAGCTGAAAAATCTGGTGGAAATCTAAATCTATGTGGGGCTTAATATTTTAAGTTAAATTAACTTTGAACTTAATGGATGCAAAAACTACATAAGCGAGAGCTTTTTCATGACAATGTTCCCAGAACTCTTCTCCAGCAATTTTGGTGATGATACCATGTTCAGGGGCTTTGCAATCAACTCACAACTTGGCTAGCTGAAATAATGACATCCTGAAACAGTACATCCTCCATAGGCTTATACTCGAATCATTCAGTTTTCTCAGAATTTTGGGGAAAAGTAGGTACCTCCACTTATATTTGGGTCAGCTTACACTCAAGTAAATACGTAACTATAAACGATCATCCATGGGACTGGGGACTATACTGCCAACATCAGAAAAACATTTTAAATAAAACTTTACAGTTCACATTAACATAAATGTGAAAGGACAAACATTTAGCATAAATAAACATTGGTAAAATATACTTTTGAGTCTTTAAAGCTGGGGAGATTCCTGCCTCACCCGCCGATCGGATGCCGTGCGTGTTCCCACATCCAATCGGGATCGGGTCGGCAAGGAATCGGATGCGCCAACTTGCAGGATTGGACTAAAATCAGCCGTCATGTCGGATCGCACAGTGGCCCGACATGACAGGTAATTTTGATCCTCTCCTCACCCGAACTTATGGCCGGCACACAAAGGGTGCCGTCCGATTCTTGGCACTAGCGGGCGTGCATGAGGACGTCATCACGTCCGCTAGGTCAGGTCGGGGAACGACAGCAAATTGTCCCATCTATGCCCAGCTTTACAGTTAGAAGTGTGTAACTCCGCATCTAATGCGACTTAAAAGTATATGTACACAACTTTAATCCTAGGATGGAGGTCACACACTATAAATGTATTTTTATGTTTATTATTTATGTTAATATAGGGCCTTTATGAATTTTATTAAGGACGTTTATCTGATGTTGCCCCTCGGGAGGACAAAGTTTGCTTAGGATTTAGTATCCTACGCCAAATTTATATATATAAATTATTTGTTGATCAATACTTCAGACAGCCCTTACACATTCATTGTCTGGCCCCTCTGTCAAATTTAAAAACCCATTAAAAACTATGGAACCACAAATACTCCACATTATTGTTGCATATGAAATATCACCTTAAATGTTTTAAATATCTGTGTCACTTGCCAGAGAACACACACACACACACACACATACATATATAGATATATATATACACACACACACACACACACACATACATATATAGATATATATATACACACACACACACACACACACACACGAGAGGCAAAAGTAATGATTGTAATTTAGCACTGCAGTAAGCCTTCTAGTGAGTGAATCGGGTTATGAGAAGCATGTCAGAATGGCAGGCTACAGAAGCCCGTGGTACCATTACAGAAGCAGTGCTAAGGAGATTACAGCACTAAATCAGATCTCGACATACAAGGCCATGTCTATGCAGCACATATTTTACATTGTACTTAAGTTTACTGGTAAAATTATACATGCAAGAGGAAGAATGTTGAAAGCAAATTTGTATACATTATTACATTGTAGATATACAATATAATAAGATGTGTGTATAGATCAGATATGTAAAGAGATGTAGACGAAAGATAGCTCGCAAAGGAAAAAAAATACCTTCATGGTAGATTAACAGGCACCATGTTCCTTAAATTTTATGTAGTAAGAGTATAAAGAAATACTTCCGCCCACATAAATATTCTGCTACACCCTTCCTCCAGTGTGACCGCTTTCCAGAACAATACATTTCCCCTTACATCTGATAAAGTAGAGTTATGCAATGCCACCCTATGGGGTCACTGATCACAGCTAGGGTGCAGCAGGCCCTTCCCAGTCTATCCAATGCCTTGAATGTAGATACATTCACCCAACATCAATATGTCTTTATTAAACATGAGGTACATAAATTAGGTTAGTCCCTTATAAACATATGCAATATAGAAAAGCTGGATTTTATCTCATAGCAGCCAAACAGGAAGGGTGGGATTCTCCTTACAGGATGACATAAATGTAATACAATATATACAAAAGGAATGAGGATAATCATATCATACCGAAGCCATCATTTACCACGGAGGAGTACGCCAATTACTAAACGAAGAAGTGAAACAAAACAAAAAAGGTTTCAAACACAGCAGCAGAACAGACACAGAAAGGGGTTTCCAAACGTCAATTTCCTATTTTACTTCTCTGTTTTAGAGCAGGACCCATAAATAAGAGGAAGTGGAATATGACTTTACAGTGTTCTCCCCAGAGCAGATTGGCCGGGCGGCCCACCCAGGAGATTTTAGTCCCCGCCCGGCACACAAGTCCTCCGTGGCGAACAGTCTGACAGGCGGCGCCTCCCATTCTTCAGGAGCGCGCCACAGCCACTGAAAGACTCCGGCCCGCGGCACACTACCGGAGCCGCGGCCTGGAGTCTTTCAGTGGCTGCGGCGCGCTCCTGAAGAATGGGGAGGCGCCGCCTGTCAGAGGACTTGTGTGCTGCCGCTGGCCGGCAGCCTATCAGAGAGGCCGCCGGACCGGTGCAGGCGGCGCGATGACGTCATCGCGTCATGACGTCATCGCGCCGCCCAGCTGAAAAAAAATTCTGGGGAGAACACTGCTTTAGGAGTTCTATACAAATCTTCAGGGTTTTTTTTTAACCTACCAACACTGCGTTGTACAAGCTGGGAACCTAGAGTGAACGCACACTCACCCTCACACTAGGCTTGCGTTTGCGTTTCCAGTAACGCACTCCATTTTTGCAGGCACAACTCAAGCATCTCCCAGACGCAAGCACAGTCACTGAAAAGCTGCAGTGTGAAAGAGACCTTCATTACTTCCCTCTCTGTTCCCCCCTCCTCCACATCAGCATGATATGTCCATGGCACTCGCAGTTTGCACGCCATTCCAGCGCTGTTGTTGCATTACTTCAACCTATTAATGTAAATGAACAAACTGTGGCTCAAAACATATTGGGCCCATTCTTTAACAACACCTTATAGCTCTCCGACATATAATCTCTAAGCAAGGTAATCCACATTGAGAAAATCAAGCACGAAAGACACTTCATGTTCAGAACAAAGAGAAACAATTAATAACTTCATGTGACACATTTCCTGCTACCCACAATTCCCTGGCTTCCTGTGAAATCTGCATACTCTATTGAATGCATTAAAAAATACTGCATTTGAAAACGCACCCAAAACGCACTAGCATTTTTGGTGAGACTAACAATCTAAAAAAGAATACTAAACAAATGGGAACAAATAAATAATTTAACACATTCGTCAATTTAATATTTCTCTTTAGTCTTCTTTCCATGAGTGTTTATCTTAAACCGAATATTGTGGTGTCAAGTCAGAACCCTGATCAGGTTTTTAAAAATGCATGTGTGCCCATTAGGGAGATTGCCTTTTTGTCCTGGTGAGTAATAACATAGAAGATAAAGGAATAAAAGGAAAGCCTTGCCACCATAAAGTTACATTTACATGTGAGGCCATACTAGAACTGCAAATAATGTCAATAAAGTACAGTAAATGATTGTCACTTGCATGTGGGTGGCAAATTAACTGTCCCCAATTCAAACTGTATGGGCAGCCATGGATAAGGGATGACATGTGCAACCCATGGTTTATGGGTGGTTAAGATTTAAAAGAAAGAAAATTATCAGGATTGAATTCTTTCTAAAAAAAAATTTAGTTGTACGTTCACATTCTATGTCACAAATGAACACCGAGAATGAGAATATCATGCTTTCACCAGCCTCCAATGAATGGTATTAAAATAAGAAGAAAGGAGTGTTACAAAATAAAAATGTAATCCTTGTGGATAGCAAATAACACTAATGCCTGCCATACACCCACAGACGGGTGCAGACAGACGAGCTACGATGAGCTCCGATATGCAGCATGATGACGTCATCACGGTGCATTCTGGGGCTGCTTTAAATAGGCCGGGCACCCTTTGAGTGCCGGCCATTATCTTCAATGAAGACGCCGGTCTTCATTGAAGTTAATGGCATCGGCTGCCATCGGCCAGAGAACATCCGACATGTCAGTTCTCTGGCCGGCCGAGCTGTGGGGCGACAGGGATCTGTCGCCCCATGTGGGCACACGCCGACTGGCGGCTGATTTTGCCGCCGACTGATGGCGCGAGTGCGCACGCCCGTCGGTCAGCGGAAAAATCGACCGCTAATCTGCATGTGTATGGCAGGCATTTCTGTCTCTTGGCTTGATAAACCACCCATGATGGTTACAAGGCAATGTTATTACCATAGGGCCTTTGTTCAGTTGTACTAAAATGTTGGGGATGGGAAACAGAATACAGAGGATAGCTTATAGCGGTTTTTAATGTAGAAATGCCAGCCACATCATTACTTAGTTGTATATATACACACAATGTGTTAGTGCTTGTCCCCACTTGCGCGGTAGGAGCGCCAAAGTGTGGAAAAGCCCTAAGGATGTCTAGACTAGACATGGGCAAAATAAGGCCTGGGGACCAAAACTGAGCCTTTGGTCTTTTAATTTCGCCCTTTGTCACCTTGACGTCAAGATGCTCTGGCTCTCCTCATTCCCTGTAATAAGAAAACACCTAGATGGTTTGTTTCCTAGAGGCCATAGTTTGCCTGCAATAGAATGTTTAAACTTCCCAAAAGCTTCTTTTTATTTATTTTTTTTAAACATATTTTCTTTTTTTTTTTTTATATTCTGCCCTGCTACGAGGACTTAGGACCCTATGTCCCTATGGACCCCTTGGCAAGCTCTCGGTCTGGCCCCTATGTTACATTTAAAAAGTTTGCCTAACCCTGTCCTGGGCTAAACACACACATTTATTTTTTCCTAATCAAAGAATGAAGCCGACGGAATCCATTTATTCTGCAATAAATTGTAATATAAGATCATTTAATAATATGCAGTCAGTTTTTTAATACATAAGCTAAAATAAATGCTCTCTGAAAAGCGTGATGGATGTTAAATGAACCCTCCAGTGATTTAAACACAGCTTCATGACTGAACCCAATGATGTGCCTAAAGGCAAGTCAAAGGACAAAAGCCTTAAGCAAGTCATGTGCATGGCCAATGGTAGGAAACATTTAAAGCATGGCAGATTAGCAGGAAACCTGCTAGAAGAATGTAAGGCTTTAGGACAAAAGTGACCATTAAAATGTACAATATATGCAGGATCAGCTATACAAAATGTCTAATTTGTGTATTTCTGAATAAAGGCATGTTTGCAGTATCTATCTCACAACTCATTATGTTAAAAGCACTACCTAATAGTCATTTCTCAGTCAGACTTAAAAGACACTAAGATCCGATCAATGTTAAGGTGGGCATACATGGATTGATTTCTCTGTTCGATCAACGTAAGAAAAAAAAAAAAAGATAAGTCGATCAGTTAGATTCCTTTTTACCTGTTTTGATGGACAAAATGTGACAAAATCACTCAGTGACAGCTCCACTTTATATGAGCCTGTGCACTTGAAAGGCCACTCTTTGAAATCATGATATAATGTAATGATGTCTCAGAATGGACCACACCACCATGGACTTCAATACAGCCCACAGCAAATCATACCAGCTGCTAAGGAGTGTTTGGACTCCTTTCAGAATAAATTGATGCGTCACAAAGCACAAAAACGTACGAGTTAATGTAGCACAAAGCAATCAAACGGAAAAGCAGTGCTCCAGCTACTATTCTTTCCCAGCATGCAATGCATGTCAATGGTGAGAAGACAAGCATGACGATCAGAGATTTCCAAAAAACACATCTCAAGGTTAAAGACTTTCCTTTGAAGTCTCATGGTTGTCTTCCTGCCATAGCTGATACTATCTTGTGAAAAACTGCCGTGCTGCAATCTGATGTCACATATAATAGCATTGAACTGTGAAGTGAGCTAGGTGAAGACAAAAGGACTATAACAGACATCAAGGTTATTAAACCCATATGTACAAAATAACTATTCCAACCTACAAGCATTACCTAATAGATAAAGACCATTTCTTTTTCTTTTTTATAAAATCCATCCATCTTGTTAAGTGAACCTTCCCTCCAGTTTATACAAGGCCTACTTCCCTGGACTACATGCCCCAGGAGCACTTGCACAAGTCCCTTGCTCCGCCTGCACATGTGAAACAGTGATGTGGGAATGCACACAAAGGGGTCACAACATATGGGGAATGCAAATAGCTAAAGTAGTCACACTCATATTGAGAGCTCGTCCGCACAAGGCATGCTGCAGGTACAGCACCGCAACACAGGGTGGCTTGTGTTACCACAAATTTTTGCAGGTAATGGTTGCAATTAGTGGACCCAGTAGCATTGCTGTGAACACGTCCATTATTGGGGGGGAAAAAAAACACAAGCGCAGCTAGTGTAAACAAGCCCTAAGACTGCTTTTTGTTACATAGACAAATGCACTGATGCACATAAAAGCAATACGTGTGTGTGTATATATATATATATATATATATATACACACACACACGGTACATGATTTATATTTTGACTATATTCTATCCATGAAGAAGAGAAGATAAAAGGGGAGGGGGGGGGGGTGACATGGGGGAAAAAAAAAAGGAGAAAAAGGAACTGGAGTGTGCAACCAGAGCAGCGATTGGACCAAATGGTGAATTATATTTTCACAGTCGAACCAAGCGCAATTCTTGAGATTAGATGAGAGCTTATCAGTTGTATTTGGTAAATGGACTTAAGCCTGCCAATACACCCACCGAGTGGGTGCCGACAGACAAGTTCCGATGAGCTCTGGAATGCAGCGTGATGACGTCATCACGCTGTATTCCCAGGCTGACTGCATCGGCGGGCACCCTTTGTGTTACCTTTAATGAAGACGCCGGTCTTCATTGAAAGTAACGGCATCGGCTGGCATCGGCCAGAGAACATCAGACATGTCCGTTTTCTGGCCGGCTGAGCTGTGGGGAGACAGATCCCTGGGCACATAACGATTGGCGGCCGATTTTGCCACCGACTGGCGGTGCAAGCGCACACGCCCGTCGGTCAGCGACAAAATCGGCTGCTAATCGGTGTGTGTATGGCAAGCATTAGAACTACTGGTATCCAAAGTGGAGTATAATCTTGTTGTGTGTGTTTAAGTGCAGCTATAAGCGATTCCACCGATTGAGCCAATCTTTAATCGGAGGGGTATCGGACGATTTTATGTAGCGTGGTATAACTGCCCTCACAGCTACTAGGAAGAATTTGAGAATGTGTTTGGGGATGTAGTGAGGAAGTAGGGACGGCAGTGCCAGCCCAGGTGTTCTAGGTTCAGATATCCCAGAACTAGATCAATAGAATGAGAAGACCGCCTCCCAATCAAACACATGGGCAGCTCCACCAGATATGTAGCATTGAGCCGATATCACTCTATCATCATCAGCACATGGGTGATGCTTGAGGGAATGGTTTTTCTAAGGTCTGAAGGCACCTGTACCACCTTGGTCAAAATGTTGTAGCTCTTCTCTTGAGATTTGGAGGCTACAGGGCAGCTGTCAGGTGGGAACACTCGCAGGCATGACCATCTAGGGGGGCCCGCGGTTCTTACCCGTGCCCACGTGTTACAGCCAGAAAGGAGAGACTGCGTTGTAAGTCTGACAATGGTTTGATAGTGGCTGATGACAAAGCTTCAATGATGAGAGATGGACAAAGGGAAGACCAACATAGGAAAGTTGTGGATTGATATCCATGGGGAAAGTTATTGTTTGACATGATAGGAGTCATTGGGCCTACATGCAAAGAAAAAGATGATTAAATTGAGTAACGATCCCATATATGCAAGAGAGGAAACAAATAAAGAGAACTATTTAAATGCATAGCCCTTTATGAAATGGAAAAAAGAGGAACATGCCTACATGTTTTACAGCTTCTCCCTAATAAAACAGCATAGTCTAGAATTTCGTACATTTGGCATATAAGAGCATGCAGATTTCCCCTAAAACTAAACAAAAATGATAACAGAACAATTTAATCTTTTTACCTCCCTTAAAGATGCATTAGTTGGGATTAAATCAGATTAACCTGTGATTATGAAATGACTTCCAGTTCTATTTTTATTTCAGGATTAGATTATTCATACACACTCTGGTGTGTACAGAACACATTGAGTATAATTTAGAAAAATACATTTGGAAATAATAAGAAACTATGCTAGTCTCAAATACATAGGTTACGTTATACCTAAAAAGAAGTGCCAAGCCTAACCCACATATGACTGGGAACATCGGGTGCATTCATGGAAATAATACCACATCAAAAACGTGTCACCTCAATCAAAATGTCAGTGCGGCACTAATAAGCGAGCGTTTGCCATTCTTCTCTCCAAGGTACACACGTGCAGGATGAAAGGGGAGAGCCAAATGATGCATGAGCTCCTCTATCTCACACCAAGAGAAGAAGGTAACCTACATTTTAAATAGCACAAGTGGTTAATCATGTGTGTACAGAATAGGCTTTCTTCTCTAATGGTGAGGCTGAATATTTTTATCTAAAAAGGTGCAACTCCTAGCTCGTGGCAACAATCACAGCTCATGTGAATACGTGCATCCATGTGTAACAAAAGGATGCAAAGTAGAAACTGATGAGGCCTTCTAAAAGGACAAATACAGACATCATACTAGAAATAGATTCAGGAGGCACAGGGACACTTACCTTTCCCTTGCTAGCACCTTCATCACTTTTATTTTACAGGTATGTCTGTTTTTGTTGTTCTATGACAATGTCAGTTTAATCCTCTGGACTTAAAGAGGATCAGTGTAACTGATGTTTTAATATTTTTAAACGCACCCCTGAAGAATTTAGAACATAATCCCCAGGACTTATAGAGGATTCTCTAATATTTTAAAACTTTGCATGCACAACAAGCATCTATGGTTTAATGATTAAATGAATGGAGTTAATGGTCCTATTTTTAGGTCTATTGTTTGTCAGTTGAAGTCGCATGGATAGTGACACAAGAGGCAGAAAGCCAGACCCACGTAAAAAGAGGGACTCCATACATTACCTGTGAGTAGATTGTTGAAAAGGAGGAACTTTCCCAGCTCAGAGCCCAATGTCAACCATGTAAAGCCTATAAAGACCCTTCACATGCACATTTTTCTGGGTTAAAGGACCCCAGCAAAAGTCAGATATACTGTCATTGAGTTGGCAGCTACTATATATGTAAATAAGGACCCTACACACATGGAACGGTAAAACAAATACTACAATGACATTCAGATATATCACCCAAAGTGCTGAAAACACACCTTGTTTTACTTAAACAACTTTGTGAATCTAGGTGTAATGATTGGGACAAACGTGCATACAATTGGAAAGACCGATAGATAAAAGCACAGGTGACCAGATAAGAAAACAGTATAGTTAATACACAGGGAACTCAATGCTACATGAAATGCAACAACATGAAGTTAGGGCCCCACACTTGTACCAAGTGGGGGCCAACAGATCAGTGATGGAGTGCAGCGTGATGTCGTCATCACGCTGCACTCCGTCACTCACAGCTTTGTGTGCCGGCCATTAGTTTCAATGGAGACGCCAGTCTCCATTGAAACTAATGGCATCGGCCAGAGACATGTCCATTCTCTGGCCGACCAAGCTTTGGGGTGTGTGCGGTCTTTAGCCATACATATTGCTTTACACGGAGTGATCGCTGTACGATTGGTAACATGTGACTGCAAAATCCTTGATCATACATCAATCGCAGTGCACACCACCTTGGGGAATCAATTTGTCAAGGGTCCCCATCCAAAGTAAAGAAAGAATAACTAGGGATCACTGTTCAATCGATTCCTTGTTTTGTTCTGGTCAGTTGGTCAAGACGGGCAGCCAAATTCCAAACAATCATTTGCCGCAAACATGTGCTGTGGTCAAAACATTCAGGAATCAAAGTGAAAATCACAACATGTATGGCTATCTTTACAATCTACATTAGTGACACAACCTATTTAGTGCTCCAACAGTTCCCAAGTACTGAGTGCAGTGCATGATGTCATAATCATTTTTCGGGGTAAAAATGATTAGTGATTTTAAGGAGTTTAAGTAAATCATGACTGCAGAACAACCCTACTGACATTTTGCTTCAACAGTTAAATGTATCCAATGTTGCATTAGACACTTTATATTGATACATTTATTAGAAGACTATAAAGACTAGATCAGACGTGTCAAACACAAGGCCCGCGGGCCAAATCCGGCCCGCCAGGCCTTGA
>CM070032.1:90448379-90474887 GCA_036250615.1 Ptychadena robeensis | reverse complement strand
TTCGGCTGGATGTTAGATTTCGGCCCCTTCTCTGATTGAGTTCGACACCCCTGGACTAGATTGTCATTTGCACTGTGAGATGGTTGGGATGATAATTGAATAAAAACATAAAATCTAAAGAAAATCGATTTAAACAAAGTCATTATTGATTGGTATTTGATAAACCATAACATGCACATGGACTGGGAATTCCCATGTTTTAGCAGATCGTGCCACATGTTTACATATTATATTAAACAAGACTTCAAAGACAGAAAAGTGAGGTGAACGAATGGAAGGCAAATGGAGCAAAAAAAAAACCAAATACCAAAATAAAATCGGCATCTAGGCATCTATTTAATGATTGTAAAATAGTCTATAGGTAATAATGTTCTGAATGACTATTTGTAAGTGAGAATGAAGCCGGAAAATGGTGTGTCAGTCCAGCAACCACGACCCCCTTTTGCAGTGTGATGTGTGCCTATAGAATAAACAGGAATGTCACACTTTGGGGTTTGCCTGATCACCAAGCAGCAAACAAAACACAAGCTGTGAATACCAGCGAGAGCAAGGCCTAGAGGCAGACAGCAAGGCTGTAGGTATATTAATGCCCCCACCATGCAAGAGCAGGCAAGTCATTTCACTTTCTGAAAACGTTAAAGTATTAAGATACATTCCTGCTGTCATATTCACCTAAATATAGTCCAGGGCACTGGTTGTATCTGAACGTGTGTCCGAGACACATGGCAATACACTGTGCCTTGTTATGCTGTGTTCTCATTATTGTACCTTGTACTATCAACTGAAAGTTTCCAACTTAACTGATCACAGCTCTTTCATCACAAAAAAAGTAATTAAGCAGAAACCTACTTATGCCCAGATCAATGCTTTTTCACACTACATGCACTGTAGTACCGTAGTAGAATGTGTTAATTAAGTATATGTGATCCGTCTGGATCCCCGCCAAGCACTACACTTAGCGTAGGGGTCCCGACAGATCACTCAGCGCTGTGGAAAACCCCCTTATACTACCAGGTCAATAACGGGCAAAAAAAAACAGCATTTAGCGCTGCATTTCCCATACAAGTGTATGGGAGATGCTTGCTCTGCATCTGACAAACTGCGTCCAGTAACACACAGCAACCTGCGTACCTTGTGTTACTACAGCTGCAGTGCTGCTAGTGTGAAAGGGTCCTTCAGCATCCATACACAACCGGAGACCAACAGTCACAGCCTCAAGTGATCTCATCTAGGGCCCAGCTTTCAGTTTGTCAAACAGCAAGTTTTTATTTACATGTGCGGTTACCAACTGCCCATTTACCACAGATGGGACCTAACTGCTTTTTTTTTTACCACATATGGTTCCATGAATATGAACAATACTAGTTAAAAATAGTATCAAAGGAAACAAATTTGCAGTAGAATACATGAATTACCTGTATAAACTGAGTTGGTGGTGTGAGTCCTGCATCGACTAGTGTTGCCCCGTATCAGAGTATATAGAGGTTGGCCAGCACACAAAGCTTTTATTATTTAAACTATGAAAGTGAAGCAAGCATGTAAACAGATAAGGATAATAGCCACACTTCCTTTGTTGGTCACACTTCTATGAAAGAAGGTTTTAGTTTTTTGTTCTTACAATAATGTATCACAGAGAATAAAGGGGCAAAAGGCCATAGCAGCAGCTGGGAACCGCGCGGAGGAATTCCACACATGATTCCATGGAAATTAACTTCCTTCTGAACATACAATGACTTACTATGGAAACCTAAAGTAGGCCTAATAAAAAGACTTAAAGACTTTAGCTGGGCACACACGTACCAATTATGCAGCGATCGTTTTTTAATCCGATCGCCCATCCGATTCTGGAATCCATTTTCATTTGTGAAAACGATCGCAAACTGCAACATACCATGCATTCAATTCCTGGGCGATTCTATCCTGAAAGTCTCAATATGTCTTGCACGCACACATTTATGGGTTTGGAGTGGTGTTAGCTAAAGAACTGGCCAGTGACCAACAGCACACAAACAAAGGTAATTTCCACAAGAATCACAGATGGATCGCTTAAAACGATCGCATGAGACAACTAACAGCACTCGATTCATGTGCTTTTTATTAAAACTATCCATCAGAACGGATCCGTTAATGATTGATTTTGTCACAAAATGGACAGAAAAACGATCGCTCGATCGCTTTTGGCATGCTTCAATTTTTATTCAATCCGATTGCACGATCGATTTTGATGATCGCACTAAAATTTAACAAAAAATCGTGATGTGTATGCCCAGCTTTAGAAGTATGGCCTACGCTGTATTGAAGAATGAAATGAGGCAGGGGAAAGTGACAGTGTCTGTACATAGAAGCCACACCATCCATTAGCAAACCCCTCACCTGTCTCATTGGGCACAAAAACGCAGTACTCTTGATATGGGCCATCTTCTCAGCTGATACTGCTGAGGTGCCCATGGCTAGCCGTAAGAATGGAAATAAAAAGGAGACAATGATATACACGGTACAGTACGGTACAAAATGATCGGCATTAGACAATCATTAAAAAATTTGATCATTTTTACCACCATATGATGACATGGATCCAAAACAGATCGCATCGACTCCATCCCAAAGCCCTGTGCTATCCATAGTACCATCTTATACAAATCCATCAAAATACCTAGAAAACCAGGTACTTGAATGATTAACTGCAAAATGTCTGCTTACTGCTCAAATGATTTTATGTTCCAGTTCTATCACATTTGGTTGGTCAGAAAAAAATTAAAAGTCGTTGATATTCAAACGTAATACCTTAAAATGTTCTCACACTTAAGGCAGGAATACACAGCTCGATATTTGAGCCGGTCGAGAGTTCTCGGCAGCAGTGTGATGAGGTCATCGCACTGCTGCCGACCTGCCCAGATATCATCAGGCTGGTCCATACTTTGGATAGGGACCAAAGTATAGGATATCGAACAGGGTTTTACAACATATTGGAACCCTGTTTGGCTATTGGTCCTGCTTGAAAAACAGAATACAGGGGTCAATTTCTTCACAGATTTCTAGCACAGCTGAGCACCGTGAACGCGTACAACACTTGGCTGTGCTAAAATCTGTGAAGAAATTGACGAGAGTATTCCTAGCTTTACACTAAATTACCTCCTGTTTTCTGTGATGTCTTGACTTTAGATACATTAACACTGTAACAATAGGGCCATAAACTGGTGATTGCTGTCTCATAAAATGTTGCTGTATAGAGTAGCCTTTGCACTTGTTTACATGAAGAGTAATGCTATGGAATAGTAAAGGCATGACAAATACATACCATATATGAATCCACCTTACTAAGACACTTCTGGATTTTATTACACTTATTCATCAGTGCACATATTTTGCAGAGATGTCTGCCTGCTGTATGTAACACATGAAGTCAGCTGGAGTTCATGTGAATACACCCTTCCACCAGAGATCAGACGTGGGCACATACACAACGCCCAGCTCATCACAGCCATGCTTCATTTCTCACCCAGATGACAAATAGTTAACACACAGATGCTTGACAAATAAAAGCAGATTGTGTGGATTAAAATGTAGAGCTGTAATGAAGTATGACTGCAGAGTAGTGACGAGTAGAATGGATGTGTGCTGCCAATATGTGATGTGCTGGCTCATCACTGCATGCAGGTACAGTAACTGTTGAGTTAGTATTATGCTCCAGGCAGCCAGCCAGGTGACTTCTATGGGGGAAGCCCATGTCACATTATTATTCGCCACACTCTGCCAGATCACCTGCGACCCCATAAACGGATGGATCATGATATATTGATGGAGGACAGTCCTTACATGTGGTGGCTACATTTATTTTCTTTAAAGGCTTATTAATGTCCCCCTAGGGCAGGCTATAAGTAATGTTATAGGTTACATACAGCATTTTTATTGCTACACTCCGGCCCACCGACATTTAAACATATGCAAAAACCTGTGGTTTTAAATGTGATACATATCCTGTCACTTCCTGTTAAGGTTACAAAACAGGAAGTGATGGCCGAAGAAGCTATGACAAAGAGGCTATATTCCATGTTTCCCCAAAAAATAAGACAGTGTCTTATATTCATTTTTGCTCCCAAAGATGTCCTACATCTTATTTTCAGATGATGTCTTGTTTTTCCATGAAGAATACACCACTGGGCTATCAGGGTGGGGGATTGCTTCAAATGACACAGGGGATCAGAGGGGGAATCAAAATGACACAGGGGATCAGAGGGGGAATCAAAATGGCACAGGAGACTCAGAGGGGGGGGGGGGGGATTACCATTTTAGTAACCCCCTTCTGTGTCATTTTGATAACCCTCTCTGACCCCCTGCCCAGAGTTACAGTACTGTATTTTCGGGAAATGCCTTATTTTTGGGGAACTAGTGTAATATTTTCCATACTGTACCACCAACACCCCCAAAAGTCAAAACCATCACCTGCCCATGTTGCTTGGGGGTCCATGCTAAGCAGCGCCCAGGGAATACACTGCAGTGTCTCCCCGGGACATCCATGGATGTATCATACTAATTTGTATGGAGAGGTCACCCATTAGGACACATAATAAACAACCTCACCATAGGAATGAATGGTATACACACAGGGGACTGGCAGAAGTTTGCAGCAGTGCCTATGTGGCTCCCCATCGGCCTGGATGTCACAGCGCAATCAGGGGGAGCGCTCTACACTTCGGTACACACGCAGCGCCCCAACTTATCTGGAACACAACTGGGTTCCCACTGTCAGTACTCCGCTGCAGTTCTGCAATATAACATAATAAAAATGTTTATTGCCCCCACAGTGTGACCCTGGCTGGGGGGTATAAAGTCTAAGTAAGTACACCCTTGTCAGGTCAGCATGTGGCCCCCCCCCCCTTGTTATGGATGAAAGAAGAACTCACCGAGCCCCCATCTTTCATGAGGATTTTCTTCACCAACATAATCCGGTTGCTGGTGCTCTTCTTCTTCTTGTCCTGGCTCATCTTGCCCTCCTCATCGTGCCCTGTTGTCACCACTGACGCTCGGGTCACTATCAGAGGAGCTGGTATTGAGGACTCGGTGGCGTCCAGGGCTGACTGCAGGGCAGGCGGGCTGCCGAGGTCTATGGTGGCTACCAGGAGGGCGCTGGTGACGGGTGCGGGGTGCAGGGACAGCGGGTACAAGCTGCAATAGTCCACCTCACGGAGAGGGAGCTGTATGGGCTCCAGCAGGACAGGGTACGAGTCACCGCAAGGTACAGGTGTATAACCGTGCAGGGCAGCGGGCTCACACGCCGGTCCGGAGCGAGCCTCGGGCTGCTGAGCTCCGGTGCCCTCTCCCGGACTTCCCTTGTCCCCTGAAGGATCCAGACTCCAAGCCCGGTCCGGCTGGACCTACCTAGATACACACTCACGGACCGGCTACTGCGGCCTCCTTCTTCTTGTCTCTAGGAACGACTGCGTACTCCCACCGCTCACCGGATGCGCGTCACCATACCGCCCAGACAGCTTGACACTTGCCGGGAGGCGCGTTCACCGGATGACTGCAGTGCAGGCTGTGAGCGACAGAGGGCGTCCGTAACACTGGAACATATGGCATCTGTGAGCGCGCATCACCACCAGTGACAATTCCAGGGGATTCCAGAACCCCTCACTGACTGACTTTCAAACAATAGTACTCCCTGCTCTGGAAGTCATACTGCCTCCTCTGAGCAGTCACTCATCTCCAAAGTGAGAACCTGCCTCAGGGAGTACCTAAGGTGGTTCCTGGTGAATTCAGTGCCCAACATTGAGACAGTACCTCCATTTTGTATTCTCTGACAGTGAACCTCATTGGAGAGGAAACTTATTATGTGCATTAATATTTGGAATAAATAAAGTTTATGATTTATGTAAAGTTAATTTTACCTCCACACTAACATGCAAAATTCACACTTCCATAAGGCTATGTTTCAATGGCGCTGACGGGTCCCTGGGGTTCCGATCCACATTACCTGTCTGCAGCACCGGCTGTTCCCACAGCTTTCTGTTGATCCGCCGGCTGGAGGTTGATGTACTGCACTACATTGACCTTCCAGCTCGTGGAACAGGCTCCGTTGGGTCCCAGCCGAAGAAATGCGCTTGGTGCAAGGGGAAACTGACAGACATGATAGCGTCATGGAAACATAGCCTTATGCTGTAAAGTATACTTTTAATATGTATTACTAAGTTAGGAGGGAGAGTAACTTAGCAGGGATGGGGCTGTTACTCTCCCTTCTAACCTTCCACTCTGCACATCATTTGCACAAGCGGGGTGATAAAATATAAGGGAGGGGACATCACACTTACACAATTATGTTGCGGAGTGTAATTTCCAGTGTTTGGAATGCGGAAGTGTTCCAAACAGTGGTTGTCAACCTTTTTATATCTGTGGTTGAGAGCCACTGGTCTAGAGGTTCCGGGTATGCGGATATAGTTTCATTTATTCATACCATGGAGGTTGTTGGCATTGCTGTGTGCTCAGCATGCCACATTCATTTGCATTATACATTATTGTACCTTCCACCACCACCACAGACAATATGAAGCTTGAACCAGTATTGAATTCAGTCTCCCAATGACAGCAGCATTGTTATTCTATGGAGACAGTTGTGTTTAATGGACATAATATACAGTGGGTGTTAGGGCAGTTTGATCATTCACTGATCCATCCTGCTGAATTGTTGAACAACCTCAGCCAACATCTATACACACTCTAGCTATTAACCTGAGTTGACCAACAAACCCAACTCCTGCTAACCATGGTAAGTATCATTTCTATCCTCTGTAGAGTTTTGGTGAGTGTTGTGTCCAGTGGGGAAAATAGCTACAAGATAAGGGGTAGTGTTGAGTTTGAATATTCGAATTGCGAATATATCCTGCAAATATCGGCTATTCGTGAATTCGCAAAGCAATTTCGAATATTCGCCATTCGGGCATGGATTGCGAATATATTTTCGCAATGCAAAAACAAATAGCACATGTGACCATTCATTTTGAAGGTAACTGTGAGGTGATTATAATGCGCACAATTGCGAATATTCACGAATATAGAATTGAATATTAGTAGAATTATTTGAATATTGCCTATGCGAATCACTAATAAGGGGGTGCCTCCTAGGTATTCAATGGACACAGTTCACATGCTTGTCTGCTTTAACAAGGATTCCTGTACTGGCACAGTAAGGAGGTTCATTCTCTCCTGATCACCAATGTCTTTAAACTTGTAGTTTACCTCGAGAACACCAATAAATAGAAGGTCTTCCAATGGAACTTCCTTGGACAGATATTGAGGGGTTTACCCACATATGAAAGATAGTGTCACTTCATGTTAGGGTTACAGAACAGGAAGTGATGGTCTTGATGATGCATGAAAGACAAAGATACTTTAATGTATATATAACAATGTATATATCACAATGGTTCTTTGTGCCCAAAGAGAGTACAGTTCTTACATATAGGAGAAGTAATGTTTACAACCAATTAGGAGGGAGGACACAGAAATCCCCACCACTAATTTAATTCCCCCTGGGTAATGGCTGCTTAGAGCGGAACAGATCTTAATCCCAAGGTAAGTTATCAAAGGGAGTTCCTGACACTCTACCCAGAGCTTGCGGGGTGGTTTTATCGCTCACATATCCATGTGGTCCTTGCGGTACCTCATGCCTATGTCAAGGCCTATATCCCACAGTGGCCTGCTTGTAGTATGTTGAGAACTGAGCCCAGTTCTCAGAAGTAGTGATTGGTGAAGCTGGAGGCAGCAAAGAACCTTTTGCCCCTTCTATGAATGATATTTGACCTTCTGAGCTCAATACCGCCTTCAAACTGGGCTGGGTTAAGCCCAGATATGAGAAAAGTTTTACTCAAGCTGGGCATAAACAGTTAGATTTGTGGCTGATTTCACAGCAGGTTGCTGTGCACTGTGCAAATCTAATGCGCCCACCCTAAATGGGCCATAAATTGATCGGCCAATGAAGGGACATGTCCATATTTCTTTGGCCAATCTCATTACTTTGGATGGGGAGTAAATGCTAGCACACAAAGGGTGCGGAGCTGATTCTTAGAACGACCTGCAGAGAAATAGGTTGAAACGTGTTAAACTATGCCCATTTTAACATGTTTGGCGCCTTTGCATTACACTACACTTCTTCGCCCTTATCATTATCCTAATTCTCATTAACAGTATTTTAGACCTAAACTTTAAAGCATAAAGTTTTACTTTTTAATGTGCGTTTCCATGTGTTTCACATACTTTCATGTATTTAGCATAGCAGCCCTTTAGCCCTATATTGTGTGCATTGTCTATGTCATTATGTGAAATTGTGGCCCATTGATGACTAGGACATAAATATACATTGAAAACATTTGTTACAAATGGATAGTTATACCACACGCAACAATGGTTGAGAAAAAATACAGAGCTTAAAATGCACATGATGTTATCACTGATTTGCATCTGGAATCCTTTGCTTAAGATCACAAGCTGGTCATACTGTTCATATCAAAAGGGAGCTGCAACATTTTTTTTCAGTGCAGAAAGCAAAGTAAAATAATGCACAGGAAACAAATTATAGGGGTACAGATAGTCAAAGGCTTTATTTTAGTTTTCCATGAAAAAAGAAAGGATAACATTTTAGGATATTTAGGTGTACTTCAATTCAATGCTTATACAGTCTCAAAGAGATTATTTAACTATTATCATTATTAATGAACTAACAAACATTTATCAATACAAAAATGTAACTAAATAAAAATGTTGTCATTCACTTTAATAAAATCAGCTAACTTTGTTACCAGTAAAAACCTCTCCACGTTGTGTTTGCGGGTCACATAGTGTATGGGAGACGCTTGTGCTGTGGCCCCAGAAATGCATGCTGCAGGGAGCAGACTGTTCCATTGTGTGTTACCACAAAACATGGGGCCAGTGTAAAAAGGTACAACAGTTTTTCTATGGAAACGTGTAGCTTGCATAAAGCTAGCTCTGCTACTTTGTGGTACTGCAATGCAAACGAGGCTAGTGTGAAATGGCTCATAGACCGTCAAAACCAAAAATGAATTTCTCTATTGGGGCCATAGATAGTAATAACACCTGACAGTGGCTCTACTCCACTCTATTTAAATAAACAAGAACATTTTGATTGAAGACACATTATCTGAATGAATTGTCATCAGTAAATAACTGTAGTAATGAGGCCACACTAGTACAAACTAGATTTTGGTCACCTGTCTTTGGTATTGATTCCTTTATACTCATGGCCTAAAGTATTTTGAAATTAAAACGGTAAGTTAAACTGTCCCAGTGCTGCTGGTAGCTAAAAATGTTGTCCAACTTTGTCATTTCTTTTAAGAACAGTTGTTTTATTGTGCTTAACATTGAAATGTATTTTTCCCAATGCCTATGATCTACACCATATTGGCTATGATGTGCCTGTCTACGCAACAACAACACAAACCCTTGTGTTGACATTGCTGCAACACTGGGATCATGGGCAATGATGCATTACACATCAATTGAAAATAAATTGTGTTGATTCAATTTAATAGTGCACGTAAACTACTTGTTATCGATAACGTTGTGCTTAATGTGCTCTAAACACATAAAAAACGCGTAGCCTTAGTCACTTAGTAACTTTGTGGTGGCACGTCATAGCCCCAGTCATTTACACGATGCAGTATGTCATGGAAATGACACATGTGTGACCCTTGTTTTTCAGGCATGTGCTGTAAGCCTATTGCCCATAGGTTAAAAAGGGGCATGCTATAGCCAATGTAGCAGTAACTTGCCCCCATTGGGTGTGTCCATGACATGCAGCACAGACTAGACCTTAGAATATTTAAATCTCTGCTGTCGCTGCCTCCCTGATATTTCATAGCTAAAGTAAAACCATTAACATGAGAAGAAGAAAGGACATATACGTTTGTTTTGTTCAGTTTCCCTTGCAACGCATTGGTACTTCATGTTAATCTTGGCAGTCAGGTTTTTTTCCACCATTCCTAAGAGCTTTAGCAAACATAAAAAGCAAGAGGGCAGAGACAAACTGCTTAAGGAAAAGGCTAAAATTTGTGCTATGAGGGGACGCACGCACAACACGGCTACACAACCATTTAAAATGAATGTGGTAGGTACGCGGTAAAGTGTAGTGGAACCTCAGCCTAACAGGACAGGTGTGTTAACAATGTTCATATTTTGTTCATATAGTTAAATATTTGAAAAAAAAAAGTAAAAAAAATACCCACATTGGCATGATATAGTTATTAGTGTTTGCTAACACTTCTTCCTGACAAGCTGTATATAAATAGTTTTTTTACATTTCAGTAGTATCTTTTAGATTAATAAATACTACTATTGTATGCATGTTAGTTTGTTCCATAATACACTTATGAATTGTGTATAAGATACTGTTTACCTGCAAAATAACCCTTTTATTATATTTTCAGTGTTGCCTAATCATATTTACTCTAGTCTTCAACTGTCAAAGAGCGTAAGAAACGTCCCTCACTGCTCCGGTTTCTAAGGTACACATCACACCAAGGTGATCTGATCTCTTGGATTGGACGAAACAAAGAGTATAACATATCAGCTTTACCTACTATGTGTTCCCCTTCTGGTCCGGAAACCGTTCATGCAAATTTCATACTTTACGGGCTGCCTTTGTTTGCTCTGAGCCATGGCAACAAGTGCCAAGTTAAATAAACTATTCATAATAGCTGCAAGTTGAAGTCTTCAATTGATCTTACTCTAGTTTTAACCTTATTTTGGGCTAAAACCTTAACAATCATTTGTCTGGTCAAGGATATACTTTGGATATTGGCAGAATCATCTGTGAGAGTGTCAGGTAAGTAAATACAGAGTATAAGTCATGGGTAAAGATAAATGATATATGACAATCATGTGTGGTTTGTCTTGTGGTTAGAAACACTTACTTGTGTGAGAGGTTTGTGGTTTAAATGTAGTATTTGTTTGTAATATCACAATAGTGTTTTTGTGTCATTTAGAAAGGTTTACTTTCTTAGGTCAAGCTTGCAAATTTTTCAAGTTGTTTAGCGTTTAACGATAATTCCTTTGTGGACATTTCAGATGTAATATTGGCGGTAGCTACACCAAAATGACATAGAATTATAGCAAACAAATGCTTTATTTAAACCTAAAAACATTTTCCAAAGATCAGATTTTACTTGATGTGCCTAAACTTCTAGACCATGTAATGGATATTTTGTACTGTGACTTATCTACGTTGTCAGATATACACAGTTTCATGGATGATTGGCTAATGTACTTGTTGTAATTAAATGTATTTTACACATGAATTTCAAACATCGAATTCCATTAGTGGAGGGGCTAGTGTGTTAATATTACTCACTAGTTACAAAATTGTTTTTTGCCAATTTGCTGGCCATACTGTCATATATGTCCTGCAAGACTAACAGCACAGATAGAAAATCTATTACACATTTTACCTGAACTCCAGGTACAACATTACTTTCAACTTTGAGTCGAGTTGTCCCATACTGCAAGGTTTTAGGCTTGGAATGATATATATAGTGACATACTTTCAAATAAAATTACTCCCCTCCCCTGTTGACCTTATCCACACACATTCATGAAAACTTACACAGCCATGTAAAGCCATTTTTAGTTTCACACAAACAGAAAAGAAACAGCTTGTATCCAGAAAAACAAGCATTAGGGGCATTGCCAGTGTGGTGTTAGCCCTTAACCTCACCAGCTAAACTCATCTTGTTACCAAAATTCACCAAGACTCCTCCTCCTAGGCCAGGGGTGGGCAAACTTTTTGAATTGTTGGCCACGATTTGATGGAGGGGCTGGACCCAGAGCCTGTATTGACTGCACGGTATAGGCAGGGGTGCACATAACTTTTTTAGTGAGCTCCTCTGATGAGTACCAGGAGATGGCGTTTGGTACTCAACCCATATGTAGGGGGGGGTCTACCTCACTGTCTCCCTCACTGTCCCCTGCATGGTAGATTCTGCTGCAGATGGACCTCCCTGTTCCTGATTGATCCTCCGATTAGCTGACTCCGTCCACAGGTCACCAGTTAGCTTTGGGTAAAATGTTACTCTCACAGTACAACACCCTTTGAAACCCCAGATCTCAGTCTCATACCTCAGTAGTGCAACTTTTCTCTTGTCACATTTTACATTACATTCCCAATTTGACCCCCCTAACTGCAACCTTTTATAGTTATTAAATTTCCTGCGGTTATCCAAGTGACATAAATTGTATAAATTTAACAATATAGCTGTAATCTCAACTCAATCTGCAATATCAGTTTCAGTCATCGGATGTCACTAGAGAGCACTTGTCGTCAGAGCACAACACATGCACGGCTTTCTTCTCATCAGAGAGATGGGGGAGGAGAGGGGAAGCACCTGCATCTCTCCCTTCTCCTCCTGTAGTCCACAGATGCGCTTAGCAAGTAAAAGAACGGTACGCAGAGCTAGGTTTTAGATGATTTTGCATACCAGTGTACTGCTTATGTGCACCCCTGGGTATAGGTGTCCTAATTCCTCGCATCATCTGTGTCATTGATGATGTGTGGTGAGGACATAGTCATATTTTTTTTTCTGTAGCGCTTTCCATTAAAAATAACAATACTGTAATGTAATGATCAGATATAAATAAATGTATGGACCCCTCTAAGCATTATGCATGCTAATTGCAAGGAACAACCGGATGGGTCTGAGAGAGACTTTTTACCATGGTGACAACGGGCCAGATTAAAAGTCCAAAAGGGATGGAGATCTAGTTCCAGGGCCATAGTTTGCCCATGTCTGTCCTAGGCTTTCCATGTGAGCACCAAGATAAATTAATACACCCACTGGCTCAACCTAGAACAAAGCAAATCAAAATCCCAGTGTATACGAGGGTGAAATAATGAAGCCCACCCAGGCCCAATTCTTCCTATTCAAGAGTCCAGGGCCAAATGGGACTTTACCCAAAGAAGCCACTGTTAAATGATGTACCGTAAATGGTCAGTAGAGATGGTCAAATTTTTTGACTAACTGATTGCAAAGCCTCTGAAAATTATATAATCAGCAGAATCACTGGAGATATAGAGAAGGGGTGGGATAGTTTGAAAAAAATATTTTTTTTGCTCTAGCACATGTAGTTTTCCCTTAAAATAAGTTAAAATTCAAAGTCGAAATTTAGATTTTCAAAATTTTTACTTGACTATGAACTTGATCGCGAATATTTGGATTCCGAATATTAATCGCGAATATCGGCAATTCGGAAATTCGCGAAGATGGTGAATATATTGCCGAATATTCGCAATTCCGGATATTCGGTATTTTTTATCCATTACACATGCCTCTCAATGCAAGTGAACGCTGGAAGGCTGCAGCAAGAGCTTAGCAACACCATCAACATTTTTTTAATTGAATATTGGGGTGATGCGAATATTGCGAAAATCGTCACTTTTGAAAATTCGCATAAAAATTCGCGCCATGTTAAACATATATTGCGCGCGCGAAATTAGTTTTCCATCGCGAATACGAATGTTGCCTATGCCGCTCATCACTACTTGATTTATGCAAAAACTCTTTGTGTTAGAGCAAAACTTTTTTTGTAGTATACCCCGAACCCTTCTGTACATCTCCAGCTAGGTTGGTGATGATACCATGCTCAGGGGCTTTGCAATTAACTCAAAATCGTTGAAATTGTCAAACAAAAATGTCACCACTGGTCAGCTGATGTCAGAAGTGGGGCACTAGACATCTCCATGGCACTGCTATGGCAGTATAGGGCTCTGAGGGCATGGATAAAAGTAACTTTTTCCAAATAGGGTAAAAGGAAGCTGTGTTTTAAAAAAAATATATGTTGTTCGGGAATGATTGTGCTGTTTATTCACACTGTGCAACACATAGTCACTTTTATTACTTATTAAGACTGTCAGAAGCTTTTGGATGTAGTTAGATCATGACACGTAGGCAAGTACCCTAGGTGTTCATTTGATTGCCATGGGTCATCTTTTTGCTGCAAAAAATACTGGTATATTGCTAAAATTACATATTAGTGAAGTTTCTAAAGTTTGCTTGTGAACTTTATTTATATATCTGTACATTTATTCTCACATTCCTAATTAGAGACTGTATTCCACTCACAAAAATATATTAAGCAAATTATTAAGTGAATAAGAAAGCCTAACAGATGACTGGGTCTCTATGTATATAAGCACTTTACAATTCATATTTCTTTTCCACTTAGAGATAGTTGATAAGTTGATTAATAGAGATCATCTGTTCTATGTACAGATTTATTTCCGAACACGAAATGCTTTAATTCATTATCTTTAGTAATGAGTATGTATTATTTTATTTCAGCCACATTATCATAATAATGAAGGCAATAAACTCTTGGCATATGTCGGTATGACCAAAACCCCTCTTTGGATCGAGTAGGAAGTGTGTAAAGCCATGTCAGAAAATGTTTTGCTATTTATATAATTCCTTTTACAATGTAAAGCTGTTATAATCTGAAACTACTATGACCAAACATTTACAAACCATGTGTATATTTAAATGAAACAACTTTTTCATTAAAACAGTGGATATGGATGTTGTGTTTTACCTCATGTAATCCCAAATTTTTCTTATGTCAGTTTTCATAATCCTACTGTTCTTCTTTAAAGCTGCAGAAATATGGCTTTGGCAAGTGGGCACTGGATTCAAATGAATGTCTGTGGCGATCCCCCAAGACCACGGTAGGTTTTGTGGGCTATTTCAAATACCCTCGCAGTGCAACTGCAACTTGGTGGCATTTATTTAGACATAATATTAGGTTATTTTGGGGAAAGCAGCAGCAGCAAAAAATAAGATTTTAAGTTGCCATGGAATGTGGTTTGTCTATATCGAAAGGGAATTCCAGAGCAAAAGTATTCATTCAAGTGTGTGGACACCAGATGAGATGGGCAGACAGTTCACTGCGAACATTGCATTTTGGCAGCCCACTGACTAGGACAAACACTTCCTCTGTTCAAATTGCCTCCCATATTAAAGATGGAGGCAAAGTTTGACCCCCACAGGCAGATGGTGCAGTACAATCAGTTATGTATTTTCCCACCTGGGCCACATCCTCCCATCCAATAAAACATAGGGTCTGATATGCTCTGGATAAAACAGCACGGTGTCCCCCCTAGGGCATACCAGACCCCCTGCTGGCATAGGATTTGGTATGCTCTGAAAAAGGGGGGCCACAAGTGATGTGGAGTCCCCCCTTCAGAGCATACAGACCCCTTTTGGCAAGCCTGGAAGAACAGGAAGGGGGGGCAGCCCCATTCCACCAGGCTCCATGCCATAGCTCAACGAGGGGCAGATTCCTCATTAAGGTAAGGAGGGTTTTGAGTATTTGGAGTTCACCTTTAACAAGAGGACCTCTGGACTATTGAGGTCCCAAGGACTTTTTACCTTTTCAGAGGGGGTTTAAAAGATAAGGCCTAGAAATAACACACCACACATTGAAAAAATTAATCTTTATCTTCCCATGAAAGGTCAAGTGTCCCATGAAGGGGGGGGGGGGGGGGTTCTCAGACGCCATTTAATGGTATTTCTTTAATGGTATTGTGGCTGCAAATATGATATGGTTCGCAAATACTGTTCAACGGAGTTGTGGTCAGAGTTGTGTGGGCATCTCAAGTTGTTCCATACCAACCTTTTTTTTATAGACCTTGCTTTATACATTGGGGTACTGGATCACAAAAGGGCCTAGCTCAAATTGCTCAGACAATGATGCAAGTATATTATTCTCCAAAGTGTCTTGGTATGCTGAAGCATTAAGTTACCTCTTCACTCAAATTATGGGCACAGTACAAAAATCATATCAGTAAGTACTTCAATACAGAGAACATTGGTCTCCTTGTTTTGGTTGTTTTTTTTTTGGGGGGGGGCACTATTTCTTAACATTTGTGCTTTTTCTTCTCTCCTAATATTCAGTTTAGTTCAGGGCAGTGTTTCACTATTTCACATAAAGACAATTCATGTATTCCTTTTCCTGTCCTTTGTTCTCAAAAGTACTTTGTAATTACAATTTTATGACAGCAGTGGTAAAAGGAAATCAAACTTTACTGCACGTAGCACTAACATTTTATTTCCTGTGTTTAGACATGGCTCAAGGGCAATGGTGTCTCATTATTTTACTTCAGACATACAAATACATTCATCAAGTAATAAACAAACCCATGACTTCTATTTTTGCTAGAATGGATAGATAGTAATGTTAGAGGTAATGGGTTCCAAAACGAATTTATTATACGAGTAGTAATGGAAAATGGTAATTTATTTATAAAAAAAAAAACAGATTATTCCTTATTTCAAAATATCCATATACCAGACTGAAAGAGAAGCTGCTGTGCTTTAGCTCACTCACGTAAGGATCGCAGAGTCACCAGTCTCAATTCAAGTAGGAATCACCAATCTCCAATGTGGTCTTCAGGATCAACCAAGCCCCTGCTTTTTGTGAGTCACAATACGGCAATGCGACTATAGTTGCCCCTGGGACTTAAGAGCACCAAGTATTCTACCTGAGAGACACCGCACCCCATCAAAAACCAAAGCAGAAGTCATGCACAGGAGATCAGTCCAATGAATGGAGTAGTCAAGGGGTTTAACAGAAGATTAGTTTAAAGGCATAGACAGAAGCCATACACAGGCAATCAGTCTAATAAATTGGTGTAGCTAAAGGGTTAATCAAATGAGAAGTCCAGATGCACAGCAGAAGTCATTCACAGATGATCTGTCCAATAAAAAGTGTAACAACAATCCATGGAGTATGGCACCAAGCAGTGCAGATGGTTTGGCACTATCACAGGCACAAAGCCACAGCAGGATGAGTCTAATATCTGGAGACCAGGCCAATCCCAAGACACAGCCAATCCCCAAAAGATTTCCAAAGGGTGATTTTAAACCAAAGCCTTTAAGATAGCGTCTTGAACCTACAGTCAGCCTGGCAGCTGTTACTCAGTTTCAGTCTTCATAGAATTTACTTGTTTCATTTCGGCAGCTCTGACCCTCTTTATCTTGTATCTGTTTTTTTACTTTAGACATTGCTTATCAGGTTCAGCTGTTAACAGAGAGCTGTCCTCAGTACATGCCTCTAAATTATTCTTTACACCAGTGCTCAACGCACCGCACCATCAGCCATTGGAGTATGAAATGATAAAAATTCCATGGCTTTTGTTTTTTTAGCAGTACAGTGGACCCTAACTTATGAACTTAACTCGTTCCGAAGGGTTGGTTGTAAATCAAGTTGGTTTAAAGTCAAAACATTTTTCCCATAGGAAATAATGAAAATGACAAAAATCAGTTCTAAACGTCCCAAATTACTTCTTATTTTACTTTTTCATAATATGTGTAACATAGAATAAACAACTTCCTGGCCAACAGAAGGCTATACTCACCATTTAAAACTGTACTTACCAATCACATCTCTTTTTCTGCTCTATTGTAATTGCCCTCCTTTCTCTCTTTTTTTCCATCTGTCCAACCTTTTTTAGGGCCATTATGCACTGATCGTCGGTTCCTTGCTTACACCCCCATGTATGCTCATATATGTCATATATCTGGATTCAGAGGCATATTTCTGAACACCTCCGGGGTCCTTGGATGAAACCCTAAAGGCCCCCATACACATGTCGGATTCGCACTGGATTCCGGCACGATCGATTCCGGGCGTGTGCACGCGAAGCGATCGTGCCGGAATCGCATGCAGCCCACTTTGTCCAATCGATCAGGTCCGATCGTTCAGGGGCTCAGAATCGGATCCAACAGAGAACCAACATGTTGGTCTTTCTCATCCGATTCTGCCCGGATCAGGGGGAGTTGCTATTTGTGAGGTGGAATCGGAGGTGGAATCGCACACGGAATCGTGCCGGAATCCGCTCGGACAAGGTGGTATGCTGCGATGGATACTCTTAATTGGCTGATTGATCACACCTGCGATTCCCGGCAGAATCGCCGGAATCGATCGGATGATGAATCGATTGGACATGGAATCCGACACGTGTATGACTAGCTTAAGGCAATAGTCTTTGTACTGGTATTAAATCGAAGCCATAAACTACACACACACACATGTAAATGTACCCTTTCTGTACACTGGCTTCTGGATGGAAACCTTGGTCTTATCAAAATGAAAGTTTTGGTCATAACTCAAGTTGGTCGTATCTCGAGGGATAAACTAGTCAAAAGTTTGCTACCATCTCTACAAAGAATTTAGAATGGGGTTCATTGGAGCATACCTAAACACCCCATTATAGGGACTATATGTAAAAAACAGATAGAAAATCCTTAACTTTAATGAGATAATCCTCATTGTCCCTTGTAAACTCCAGCAGAAGATACAAATGAGTCACATCATCACATTGTCTTTACAAGCCTATCGAGTTTAGTTTTAACCATTGATGTGGGAGCTCCTAGTTACCATACTCATTACTGCAGGATTTAATATGGGGACTGCCACAGGTAAGAACACAGGAGGTAAGTATATTTGGTATACCATTTGATTATGTTTTGGTTTTAAGACTTTGTGTGCTTTAATTGCCCTGTGTACTATTACTTTTGTATAGAGAATGCATAAACATTAGACTGTTACCTTTATTATGAAGCTATAAAACATTACATGATAAACTCATGTGAGAGCACACACTGAGGTTAGCTTTTTTATATATTTATTGTTTATGAACCAGTACAATTTAATTTATATTTATTATATTATTATTTATTCTGTAGCTATGGACATGCTCTGGCAGTTGCAGGCAATATAGCATTTATTTTCGGAGGATGCTCTATCAGCAATATTCTGGTAAGCAAATATTTTTGAATTTCGTATTATCCTATATGCTATATTTTTCTATTTCTATAGTATTGTTGAAACATTGTATACTATTATTATGATATGTAGACAGTGCATTCAAAAGTGGTTCTATTGTAGTGCAGAACTACTCAATAAAAATGTCTCTTTTCACTAACTTATGTTTGCATGAAATGTATATCGACTCACTTTGTTGAGCAAACTTCAAAGTACATTTATCAAACCCATAGCAAACCGAACTCAAGTGAATATGTCAATCTCTATTCTGCAGAACTGTACAAACTACCCCATATGCATGCATGTAAAGAAACTCATTATGTCCTAATATTAGGTAAGGGGTATGGACATCTATGTACATTAACTGGGGAAAAGGCATTACTGTAATGGCTCATAAAAGCAAGAATGTGGAGTTATGAGTAGGACAAAATAAGCCGGATCAGGAACAGCAGATAAGTATATTATTTGAAGATCGTACAGCCCTATGCCACCATCATACCAGCTCAGTGGTTAGGAAAACCTTCATTTTACATATATATTTTTTACATATTGAGTATACATCCGCTGTAAGTAAAAGAGGGCAATTACTGTGCAATTTTCTAATAAAATCTACTTATCTGCTGTCATAAGTTTGTAATGTACTATGTATTGTATATTGTAAGGTATGTAATTAATTTTTTATACTTCATATACAAAAGTTCAGTACCTTCAGTATCTTAAAAATTATATTTCTCTTTTATAGGATGAGAATCCATTGTACCTAAATGACTTTTACATGCTTACAAGTAAGATTTTTTTATTGTATATTCTGAGTAGTTGAGAGCACAGGAGTAACTAAAGACTACTGGACCCTAAATTACACTCTTGGGGACCAACATATCTACCAAATTTTTCGGACTATAAGATGCACCGGACCATAGGACGCACCCAGTTTTTAGGGCAGCAAAACCAGAAAAAAAATATTTAATAAGTTTACAACAATTGGGTTAATGCAATGAATTCAATGAATGCAATATTGAATTCAGCCAGTAAGTGTCACTAGCAGAAGTAGACTCTCCACACTGACGGGAAGGAGGAGGAGAGGGGCAGACATCTGCAGAATCTCTGCTCTCAGTTTCTGCTCTCCTCTAACGATCAGCTTTTCCTCTGTGCGTGGGAACTGCAGAGTGATTGCAGTTGCCATGGATGGAGCGAGGGAAAGATGCCAGTTCATCTATCTCTCTCATCATTGCCTATGGCAGCAGGGCTTTGAGCTCTGCTGGTATAGGCAATTATACAGTATAGATGGGAGAGCCGGACACCGACCAGCATCACTCAACTGACAGCTCCTCCAGCTCTCCGGCTAATCTCTGTGCTTGGAGAGCTAGCGGGAAGCCAAGGTGCGACCACTGGTGGCCAAGGGGCCGCGCATTCGGACCATAAGACACAGGCACTTTTTGACCCCAATTTTGGGGGTAAAAAAGTGTGTCTCATGGTCCGAAAAATACAGTTATAGTAATATTATATAGAAAATAATGCTCAAAAGAGTTTTTGTTTTTACAGTGAGTACTTTTTACAGTCCATTACTTTTCTACTAAGGCATAGAATGAGAAACCTTTTAGGAAAAAATGAGAAGCTGGCAATTATCCTGTTTTTCTTTGCTGGTTGACCCACAATATTACCTAAATTGTGACTCTAGTATGCAGTAGTGGAATCATTTTCAATCAGCTTAAGACTGCATACAGTAATTAATATGAATTAATATATCATATAATATATATTATAAATGTGTCACCATTGATTTGACAAAGTTGGAGTTTTGCATTCATATTCCAAAAAATGATTACCAAATTCCAAGGAAACCCCCAGATTCATGATGTATCACCGTATTTGTTCTAAACCAATGCCACCCCATTCTTTGTCAATAAACACATTTGATTTACATTAAAAAACTACAAAAAACAGCTGTGAACTGGTTCCATAGAATTCATGATCTTGTTTAACATCGCTGGATCAGTTAATAAACAAAGTTTCTTTTATAGTGTACATTGTAAAGAATCAACACATTACTAAAAATGTGTGTAAAAGTTTTAACTTTAAGAGTTAAATCAGAACCAGCATGACTAAACAGTTTTGTTTCAACAGTTACCTCTAATGACTTAACCTGGGAGCTAATTCCTCAAACTGGACACATACCAACATCCAGAGAGGGCCATGACTTGTTGTAAGTATGCATCAAATTACAGGGCTTTCATTTCTCAGAATTCAACACTGAAATGTGAATATTATTTTGGTCTGGAGGGGGAGCAATGCCGTTTATGGCCCCCTTTTCAGGACTGACAGTCCTTCTGCCAAAGGAGGGTCAAGTTGTGGATGGGGGACAACAAACCATTTTTTTTAATCCCAAATAAATCAATGTAATAATCTCCCATGTGCATACCGTATATACTATATACTCGAGTATAAGCCGGGGGGTTGATTCGATTAGTTGGCACTGCCATCCAAGCTTACATTTCACCAGCGATGTCAAGCCAGGAACGCCAGCAAGCCCCTTGTAGCTACAAACTTCATAGTGGCCACTATGGTTGCTGTGGTTGTTCCTTTGCCACTGGGCACATAGGTTGCCTGTACTACAGACTGGCAGCAGAAGAAGGAGACTGCAGGCATGGTGGAGCCACCCACAAGAAAAACAGCACATCTGTACACGCATTCAGGGAGACAGTGAACACCTGAACAGGAAAGTGGGACCCTCACTCCTGACCCTGACCCAAGTATAAGCCAAGGGGGGCTTTTTCAGCAGTCTATTTTTTGGGCTGAAAAAGTCTTTTACTCAAGTATATCCATGGGATTTTTTTTTATTTAAAAGACCCATGTGAACCTACAAGGTCGGCACTATGGGTGGGCCATGGGGGGCCAGGCCCGCCCAGTCATTCTGGCATGCCCCCTCAATTGGAGCCCACCTACACTCGATTAAGGGTATAACGGACGTCTCCCTTTCCAAGTCTCTCTGCATTTGGGGATGCCAATGCCATGGTACAGATTGGGAATACCAACACCACAGTGCTACCTCATCAGAAGGTCGGTTCAAGATAATAGAGAGATTTGTGAATTTCAGGTATACTTTTGGGGTTATTTTTTTCCCAGATTTTATTAACAATATGTGGGTTGACTGTGAGGAACATGGTGAAAACCACAGGTGAGTATATTGTAGGCCCTCTTTAAGACATATCTGCACTAAACTTAATTTATGGAAAAAATCCCAAACGATATATTTACAAGATTAGTAGTAGTTTTGGTTTAAAAATGTTTTAATATATTTAAATACCAGATCTATAAGAACATCTACCATTCAACTTTTTGTAGTTTAATTACTTTTATGGCTTGTTTGAATTGTTTAAATCAAATTTTTTTTTTGCAACGTTTTACAGTGTAGTGAAAAAAAAAATATACCTATTTGGAGGATGTTGCGATAAAAATGCAGAAGAGTGTCTTCCTGGAATGTATTCATTTGACCTAGGTAAGAATATATAGTTGTAAGCCCCTCCGTCCGACCCTATTGGGCGCACCATCAAAGTTTTGGAGAGAAAATTAGGGGGGAAAAAAAGCCAGTGCCTGGAGGGAGGTCTCTGCTGCAGCTGAGTGTGTAGGCTTGAAACTTTAACATGTGTCTATACACTAGCAGTACCCATTTTCTGAACATGCTGATCAACCTGTGAAGAGACACATTTTACAATCTGGCGCTAACAACTTACCCACGTGCAGTTTTTTTATGGGAGGAAACAAAATGTATTTATTGCAGTGCAGTATGTTAATATTAATACACAAGTCATGCTATCTAACTGTAAAATGTGTCTCTCCATAAGTTGGTCAGTGAGTTCAGAGAATGGGTACTGCTAATGGAGGGAATGGAACAAATTTCTGCCTTCTAGGATGCAGATCTATTGCTCCCAGGATGGTTGGGACAAAAAAAAAAATATATATATTTTTTTTTAAGTATTCGGACTATAAGACGCAGGGACAATTTCCCATTGATTAAAAAAAATGTGCATCTTACAGTCCAAAGAATACGGTAGGTGTCTGTATTAAACCCACTCCATGGATTACTGGGGACAGTAAAGCTGTCTGGGATTTCTCAACTGTTCCTAAATATGTTCCTATATACACAAGTATTGAGTTCTGCTTCCACAAATGAAAAATGCTGCCATACATAAGATATTCAGTGACTGCAATGCAAAAATATTTAAAACATTTTTATACATTCTTTTTCAGGTACTCTTACTTGGGAGAAACTAAAAACAAATGGAACTGCCCCGCAAACCCTGAGCCACAGTGGTGCAGTTGTTGGGGAAAATGTTTTCATTTTCGGTGGCACCCATAATGGAAGAGCTGTAGATGATTTGCACATGTTTAATACAGGTATGTAAAAATATTTTTTTAATGATTCCATTATTTGGATTGTAGTCTTCAATTATCATACATTTGTTTCACTTTTTGCAGGCACAATTTAGTAGATGTCAATATATGATTTTTTTATGTCTATTAAGAAATGATCTGTTTATTAGTAACTAGGTTTTTCTTGTGTCTTTTTGTAGTATCTGAAACATGGGTACCAGTTAAAGCATCTGGATTACTTCCAGAGCCAAGGTAACCATTGGCATATCATTTTATCATTGTCTATATTTTGTTCTTTTAAGACTGTTGAGTAAAAATAATTAATTATATTGATCAGGATGGGACATACATTTGCTGCTGTTGGACAACATATATACATGTTTGGAGGTTGTTCTATGGAGGGTGTGTTCTACAGTGATGTGCACATGCTGGACACAGGTAAGGTGCATCTATCAAGTCAGATTACTACAATTGAAGTAGGAGTGAAATTTCCTCTAAAGCTGGCCATACACCTTCAGATTTCTCTGTCAGATTTCCTTCAGATCAGATTTTGTTTTACCAAAACCATGTAATATGAGGACCTTTCTACACCTTCCAATCACTATATATTCTATCAGGGAGGACACTATACTACATGGTTGTTGGTAGATCTGATCTGATCTGATGGAAATCTGACAGAGAAATCTGAAGGTGTATGGCCAGCTTAAGATTCTGGAGTTAACTCCTCTAAAGCCAGCCATACACAGTCGGATTCCATGGCCGCTCGATCACCTATCCGATCGATTCCGGCGATTCTGGCGGGAATCGCAGGTGTGATCGATCGGCCAATTAAGAGAATCCGGTCGCTGCATACCACCTTGTCCAACGGATTCCGGGACGATTCCGTGTCCGATTGTCCACCTCACAAATGGCAACTCCCCCTGATGTGTGCAGAATCGGATCAAAAAGACCCACATGTTGGTTCTCTGTCGGATCCGATTCTGGGCCCCTGAACCATCGGACGTGATCGATCGGACAAGGTGGGCTGCACACGATTCCGGCACGATCGTTTCGTGTGCACGCGCCCGGAATCGATCGGCCCGGAATCCGGCCGGAATCCGACCCGTGTATGGGGGCCTTAAGATTCTGGCCATTAATACCTCTAAATCCCTAAAAGCGCTACAAGATTGTATATCTTTTTCACTCTTTACCTAATGAAGCACTAAATGAATTAATACAATACAATACAATGAATACATTCAGCTAAAGGTACCCATACATGGGTCAATGCCCATTCAATGGACCCGCAATCGATCGCAGGGTGGTGACTAGAGATGGTTGAATTTTCCAACTTGCTGACTTTGTGAACTGTTTGCACAGCACTTGAATCTGGTATCATCACCAAAATTGCTAGAAATGTAGAGGGTTGGGGGAACATTTTTTTTAAAAAAGTTTTGCTCTAGCATATGTAGTTTTTCCACATCTCCAGCATGTTTAGTGATGATACCATTATACCATGTTTAGGGGCTTTTCACTTAACTCGAAATTGTCGAAATGGTCGAATTTTTGGCCATCTCTAGTGGTGACACAATTGTGATATCACCATGCTGCGCTTGATCGCCAGTGGATCAATTGAAGTAACCAATTTGATCATTTGGATGGGGACCCTGGTATGGGACCAGGATTTACGAACATGTGTGAGAATTACGAACACGTGAAAATAAATTTGTGTATGGCGGGCTTTATGTATTATTTTTTTCATGACTTGTCTTAAGGTACCCATACACTTGATCGATGTATGGTCGACTAATCAATGTGCACTATTTTGCGTGATCGATTCCCAGCCAATACTTTGGATGGGGATCCTGGTCCACATTCAAAATAATGGCAATCAAACAGGGATTTGCCAGTATGTTGGTTCCCTGTTCGATCTACATATGTTGGAGCAGAATGGATCGAACAAGTGTTTCCTCGATCGATTCTTGAACGCTCAATCATTCAGGAATCGAGTGAAAAATCAACCCATGTATGGGTACCTTAAGAAAGTACCACAGACAAGACAGGGAACTATACTGCCATATAAAATATGCATTCTAAAACCCCAATACACCCATAGATTCATAGGTGATTTTGTGGGCGATCAACTAGGATAGCACCTAGGTTGGACAATGATCCAACTTTTCTGCTCAATTGCATAACTTTGGATCCCCATTCAAAGTATCTGACGGCGAATAGCGCACACAAATGATTCAACGTTCCGCTATCGTGTCAGGATGTATGCATGTGGGGGGCTTTACTTTCCCTAGATTATGCATACTGAGCCCATTGCATTTATCTACTTAGGCTACACTATTGAGTCCTAAAGGTATAAATGTGGCAATAAACAGCAGAAAATTAATAGTAACAGGTTGTTTTTGTGGGCAACTGCACTCTTATTAATCTTAATAAACTTCTTGATTTGCAATCAAATCCATTTATATGCAGATGTTAACATATTTCTGCTCTCCTTCAGCTACTTTAAATTGGCAGTGTTGTGAAATCAAAGGTGAAACCCCAGCTGGAAGAACACAGCATTCATTTACAGCTCACCATGATAAGGTATTGTTGACTTTACTGAACAGACACCTCAATCCATAGCCAGCTTGTAGTAGACTCATTACAGCATGGTGACGCCACCAGGAATCCTGGTGCTCCACTACCACAGGCGATTTCTGGCATATTGTAGCAAATTAACTTGGAGGGGGAGGAGACTCCCCATCCACAGTAACTGCCTACAACAGGATCAGCCACAAATAGTACCGGCAGGATGGATTGCTGTGCAATCGGACCTGCGGGCTTTTTGGGTCGAAACTGCAAGTTGGGCACCCCTGTTGTTGCGAGCGACTGACCACCATGCATTTGTCATGAGCGCGCATGCCCATCGATCACCACCAACTACTGCCGGGAATCGCCATGTCTATGGCCGGCTTTATATATTATGGGAGACCACCCTTACTTTACCCTACCTTTGCTTCTCTAGGTGTCTAGGCTGGTAGTAAAAGGTCATCATTTAGTTTATATTAAAACTTATGAAAAGTGCTGTGTCACAAACCCCCACCAGCAATCCGTATCCTTGACACTTCTTCACAGTCGCAGTCCCGGTCCAAGCCACTGGGAGCCCTCAGTCTGACTTCCTCACTGTGAACAGGCCAAAATGGAAACCGATTGGTTGGAGGGGATGTGAATGCAATACACTATAAAATCTCAGTGCAATCTCGGTGATTGTATATGTATGTATCTCGGTATCACTGCCACCAGTCTGGAAAATGAGCCAGACGTCTTCTAACTAAACTATCC
>CM070032.1:90418290-90443479 GCA_036250615.1 Ptychadena robeensis | reverse complement strand
GGTCCAGCAAATGTGATGGGAAAGCCACACACCCTCTTCATGGACTTGTGCTGGAAAATGCATACTCCCATCCTGATGAGGTCATGGCCGGTCGATTGATGGTGGGGAGTCTGATCGATCGGACACGGAATCGTCCAGGAATCCGTGGGACAAGGTGGTAGGTAGCGATCGGACGGACTTAATTGGCCGTTCGATCGGACCTCCGATTCCCGCTGAGATCGCCGGAATCAATCGGATAGGTGATCGATCGGCCATGGAATCCGACTGTGTATGGCTGGCTTTAGACTTTGAGTTAAATACAAACTAAAAAACTGTTTTAAATAAGCCATTTCTATATTTTTTCCCATAAAGAAAAAGGCCAAATAGAAAAGGCTTTATGGACAAAAGCTGAAGGTTATTGTGAGCAACCTTGCTACATATGTAATATATTTTATCTTACCCAGTGATTGCTTTTTTTTTGTAGCTGGGTTGTTACTTGAAGTGCAAAAATTACAGATGTATTGACACGATCAACAGGCAAAAACAATCTGTTATAGGGGAACTCAGAAACCCGCTGTTCGCTTTTCTTCCCCCGGCGAACAGTACGGGTGTTCAACCTGTCCTGTTCTTCTTCTGAGAAGAAGGTGACTATTCTTCTACTGGCCAGATGATGAGCAGAAAGATCCGGCCAGTGGAAGAATTTTTTCAGAAGACCGCAGAGAGAAGCCAGTCTCCAGTGAAAAAAATCTGGAAGTGACATCAGTGACGTCCGGATATCGAAATCGGGAACTGTGCATTTCAGGCACGGGAAGTGACGTCACTTTTTTCAATTCAAATTCCCCATGAACAGGCAGGGAATTTGAATCTTCCCGCGAACAGGTGGACGTCGGACATTTTTAAAAGTCCAATCCGCCTGTCCGCGGATGGACCTAGGTGAAGTTCGGCCATAACTAGTTATTGATAGTTAAGGCTGTGTAAATTCCAGAATGTTGCACCCATGATCAGTTGAAGTGAGCTACTTTGATTATTTTGTTAACTCAGTACCCACCTTAGTTCCTGTCCCACCTTTAGTAAAGAAAAGGGATACATTTAGCAGCTAGTAATCAATCAGTTCTTGAAGATGATGTGTAAAAATTGAAAAGCTTAAAGGTGAACGCAACCAACAACTGCTTAACATTTATAAACAGACAGCTAGGTCAGTCCTTGGCAGACCTTCTGGGGTGTAATGGTTAATGGGTGTAGTGGTTAGTGGCTGAAGAAAGGGCTACCAGAACACTCAAGGCTCAATTATGTGCATCTTGAAAGCAAGCATGTCTCGCCCAACACCATAGAAGTTCCACAGGACAAATTGCTAAAAAACCTAATTAACCTTAAGAAATAGTGTCAGTGTGAACTGTGCTGAACTGAGCTCTACAAATGCCTACAATGGACAAGAGCATGAAAACTGGAACATGGAACAAACTTAACTGGTTTTAAAAATACATGTTTACCTTTCGATCATATGGATTGCCAGGTCCAAGTGCATTGTGTACCTGGGCTGTGCTAGAAGAACAGGTTTGGTGCATAAAGGCCCCATCTCCCAACTCAACAACTTTAAGGATCTGTTGTCTTGGTACCAGATTTCACAACAGACCTTTGGAGGTCTTGCGGAGCCAGTGTCCTTCCGGAAAATATTCACAGTGCACTTATACCACATTTTGTTTGGAAACAGCCTTAAACCAAAATTGATATTATTTTTTTCCTCAGAACAATGTGAAAAAACTTTACTTGAGATTTTGGCAAATTTCGTAAAAAGAAAAAAATTTAAAAAGCACATGATTTTCTCGAGGCAAAAATCTGGGGAAGGTTACAGAAACATTTCTGCCCCTTTAAAGGGGCTCAGTGGCCTCCATCCTCTGTAAGTGGAAGAAGTTAAAAACCACCATGATTCTTCCTAGAGCTGGCCAGCCATCTAAACTGAGTGATCAGGGGAGAAGGGACTCAGTCAGGGAGGTAATCAAGGACCCAATGGTCATTGTTTCAGATCTCCAGAGGTCCTCCATAGAGAAGAACCTTCCAGAAGGACAACCAAAGGTGCATCGACAAAGTATTGAGCAAAGGATGTAAATACTTATGTACATGTGATTTCTCAGTTTTTTATTTTTAATACATTTGACAAAACCTCAAGTAAACTTTTTTCACATTGTCATTATGGGGTGTTGTGTGTAGAATTCTGAGAGAAATATGAATTTAATCAATTTTAGAATAAGTGATGTGCTGTGAATACTTTAAAGATGCACTGCGTATACATCAGAGAAGTAGGTTTTAATACTAATAATGTGGCTGATCAGGTTATATAATCTTTTTAATTGGTCTTTTGTTACACTCCATCATTAAGAAATTATGTGGATAAAAAAAGTATCTCTATATTTGGAAGATTTTTAAAATAAGATAGTCAGGCAAGATTGACCATTTGGTCTTCGTTTGTTTTCAGGAATCTCTTATGTTTTTCTTGCATCAGTATTCTATCCTAGGACATGTCTTGCTGCAGAAATGACAGATGCTTATATGATTGTTATGTTCAATAACATGCAGAGATTAGCCAGTGCTTACCCAAGAATGATACTCAAACAACGGTTATAAACTACTATAAAATGTCACTAAAGGGTAAGCACAGAATACAATGATAGAGACATTTGTTTTAGCTATGAGAGTCCTGGCAGAAACACATTAAGTATTGATATAGCACTGTTTACTAAGATGTTGCTATAAACACAATTCTAATCTGTCTTAGAAATGTTTAAGCCCCACTGAATAGCTGAATAGTTGGAAGGTTCTCTCCCAGAACAATGCAGCTTGTTTATAATTACTCCTGTTCATCATACTACTAAATAATGCAAAATATAATGGCTTAAGTAAGGCAATGAGATGTTGCTGTTTATAGCATTCATATTTTTTTATGTAATGTTCCATCTGATCAGACTCCTCTGTAATTATAACTGTTACAATGTATTTACAGAACTATTATTTTGTCTATGGAACATGTGGTTAGGTGTATCTCACTTGTTTGCATAGAAAGGGAAACATATCTAAAAATTGTCAGTTCAATAAAAGATTCAACAGATGAATACACATACTAGGCCATAACAGGACAATGTAAAGTGTAAACCACAATGAAGAAAAAAAAGAGAGAAAAAAGTGAAAAAAAAACAATAAATATATAATTATGCCCTCCTTTACTACATATTTTTCCTTAGTTTCTTAAACTTAGTTTAGTATACACTATTGTTTTTGCATGCAGATAAAGTATAAAGGCCAGTTTCCTCTACTAGTATGCACTGCAGTTTAAAGGTACTCATACACGTATAGATAGCCAGTCGCTTCCAGTGATGACGTCACACCATTCGCAGCCGTCGACCTTCGAAGATAGGTTGGTCAAACCGGCAACGGACATGTCTCTAAATTCCGGTCGATCATGGATGGGGACCACCAAGCAGTGCACAGGGAGACACCCTTACTGCAGCCAGCGCTGCCTGACACATAGCTTAAAGCCGGGACAAAGCTTAAAGCCAGAGAAGGGCCAAGCACGAGGTGCTGTGCACCTCTCCTTGCAGGCTTCCTGTGTCCCGCTCTCAGTTCTGCAGTCAGCAGCTCCCAGCCGTTCTTCTGAGATATTTTCCTACGTAGGAGTGCAGTTTTGAATACGTTAAAAGTGCCTAAAGTATCTTTAAATCCACGATAAACCTATAGGATGTGCACCTTGAGCATTGACCAAAGGCACAACTACACTCAGCTGTAATGTATTGTTATGGGGTGTAAGGCTTCTATTACATGCCTGGGGTGAATGTTGGGGCATGACCCATGCCACAAGGAAGTAAGGCTATATGTACACCGACAGACAGCAGCAGGAAAAGTGACAGTGCAAATCTAGTCTTACTTTCTTATGACCGGGCGCTCCTGTCTGCAAGTACCTGCAAACTTGATAATGCTCCCATGACAGGTCTATTAGGTGGCCTCATGTTGTGTTCGCCGGGCGGTTGTGCTAATCACTCTTAAAAAGTTTTTTTCAAGGCCATGGTAGGGGGAAAGGTGATAAACCCCTAGAGCACAAATGGTAAAAAATCCCTTTCACTTAGTAGAAAACAGTCCCTTATATTGTCAGTTAATATATTTTTTACTCTATTTGCTTGCATACAGTTTAGACAAAAACTATCTGGACTAACATGGCTAGGTTCACAAATCTATGTTTCCTTTACAAGCCTATGTGCCTCCTTACAATGATTTTATTTAATTCAATGTCAGTCAAACAGAACAATTATAATGGATTGTCCCAACAATAAAACTTCTGGTTTATAATTGATGGTATCTACCAGGGTTCACCAAGTGCAATTATTTGTAAACATGGAAATTGCCTTTTTATGGCCAGCATAATAGATTTAAATCAATTATAAAAATAATTGCCCCCTTTTATTTCAGGAAAGATGAAATGGAAGACACCGCTGTATTTTGGACTTCCACCAACATGCAGATATAAGCATACTTCCTTTGTTATGCAAAGTCATGTAAGTAAATACATACAATTTATGGAGTTAGCTACACAACCCATCTTTGGATTGGAATAGAGGACACACATATGAAGGTCATATAAATACTTTTGAGCCTTAACCCTTCTTTTTCAACTATTTGGAGACAGGTCATGCCAATACAGATAATATTATTTTAATTTCATATTAAAATTTCAGGATATTACACAGCACTATGCAATAAATTAGGGGAGCAGAAGACAAACCATAAGAAAAAACTATCAATACAAACCATGACACATTAAGTGAAGTGGACCCTGTCTATTTGAGCTGACATAGCAAATGGGCAAGCTTCTCCAAGTGCTACAGTCTTTATCTATTTCAGTCAAAGGAATTGGGGGTACAAAGCTAATAAATTGCCAAAAGCACAATTCACATATAATCTGTCTCTGTTATCTAAAACATCTATCTATATTTATTATATGAGAACACAATATCCTGTTATTAGGCCGGACAACAGAAAAGGATTTTACGGAAGGCATAATTGCCAACAAACATACTTAACATTTAACGTTTTTAAATTAATGCAAAACACCATACCAATATTTAATATTCTGCTTGGTACATTATAGTTTATCTGTGTTTGACCAGCTTAGCCTAAGCTTCTGTGGTGATCTGTGCTAGTACCACTTCAAAGACTTTTAGCTACTCAGAATTGCATGTAATAGCCTTGAAGCATACACTTTATAGTTTTCCTGTACTCATTATCACTGACAACTTACCTCATTTGCACTGTGTCTTTTTTTGTGAGACAATTATCATAAAATATGTTGATTAAAAAACTCATCTGTCTTAGTAAACCGGTCCTTGCGTGAAACAGATGTTTGTAGATCAAAGATGATATACATTGATATTTTCATTGGTATTAAATGCTGCTTTGCCGCTTTTATTTTAAAGCTGTACATATTTGGTGGAAGGAATGAAGAAAGGGACTTCAATGACGTCATGGCTATGAGGCTTATAAACCCATCTGACAGACAGCCCAGTGAGTTGCTTGTTGTAACAAATGTATCATTAGGCCTACTTTAAAAGATGTATTAAGTTAAAATGTAAGAAGAATAATACTATTTTTATATTTAAATAAAATAATTTTAATGAGAAAATCAATACAATGTCTATAATTACCTTTCATTAATAATTGCATAATATATGCTTCCTTACAGTTATGAAGGACATTCTCTTAGAATGTGGAATTCCAGGCATAAGCAATGGGTATGTACGGTACTATGGACAGGCATCTGTACAAATAAATAATTTTCACTTACATATCATTTGTGTGTATGTGGAGGAGATGGGATAGAAACGCATATAGGGTTTTAAAAAAAATATAAATAAAACAAAAGTTGTTACCCAGTGGCGCCACAGTGGTAGCCATGCTGTCATACAATGGGCATTTTAGCTGTAACACAACTGCATCCGTTGCCAGTAATAAACAAACTGTGTTGCATGGTATTAACGCATTAACGCATAATGCAGGGCTTATATTTACAGTTTGAGAGATTTTATATGGAAACCTGTCTACCTTGCTTTAGTGCAACACTAGTGTTCAGGGGCCCTAAATGAGCTTTTATTCATCTGATTTCATCATCCTGATCTATTATCTATACTTACTATCTGACTCTCAAAAAACAATTCAACCTTCACTTTCCTAATATCTCAAATGTCCATAGTTTTATTCCTTCTGCTTTATATGGCAGGATTATATTTCAATAAATAAAATAATACTGGTCCATATTTATTATAAGCTAACCATATATTATTTTGTGATTTTTAGTTACTGAAATAATTATTTTCATTATACAGATTTACACCAACTAAAATTCCAAAAGTGAAGTATTACTTAAGTGAGCCACATCCACCAAGTTTCTCTGCAGCTAAATCTATTCCTGTAAGTGGAGGTCATCAATTTTTTGTAGAGTCTGATGTGTATAATTGTGCTAATATGCATAACTTGACTTCATTTTAGTTTTAATATAACTTTTGTCATAAACTGACCACTTGGAAACGAACACAGGCAACAAATCTCCATCTCACACCATTTAGATAATGTAGTTTTCATTTATTGGTGCTCTTATGAATCATTATTTACACAGTACAAGCAGATCAACAGTATTTGTTCCTGAAACCGCATTGGCTTTTTCTAGATTATGTTATGAAACCACAAAATTTGGTTTTATGGTATGTGGTACCCAGTAACAATAACAGTAAAAGGACATGCTTTGTTAGTCATTACAATCAGTGGCCAGCAATAACACCACATTCTATGTAGCTGGCACTGCCTAGGCACAACCATGCAATGTCTCCCATTGTCTGTGAATGTTCTTACTTTAAAGGCAAGGCTTGTATTCAAGGAGCAAACAAAACCGATAATTGGCAATTATTTAAAGTGTGTGTTAATTATTTCTGATCTCTTTTTACAAGAAAGAAGATGGATATGGCAAATCTAATATCAGCATGTCAAAGTAATGTTGTCATCAACAGGGCAGGAGAAACATATGGATATGTAGATGATAAACATTTGTAAATCCACCTTGCTCCCTTTACTTGACCCCATGGATATTGCCCACAGCCTGCAATAAGGAGGACTAACAAGCCTTGGTTCTATATCTAGGGTGGATAAATATATATATTTAACTCTATCTGACCTTATTATTTTCAAGCGGAAGAGCTAAAGTATTTGCATTGTAAAATACTCCTTTGTTATAAAAATGAGTCTCCTTCTGCTTATTTAAATATCATTCATTTCTCATCTCATTTTGAATTTACAAAAATGGTATAACATTTATTTTCATACTAATAGGTATATATATATCAATGGATGTCCAGGTAATGAAAAGTACAGCTTTATCCTAGTCCAGTGCATCAGTGTCACAGATCACCACAGTTCTGTGTCTGTTGCTTTAAAAAAGAGTCCTTTCAGCCGTATTTAAGAAAGCCTCGGACAACAGAAAGTTGCCTGAGCAAGGTCTTTTATGTCTTTGTTCCAAGGCTCTGTGCATGTTATACATGTTATTCTTAAGCAGGGAACACACGTATAGATATGGGCCAGATGGCCTCTTCGAGCAAGTCTCCATGCAAAACATCGTCAGAGCTGGAGACACAGCAGTGCTGCGCTTCCAGCTCTTCCACTATCGGGCAGCAGCGCGATGACGTCATCACGCTGCTGGTGGGAACCTTGAATGGCTTCAATATTGAACCATGTGTTCGACTTTACTCTCTGATTTCCCGGCTTCTGATCCTTGGCTTGTTGTCTTTGTCTCATCCCTTGGCATGACTCAGTAATTGTCAGCTGCTAACTGCAAGGGTACATCTTAAGCCTGCAACCTGGGAACCATCTGCAGCAAAGGCCATGCTCTGTGATTTTTAAGCATCAATCATTCTATCAATTTTCATTTAAATTGTCTTGTGTCTCAAATGTGAAAACATTGCAGATGATGTATGATTAGACTGCATTATCTTTAGAATTGCTTTTACTAGATGAAGCTCTTTAGGTCATGCCATATTATTTGATAAACAAAAAAGTGTACAAGTAGTTCATGTGAAAAGCCCAGTTTCTAGTGAAGGTTCATTTTGAATGTTTCATAATCGATATGGATGTTTGATGGGTATAAAATTTCCACATAATAGATTAGATTTGTATATATTCATAAAATTATTGTGTATATATATATATAGGAATTTAAAGAAAGCAGCTTCATGTTTCTACGTGGCCAAGCAATAGAGAAGATAAAATCAGCCTTTTCTCTACTAGATGCTGAATTTGAAAAGTTTGATCTGTAAGTATTTATTTTTTTTATCTTTCTTTCAACTTTTCTATAAAATGTTTCAACTATGACAACACAAACAGAAAGAAAATATAAAGCAGTTGGGTATAGAGCTATAATCTATTGAATGATATACAGTTGCAAGAAAAAGTATGTGAACCCTTTCGGATGATGTGGCGTTTTAAATTGCTCATAAAATATGCTCTGATCTTCATTTAAGTCACACTAATAAAAACAGTCTGCTTAAAATAATATTACACAAAGATATTACACATTTTCATGTTTTTATTGAACATAAGATGAAAACATTCAAAAAGTATGTGAACCGTTGGACTTAATGACTAGTTGACCCTTCTTTGGCAGCAATAACCTCAACCAAACATTTCCTGTAGTGGCAGATCAGACCTGCACAACGATCTGGAGTTATTTTGGACCACTCCTCTTCACAAAACTGGTTCAGTGTAGCAATATTCAATGGGGTTGAGGTCATTACTCTGACTGGGCCACTTGAGAAGATGTTTTGTTCTGTTGAACCATTCTTTTGTTAAAGCGTATGCTTTGGGTCGGGACCTCCTGCCAAGCACTGCGCTTATCGTAGGGGGTCCTGTCGGATGTGGAAACATATGTTTCCACTGCTTTTTTAAACTGCCCACAGTTTAAGGAGAATTCCAGCAACATAGGCAGGAGCGTGCCCTATCAATAACCATTACAAAGATGCGGAAAACCACGCCTGATTGCTGATCTTCTATGGACACGTCTCTGGCAACACTGCACGATGCCGTAATAAAAAAAAAGTCACTTCGTGTTTTAAACAAAGTGGCGCGGTGTGCCTCTAAGTAAATGGTGTGTCAGTTTAATTTAGTAAACCCATAGCTTTCTGCATGAGTAAAATGCAAGCTCACATTAAAATAGGTTGTGCTGAGAGATATGCAGGTATACATTGCTTTTGTCCAGATTTCAACCACTCACCTTACTGCAGTAAAGTAAATAAAAAAAGATAATCATTAATATTTTGAAGATAATTTTAAAACAGATTCTAGTATTTTTTTCTTTGCCTCACAAAAGCTAAAGAGTAATGCTTTTCTTATGTTTACATTTTTATTTGGTTTTCTTTGATTTTTGAAATTATATCCTTCAAAAGTATAGTGTTAATGTGTTTGTTCACCTGCTCACCCACAATCTGTGCGTCCTAATTGCCCTAGTCAGATTTCCCATGAAAACATTCAATATGTGGAGTTGGTCCTCTGCTGCCTCCATCTGGCTGCTTTGTAACAAAAAGTATAGGAAAAAAGAACACATCCTAATGTTTACTAAAATATAGAATAATATTCAGTATATTATTCATTACATAAAGTCTACACTCATACATTCCCGCTGAAGGGGTAGGCTGTATGTTATTCATTTATAAGTTCTTACAATGTATCATTGATATATTTTTTTTTTATAATTAATGATAATTTTAGCTGGTAGCCCTTACAGGCAACTTTTGAAGTTATCTACGTCTCAGGATTCCATTTCTTTTAACTTGTTTATGGGTTATAGTAAAATTACGGGTTCTGTAAAATTAGTTTGTAAATATCAAGGTGTTTTCTCCAGTTCCTACATGTCTGTAGGAGATGGAACTCCTGTTAGTCAAAACAGCCTTTGTTATGCTGTTCCTGACTCCTCCACATCTCCAGATGTCCCAGTCAATAGGAGCATCAAAATGCTTATACAGCCTGAGACCCAAACCATAATCTAACCTGGCATGTGCAAAATGAAAATGGCAATTCACACTGTTCTCTTTACCCCAGCACTGTCTGTCATGTTCTGTCTCATCACAGCTCTTTTTGTCTGTCCCTATTTGCTTCCTATGCCTCGCTCTTATCCCAGCGAAGCTTAGATAAGAAGGTGCAAAAGACATATGTGATTAACTAAATAAAGATTCTTTGCTAAATGTCTAACTGCATTTGTGAGATTTCAGATATCATAATGCTGCACAATTGAGTGTTTCCAAAACTATAAAATACAACATGTTTTCAGCATTTACAGGAAACCACCTGCTACCTAATACAGTTGCAGGTTTTAGGGAAGTTTACATATATTGTTACAAATTATATAAAAATTCCAAACAATTCTCTGAATAGACTGACAAACTTTGGAGAGACACATTTTACAATCTGGAACTAACAACTTACCAATGACATATGGGAAGAGAGATGAGTCTGCGTCACATAATTGTTGTACTGAAATACAGATTGTAAATACACAACACATCTTATCAAAATAACATCAACTCACTCACGCTATTACTGTTGTGAGCTCGGTCTGTTGCTGTAAATATAAAAAGTGACTCCTCCCGAATGAAAATAGCTGGATGAATTTTGTCTCATAAGTTGGTCAGTGGGTTCAGAGAATGAGTTCTGCTAGTATTTACACATATATTTAAGTTTCAGCTTTGTGCCTCCTTTGCTGGAACATGCTGTATATTCACTATATTTATACATATTAATGACTGTCTCTTTATTTTTTCTTTCTTCTAATTTTCTCTCTAAAACTATGGGGTGCATCTTATAGAGTAAAAGGTACAGTGAATATTTATGTAGCTATATATTCTGTAGTACAACACAATCTACAGCTGATTATTTTTATACCTTTAGTGAAAAAGTGAGCCTTGCCCAGGAGAAAGCAACATTTTATCAAGAAAAGGAAGAATTTCAAAGGCTATACAAATTTCAACAACAGGTTTCTATCGATTTACTTTTCTAAAAGGTACCCATACACGTTGCGATTTTTCGTGCAATTTTAGCCCTTCCGACCGATCCAGTCGGTCGGGTGGGTCATTCGTTCAGGATTCATAACATGGGAATGTATCCGACCGATGCCGTTTTTAGAAAAATCGGCCGAAAAGTCGCTCGGGTCCCGAATGATGATGCCCGTAATTTTCAGTCGGCCCGCCACATTTAAAAGACTTTTATAAGATTCCTGATACAACCGGCCGTGACTAATTGGCCGAAAAATCGTGCATCCGACCGACTTTTAAAAATAGAAGTAAAAGCAAAAATCAGGAGTCGAAATAGAATATCGAATCGGTCCTCGAAAAATCGCAACGTGTATGGGTACCTTAAGATTTAAAAATGTGGCTGAAATATTTGAGCCAGAAAGTTTAAACATTCTTTGTTGATTCAATTCATCCATGTTTAGGAACTCCAAGAAATGTTGGAAAAACATAAGATACAGAATGAGGCTTGGCTCAAAGCAAGAGCAGAAGAAAACGATAAGGAAAGACGAGAGATCAGTAAACTCAGGGTAAGCTGCAGAAAGCATCCACAAAAGTTTAAGAATACACCAGCATAGCTTGAATTGTTTTGCAGTGTCAGCAGGATATGTTTAGAGATTACTTTGTCCTTTTGGCTGGTTTTGCTTACAACACAACTCTATAACAAGTTTTTCGAATCATGTCAAAGTCCAAGCTGAAACACAGAGGGCAGGGTTTTCTAACTACCATACTCAAAGGTCACATATGGGCAAGGTTTTGGTCTTAACAGATATCTGTTTAACACTTGTAAACTACAGTCTACTTCATTTATAGCGGTCTGTTAGAAAATTATTGGACAACCCTGACCTATACTTAATGATAGTGGTGCAAGAACGGGGGCATGTCTCTATCTCAGAAGCAGGTGTGGAGCCATATGTATGCATAGGTGTCTGTGTCTCAGAAGCTGTGATTGCTGTGTGGAGCCAGGAGAGGGAGGAGTCTGTGTCTCAGAAGCTGTGATTGCTGTGTGAAGCCAGGTGGGGAGAAGTGTATGTGTCTCAGAAGCTGTGATTGCTGTGTGGAGTCATAAGGGGGAGGGGTCTGTGTCTCAGAAGCTGTGATTGCTGTGTGGAGCCAGGAGGGGTCTGTATCTCAGAAGCTGTGATTGCCATGTGGAGCCAGGAGGGGAGGAGTCTATGTGTCTCAGAAGCTGGGATTGCCGTGTGGAGCCAGGAGGGGGAGGGGTCTGTGTCTCAGAAGCTGGGATTGCTGTGTCGAGCCAGGAGGGGGAGCAGTCTGGGTCTTAGCTTAGAGGAAATGTTGGTACTTACTTCTGAATATACCTAGATGGTTTGTCCAGGTTTCACATTAAAACTGCTCCAAAACTAAAGTCAGAAAAACAAAAGTTTGATACAAAATCCAGTCTGAAGTAAATTTGTAATAATAATCAGCTGCATGGTGTAACCCACAATGTCTTCTAATTACCACTCAGGAGGAAATTCTCCTACAACAGAAAAAGTTAAAAGAAGAGCAGCAAATGATTGAAAAACGCAATCAGCAGTTGATTTCTATCATGCAGCAGTTCAAAGGAATGTGAACACCAAGAAATGTTGACGTCAGTATGTCTTCTGAGAAGTCTAATTCAATATTGTTCAGCCAGAAGTTAACAAAAAAACGTGACTTATGTATTTCTAAGATTTCTTTAAAAAATAATCAGTATTTTATTCACAACGATTCTGGTTTTATAGCACAAAATCTTTTCAGAAACATGTATTTTTTTATTTATATATTAAGTATTTAATCACAACAAAACACTATATTGGAGTATTATCAGCAGCTGCAGACATTGACAATGTGTTTGTATTAAAGGAAAGTCAACGCCAACATAAGAATATGGATGGAGGGTTGCGTTTTGAAAAGGGTATTAAACTTGTAACTTTGATGGCTCTAGATTGGATCAATAAAAAAATGAATTGATGAAACATTTTCTGTACCATTATCCCGCCTGGTGGTCTGATTCAATCCGTTTCTCTTTGCCAAAAAATTTAATCACCCTGGTGGTCCACTGAGATGCAGATTTCGGTCCAAAAAAGTTGCATAGGTTAATTAAGTTGTATAGTAGATTTTTCACAAGATGGCGCTGCCAACGTTTCTCCAGCCAAAGCTCAGCTTCGAAATACAGTCCAGGACAAACAACAGCCCAAGGGCCAAATGTGGCTTGCTGGCACGAGTGTAGGGCAGCTGAAACTAAAATATGGCAGGTCAGTTTATTTATGTTCCCTCCTTGGCAGTGTGGTTGTTTTTTATGGAAAGTGGTACAGCAATGTCCATGCTTCACATCATCAATAAAGTAGATGATTCGAGGAATTAGGATCCCTATACCGTACGGCCAATACAGGCTGTGGCCCTTCTGTCAAAATTAGGAACCCATTGTGGCCCACCAGTCAAAAAGTTTGCTCACACCTGTTTCTAGGAGGTTAAATATAATTTGCAGCCAGAACAGAAAGTACATATAGATATAGAGATCTTCTCTGCTTGATTGATGATACTACCACACGGTGTGATTAATTCAAAACTATCAAAATGCCTAGAAAATCCATAACATGCTTGCACAATCTACTGAAATTTATCAACAAGTCCGATCACTGCTTCATCGATATCATAAATTTTTTCTTAAGACAATCAAATGGGGGAAAATAGAATCAAACCTTGTCTGTTACTGATAAGTCTCTGGTGAAAGGTTAAAGCTTTGACAAATTTGACATTTGCATATTCACTTAGCCAAGTGTAGAGTGCTGCTTACAGGTCAGTCATCCAATTCCCGGTAAAGGTAACACTACCAACTACTCTGTTAGTACCCACTGTTCTCATGTGTTAAATAGTCTTTTTTTTTTTTTATTACACCCAAATAGAAGTTTAGACCTGCTATGCAGCTTATGAAGGTAGGATATCAGGTCAGTCAGACACAAAAACAGGGGTTATAATATGACCTCCAATGGCTCTGAAGCATCGAACTATGGCTAGGGCTACACTATGTTTTACTATGCAGTGAACGTGAGGAAAACCACACATTAGGGATGACCCTGGCATTCCCCTTTGGTAATTGATGAGGCAGTCTTTACCAGCGCATCATGACCTGAGCCACGAGGCATCCTGACAGACGCAATGCCCGACCAGACACAATGCCAGAACAGCGGGCAAACCATGGGCTCGTCATGCTGAAGCGTCCATAACACCACCAATGGTGCAAGTGTAGACCCAGCCTAAGATTATTAGCAAGATAAAACATGAGGGCATACAACTGAACACCACACAGCCCATCTGGCTTCACCTGTCTTTAGATGTAAATGAATCTATTCAGTTACAATATACAAAGCATGGCTACTGTGAGATTAAACAAAAAGTCTACAAACAAAAAAGGTTGCACATAAAAGAATTTATTTTACACATTTTCAGGGGAGTTACACCAGAACTGTATTAAAAAATAATACTTACAGAATTAACATATGGGGTAGAGTATATCTGTAAATGCCAGTAACAGTTTACAATGTAAAACAGAAAAAGAAAACTTGATGAAGGCATAGCTTTTAGTTGTTATCAGCATACACGTTACGTTTGATGCACATACACACAGTTCCACTCAAACTGCACTAAAGAAAAATGCACACAAAAAGGTTACATATAAAAAAGAGCCACAAATCATTCATACAATTGTTCTTTCTTCAGACGAATTGTACCCCTTGCTGTGAAAGGGAAAATACATTTCTAAAGATTTATTACGAACCATTTTCTTCCTCCAAACTGTTTAAAAGATGCACACAGTGCTGCGGCTAAATGAACAGAACGCAGTTTTGTAGTTTTATTCTAGCCATTGTGCACAAAATGAAGTTATTCCACAAAGGAAATAGTGTCACACTAGAAGCTTAAAATCTCCCGGTGCTAAACACTTAGTATTGCTGAGCCAGCATGTTCAAATGGCAGCCTTATGAGATTTAAGGCTGCCATACACGGGTCGATGCACATGAGATAGAGGAGCAATCGAGCCCAGCGCGATATCGAAGGAGTTCTGCGTCATCGAGCTCAGCCGATGCTTTGCAATAGAGATTGACCATGTCCCACAACCCTGTCTTTGAGCGGGATTGATCTCGCTCGAAGACAGGGATGGCCGCATTAGATATGTGCTAGAGAAATAGCCGTGCTCAAAGCAGCCATCGATCTAGAGCATTATCTGTGTATGGGCACCTTTAGTTAAATTAAGTTGAGAAATAATTTTTATTTATAGAGTTCTGTATGTGAAGAGAAATTAAACAAAAGGATTGGAAACAAAAAGGATTAACAAAGTAGTTTGGCAAGTTAAACATAAATATCAATAAGCAGTTATTCAGAGATGATAAAGTCAGAAGATATTAACATGTCCCTTATATTACACTCCTTGATGATGATTTGTCTGTAAATCAGAAAAGAATGGGGGTTGCGACAAGCGATAATCTGATTCTACACTGAACGTAGCATCTGCAGAACTGTTAGACACAATAGCAAAGCCATTGATACAAGCAGACTTACAATATGAAGCAGCCATTGCTTACATCCTTAATTCATGCCCAACGTAAAATATTGCACTCCCCCTGTGAAGATCACCGAGGTTAGAGTGTACACAAACTTCATTTTAGTTGTATCATGGTTAGCATTTTGGTGCAAAAAAAAGAAAATACACAGAAATGTGGAATTCGAGACATGTCAGGTTTTGAGCTCAAAACCTGCAATTTCTGTTTGAAGTTTCTATAGACTTGAGAGTTCTTTGAATTTCTTAGTGAAACTCCTGTACAGAGGTGAAGTTACAGATGCAGCCATTTGCTTGATTTAAGTGACCCTCAAAACCCCCCATACACGGTCCAATTTCCCTACAATTGATGCCAGATTCGATCGTATTTGTAAGCGATGTTGGTTCGATTGATCGAACTGCATATAAAATACCCCCACATGGAGAAACCGATTTTTTGGTCAATTTCAATTGATTTAGGCCGATCGAACCATGTGGACAGGCTTTAATATCCAGTTCATCAACTTTAAAATCATAATGGAAAATCGAAACATGTATGGGGGGGGGGGTCCCTTTAATTGTATCAGTGATCTGAAATTTAGTATCTTGCATGAATAGGGAAAGGTTACATTTCACACCAATACTCCAGGCAAATATAAACATACAAATAAGCTGCATTTAAAGCATAGGTGTAAGATGATATGAGCCACTTGCACTACCAGGACAGCGGACAATATTGTTACTGCGCTGACTCTAGGTCAAAGTCCAGATGAAAATTGGCAGTAGGTCCATGGAAGCCTGACCGAAGAGGAAGAACGATGAATGATGCGGACCATCACAAGAATAACACAAGAGGCACCTAGTGCCAGAGAAAGTGGTGCAGATCTTTTAATACTTTATCATTTCATCTGTGGTCCCGAATTAAATGGATAAGCTCAAAAGTACAAGAAAAAAAAATTCTGGCAAGAGGATTTTCAGATGGCTTAATGCAAGATACTTCCAAATCTGCACAGCACACATCACTAAATCGTGATAAATGGGTCAGAATGCCAGAAGAGGTAGCTGCATTTGGTATTGGCTAGAACACAACTTTCAATATCCAAGTCTGAGGTGTAGTTGCCAACAGCTTATTTCATGCTGCCATAGAATTCATAAGGCATGTAGACAATTAATAAATCACAATAATTAGGAATTCACAATCCCCTCAACTGAAGTGGCAACTTTTGTTAAAAAAATATTAAGCTGAATGTAGACATGAAGATAGCTTAAAGGCTGATAATGAGACTTAACTACAGTAAGTAGTGAAGGCCAACATCCATCCATAACTGCCCATAGATTAAGTACAGTTGGCTTGTCAGCTAGGCATTTAGTGTGCGTCACTAGACAACTTTAGCAGTTTTCTAACTTCCTTAAAACAAGCCCTTTACTTTAACGAATGGGAACAACAGCTAAAACATACACAAATATCACCAAATCGCAGCAACATTTTCCTGCATAGCCATTAGGAAAGGGGGTTCAATAAATTAAAGTACGTTCAAAAGGCCCAAACTAGCTTTAAAAGCTAACTTTTCTTCTATGGCATACTGAGCACCTTGTGTATTTGTACATCACAAACTGTATCTTAGCCAGAAGATACAGAGTTCCATATTGATTTATTTATGTTCAGGAACAACTTCTACTCACCCTTCTTTCAAATGAAAACGACCAGTTAGTCAGAAGTGGAAAGCAGCACTGGAAGTAGTAAGGTAGCTGCTATGCTACATGTTGGACACCTATCTTTCTGATAAGCATCCTCCCAAACTGTTCTGAAAACAATAAAAACCTAGAACTTTGTTGCCATTATACTGCAAAATACAGTGTAAATCACACATAACTCTGACAAACAGACTGCAATGACATACATAAGCTATATTCATGAACTGTGAATGATCTTATTTCTTTACCTAGTTAGTAGTAGTCACATTAAACTTGACTTGACTAACACATTAAGGATTTCGAAGGAATCCAAGCACTGAGGAAACAGCTTGGATAGATTTGTAGTAAAAAAAAAGTGTAGAAGATGACAATCCAATTGATATTACCATCAATATTTATGGACGCGGTCTATACTAGTCAAATATAAAGTCTGACACTTGACTTTGTAGGTCACAAAAAGGGGAGGGTGGACGGACAGTGGGTTCCGAAAGTTTTTCAGACCAACGGTCCTTCCGATTTTTCTCTCTGCCATAAGGCAAAGACACGGGGACTTTAAATGTGACCAGCCCAGCTCTTGAAATAGTACCTCAGCTGAGGATTTTTGGAAAAACACATAAATATAGTAAAATTGTGGGTACATAGAAATAAAAATTAGGAGGTCATACAAGGTTATGCTGATCATGTCACAATCGCAAAGGTGACTGTATAAAAAGTCCAAATGATCCTTAAAAGTTCAAATCTTTATTGTACTGATCTGGGCAGTAACATTCGGTTGTCTCGATGTTTGTTGATCCATCTAGGGGGCTCAGCTAGTTAGATTGTCCATACAAATAAGTAAGGAACCCACAACCTCTGTTGAGGTTGTGGATTCCTTATTTATTTGTATGGACAATTATGATCAGCATAACCTTGTATGACCTCTAATTTTTATTTCTATGTACCCACAATTTTACTATATTTATGTGTTTTTCCAAAAATCCTCAACTGAGGTACTATTTCAAGAGCTGGGCTGGCCACATTTAAAGTGCCTGTGTCTTTGCCTTGTGGCAGAGAGAAAAATCGGAAGGACCGTTGGTCTGAAAAACTTTCGGAACCCACTGTCTGTCCACCCTCCCCTTTTTGTGATTTTAATTTGGGATGGTGGCCATTCCCTTGAAGGTGTAAGTGGTATTCTGTGTTCATACTTGACTATGTAGGTGTCAAAGTTTTGATGCTTTTCATTCTCCATTATTATGACTTTCTTGCTTAGTGGGCTTTAATTTTTCTTTGCAGTCAGTAAAGTTTAAGAATACTAAACAAAAAACGCTCATGTATTTTTTGGGGGGCGGGGGTCATTTGCATTGAAGTCATCTGCAATATAAAAAGAAAGAAAAATTGCAAGCCTCTAAGCCCTAAGCCTCTCCACACATGGTTTGATTTTAGCACAATCGATCTTTGATTAACTTTAGATCTTGATCATGCAATTGAACATCGATCGTAATTGAATTCCAATTAGTACCATATGGAGAGTTCAATCGGAATACGATCGACGAAAGCAAAAATCATATCTTTTTAGTTTCGATCAAAAAACACAGGAAAGAGTCATATATAAATGTGCTCATCGAATACAATCGACCCGACTAACAAACAAAATGCTACGATTTTCCAAATTTTTCAACATGTCCAATCACTTTTCGATGTTTTGAACATTCTGGAACAATTTGGATGTAAACTAAAATGTAAACTTTGATCGCTTTAAGTCAATTGAACACTAAAAGTCGAGCCATGTATGGCCAGCTTTAGTTGAATAACAAAATGTTGTCAAACTTATTTTAACTGGGATATGTCAATATTCATCCATAAGAACACAAAGTTAATTAGAAAAGTGATAAGGATAAAATAATTTGGGTGCAGAAAAACAAAAAACAAAAAAAAGAAACCAAAACAGAAAAGCCAAAAACACTTAAACATGCAACTTTATTTTGTACAGTTAACATACTACCTAGGCATGCAAAAAGAACGGTCTTGTCAATTATATTCTTTATATATATTTTTATGTAATATAACATGGCAGTCTGTTATCACACACACAAAATACAACAACTGTACAGCAGGAAAAACAAAACAAAAATGAACGTAGTGTACAAAGACAATTTGTTTCAGCTCTGAGTACAGCCATATTTATGGACAATACGCAGTTACACCCAGAAACTGACCAGAAAGTAATCATATATGCAAGCTCTGCATGCACATCTGAAACACAAGCCCTAACAAAGCCCACCAGAGATGAATTCCAAGTCCCTCACCTGTTAGACCAGACGCACGCAGGTTGAATTAAAAATGTAACAAATGCATAAAAAAAGGTACAGGAAAATGTGTATAAAAAAATCTATTTACCATGATATTCTACAGTTAAAAGATAAAATATAGCCTGATATAATGACAGCAAAAATTTAAATAAAAACCGCCAAAAACACACTGTAGACCAGTTAACTATACAAAGTGTGTGTCCCCAATTGCACACGTGCACATTTATTAAGTGTTACAAACTAATATTGGGAAGGGGGGCTCACGGAGCCAGGCTCTGCTTTGAGATTTACATGCAGGACTCTTCAGAGTCAATAAAATTCACTTTAGAGATCTTCAGGATAGAAGCACTTGCAAATCTATGCACTTTGTTCAACACACAAGAAAGCTATATATGTTTTAAGAACTTAGTGTGTAACAGACAAAAAAAGGACCCAAGAAGCAGTTTACTGATTACATTAGCTTTGGTGGACCAAAAGGACACTGAACTGCAATGGCAGCAATGGTTACAACTGTTACAATAATCCTTAGTGGGCAACATAAAATAGGCACGTGCCTTAAGGCAAAAGTAAAAATGTAGCTAAAAACAGAAAAAAAGCTACAAAATGTGTATTTCTAAGGGTGTAACAGTTCAACAGTCACATGCATTAACAGGATGTAAATGCTTAAGAAGTGCATCAGAGGGGGAAAAAATCAAAGTATATTGGAACTTTCCCAGTGGACATTCCTCTTTACACATCTGCTTCATATACATACAGGCGTTTGCTCTTTAAAGCCATGGCTTTGAGAATGGCAAATGTTGGCAAACTGTATGCTGTAGACATTTTAAATTAGGAAGTTGACCTTTCATGTAAGGGGTTAAGGTATAAATATTGGCACAAGTCTATTTAGTGTTCACACCCAAAACGGTATGGCTGCTCAATTTCACAATCCCCAGACAAGCAATACACAAGGGTTTTTGGACACAACATGTTAAAACATGAAGGTTATAAGCAGTCAAATATGGACAACTGATTGATTGGTTGCAATATAGATAGTTTAACAAGTTTTAAGCCAGCAGACCCTTCTGCCTTCCAAATAACTGCTGATAACTTCCAAACCGCCATAAGGTGAATGAGGCATCACTTGTGCTGCCAAACGTTAACAAGCTACATATATGCAGAAATAAATGCATATACACTGACAGCACTGGGGAATGTGAAAAGATCAGTGTGATTTGGCAATATGTAACATTTTCTATTTGCAATAAACAAAAGGGGAAAAAATTGGTTACTACTTTAAAATGTAGAGAAAAGCTAATGCGGAGGACACTGTAATGCTGTACTCTCTTATTGTCTCTATCCTAGCACCCATCATCCTCACGTGAACAGTCAAATGGACTATGGACTTATCCTGGACTCCAGACTGTAGAGGCATGTATATTTTCCAACAACTAAACAAGGAGCAACAACTGTTCACTCATGCTAGTGAATGAAACTGGATCTGCTAATTATGTTTCACCTTGTGGGTAGGGTAGCAAGGAAACCAAAAGGATTTAAGCGATGTCAAAAGATGTAGAGACCGATTGCATTATAAAAATACTTCTCTCAGATGTTGTTTTATTTTGAAAAGTGTTCCATGATTGTGGACTTCAAAAACAAGTTACAAGCTTTGCTCATAATTTTATTCATTACACCATGATAGTGTTTCATAACCAAAAGGGAAAAAAGGAGCTTTTACTGAAAATGGGCAAAAGAAATTGAGGGAGGGAAAAAATAAAGCTTCAAAGGAATAACATGTGAAGCGTTCCCACTACACAGTTACACAATGTAAGACAGAATTAACACTGGAAAAATACTTTTAGCACATCTTGCATAACACAAAATTGCCCCACAATCTACAATATCATGTGAATTCCAACCCAATGGTAGAAAAAGGCATCTTTGTTTGTAGTAATACATTTGATGTAGGTAGTGACATCATGGTGGTTGAACTTTAGGATAATTTACTGCCAATGGACATCCCCTGTGTGTGCGATGTCTAATGCATTAAAAATGATGGAACATGATATAGAAGAGGCACACACTAAAACTTCACAGTGCAATGTTTTGATAGATTTTAGCACAAAAGTATAATTCATCCATAGCGCCTTCAACAGGGATGCTGGAAGCTAAAAAAAGGGACAGACATCTACAGTGGCAACGTTTGATATACCAAACAGTGCCTTGTAGGTAAGGAAGGAGTGCTTAATGAAATACATGATTTTTTTCGTCATAAGCATTCACATGGCTCTTCCGTTCTTCTTTTGCCCTTGTATACCTACTGATTTGAGTTTCAGGGTTCTGTTTTCTGTTTTGTTTTCCAAAAGCAATGTTCCCAGCTTCAAACAGGTCAGTCGCAAAAAAGTGGTTTATTCCTTTTTAAGGAAGAATGAAACAAATGTTTTTCACAAAAATTCTTCTTTCTCCGTGTCTTTTTCTTACTCAAATAAGAGATTGTGAGTTCGCAGGAATATCTGAGCTTTTCTGTAATCAGAAAGCAGGATTTTCTTTTTTCTACAAATATTACACTCCATAAGTCCATTTAGCTTGGCAAAAGTTCAGAATGTCACTTAGGATGTCTTCACCAAGTCATAGACATAAATATGGAAATCGTCATCAAACTTTATGAAGTAAACTGAGGGTTTGGCTTCAACTTGATGAATTACCATGCCAGTCCTTTTTGATCCATCTTCTTTGGCGTATTCAACCTGTTTCCCTACCAGGCTGTCCACAACCTCTCCCGGCTCCCTCTCAGTTGGAGGAGAATCATCTATGAAATTATTGCAAAAGGGGAAAAAAAGAGAACATGAAACAGCCCAAACTGCAATGAATTTGCAAATGCAATAAAACACAAATGGCTTTGATTTCAAAGAGACTTGTGGGGTGAGAAACACAGAAAGGCTATTAGGCTGTACAGAGCTTCATTAAATGGCTCCAAGTTGCCAAAGAGTAAGATCAGAGTAGAACCAAAACTGAGAAACTCAAAAAGTACCAAAGCAACGGTTATGCCATAATGGGCAGACAAGTTGCACTTTATGAAAAAGTAAGACCGCTACATGAAGAATGTTTACTCTTAACTTAAATAAAAGTATTAAAATAGCCAAAGCCATCATGCATATATGCCAAAAACTGTATTTCAGGAGAGGCATATCATACAAACTGTAAAGTGTAGTAGAAGCGGCAATGTTTGTGGTCAGTTTTTGATTTTCAATAAACAAAGTATTGCCAGCAGAAGCAAAATAACAATTATTAATATTGGAAGATTTTCCCTTTATTTCCTTAATTAAGGTATTTTTTTTTTTTAGGGAACACAACATGTTGAATTTATCTTCCAGGTTTTTGCATTCCAGGTGATACTGGAGATCATGACAATAAACAGACAAACAGAAACATTTTTAGAATGGTTCGAACTCCTTATCATTGTATATATAAAAAAAAAACTTAAATATCCTTTTACATATTACCATAACCAGAAAAAAAAATTACCATGTTCATAAACCTGCTTTCCTTCTGCTACTCTGGAATAATAACCAAGCCCTAAAGGCATGAACTTAAGCTCTTTTACTGTAAAGCTTGATTTTGGTCACTTTTGGACTTTTGGACCAAAATCAGATCAAAAGGAACCGATTTTCAGAATATCCAATGAAATGATCATTCTCACCGCTTGATTGAATAGAAACATAAAATGGCCCTTCTACCCTCATTTGTTTACCAATTTCAGTGAGCATAGGCTTACCTATTAACAGATATGCAAAGTATAAAAAAAAATATCCCTTCCTGAAAAAAAGTAATTCATTACCATTGGCTTAGGGTTGCTTTTCAGAATGTCCTTACTTACTGGAGTCAGGCATGATGCGAAGATCTCCTTCTTTATAGTCATCTAAAAGTTGATACATGTATAAGACAGGGTCCTTTTCATATGTTATATAAAACCATGTATTCATGATAGGTGCTCTTGCTAAAACCATCCCTCGCCATTCATCTTTAGAGCCATCTTCTGTTTCAAACATGTGCTCCACAGCTTTACCAATCATTGTGTCAGCCAAATGGGCATCGCTTATTCGGGATGAAGCTTAAGAAAAAAAAGAAGAAGAAGGGAGTATGAACACATATGAAACAAAGTTAAAACATTTAAACAGGATATTTAATATGAAATGTATAGCTTTCCCTTTTATGTAATTCTAGTGCACACTGCACAGAGCCAGGCGGGGAAGCTTTCAGTGGCAGCTCCGCCACCTACTTTAACCTAAGGAGCATGGAGCTTTGAGCAGCAGTAATGCACAGTATTTATTGGGGATCAGACACTACACTATATAGGGTGCATCCTATACAACCGAGTGTAATGGTTTTAAAATACGGTATATATATATATATATATATATATATTCTATTTAAGTGCCTTAGTGGGAAACATAGCTATATTAATGACAAATTTGCAAAGATACATTGGCGACATAGCGCTGCAGGATAGGAATCTTTCTAGTAACTGATTGAAGACAGAATAATGTGTATGTAAATCAGGGGATGCAACCATAAAAACATGGATAAAGGGACACAGACTACAATGTTTGGAAGAAATGGAGAAGAAAGGTAGAGTAAGGGGCACCTTATTGTGCAAAAGAGAAGCCATAGATTTGTGGGAAGGGTGTGCAATATGTAAAAAATGTGGATAGGTATTAGGTTAGGGATAATAGTCTATAGTTTCTATAAATATGTAAGGCTTTTGTGTCAGATTATTTTGCACATAATCCACATGAGGAAAATGCTCAAATTTGATTGCTCTTGCCTTCTTTATGTACTTCACATACATCCTGGTTATACATGTTAAGTGGGAAAAGATTACTAGACATATTCACTGCATGTGAATAGCGATTATGATGATGTTTTAGCACTAAACACTATGTTAATTTAGAGAACCTATGATAGATCAGATCACATACTAACAACTTTTTTAGTGGTTAGCTACTTCATCTATGTACTTTTCAGGTGACAAATACTAGTAAGGTTCTACAACATTTGCGGATATAAAGCATGTGCAATAAAAATAAAACCAGGTAAAACACAGAAGGCAATCCATTTGCTTCCATCATCACCTGCACAAAGCTGTTAAGAAGTACCTGAAAAGCATTTTAAGTAAACATATAGCAAGCATACTGTATTAAAAGGTATGGTCCAATTTACAAAACAACCCACTACATTTGCATGAAATACAGCCTCTAAAACGAGTTTGGGGCTAAAGGGGAAAGCTGTTACTGTAACTCCCCCCCCCCCTTATTTTTGAGAGAAAAGTAAATACAATTAAAAAGGCACAGCTAAACATATAAAGTGAATATACAGCACGCTCCAACCAAGTAGACAGGACTGGACCATGTAGTATTCACTCTTTATTCCTCCAGCCAAGTCAAAAGGTCAGTGTTAGAAGGCAGAGTTGCTGTGCTATTGCACACAGGAAGTTTTTTTTTCTTTTCCTATACATTCGCTCTAAGATGTACAGGTGTTATCCAACCAATTTTGTGGGGAACAAACTATGTTTTATAGTGTGAAAAATACAGGGAGTGCAGAATTATTAGGCAAATGGAGTATTTTGACCACATCATCCTCTTTAT
>CM070032.1:90365172-90408327 GCA_036250615.1 Ptychadena robeensis | reverse complement strand
GGGTGTTTGGGCCCCTAGTGGGGCAGTTGACATGCTGGTAGTAGCGTGGCAGCTCTTGTCCGAGATTGGCCTTGTTGAAGTTGCCCACTATTACGAACAGGGAGTCCGGGAGGGACGACTCCCATTGCAAGATGGTGTCCCTGAGTTCCAGCAGTGCTGAGTTGACATCGGCATCAGGCGGGATGTACACGCCAGCGAGAACATAGGAGGAAAACTCTCGTGGTGAGTATGCAGGCCTGCAGTTGACAAGTAGGAGCTCAAGGTCCGGGGAGCACCGCCTAGTAAGTACCGAAGTGGTGGGACACCAAGAGGAGCTGATGTAGAAGCAGATGCCGCCCCCCCTTTTTTCCCCCCCGAGAGGAACGGGTCCCGGTCTGCACGTGTTAGGCAAAAGCCAGGAAGGTCAAGGGCATTCTCTGGGATGTCATCGTGTAGCCATGTCTCAGTGAGGCAGATTACAGGGGTGTTAATGTCATATTTCCTTTTGCCACAGAGAAGGCGAAGTTCATCTAGCTAGTTGGGGAGGGAGCAGACATTGGCCAAGAGCACTGAGGGGATGGCAGACCATAGGCCTCTCTTCTTGAGCTTTAGTTGAGCATCAGCGCGGCTGCCTCTCCGCCGTCTGTTTGCATTGGGCCAAGGGGCCGAGTCTAGGAGTAGCCGGATGTGGCGCCAGACTAGTTTTGGTAGGAGCCTGGCCACAGGGGATGGGGGGACGCAGTGTTCCCACTGAAGTAGCTGCACCCTGGTATATGTGATGCACCTTGCAGCTGTCTCCAGATGTGTGGCTGTCATCTCTGCTGGATTGTGCTGGAGCTTTTAGGGTTGTTGCCTGGGTGTACTCAGTAGATTTCGTCACAGAATTATTTTGGTTCTGTGGAAAAGATCATCTTTTCCATGCCCACTCTGGACCCTATTTTGGTCTTTCTGTGGATTAAAGCAGCCTTAAGCAGAGTTATTGTTGGATTGTCAATTAGATAAGTATTTGTGTTTGGTATACAGGGAGAAGTGTCCCTGCGGAGTGTAGGTGTTTACATTAGAGAGGACAGAGGAGATGGTTTGATAGTCCATTCTTTGAAGCTCCTGCAATATAGGGTTTGTTTAGAGTCAAGGTGTTAAGGTTCCAGCTCTAACTTTGGCACCCTGGAGAGATCAAAGGGCTGTGTAGACTCCATTGTCCTTACACAGGGATGTATGGCAGGACAGTATGACTTTAAAAAACAGTCTTTTGGGAGTTCAAAGATATTATATAAAACATTTGTAGAGAAATATAGTCTGTTGAGCATAGATGCTGTAGATAACTGATGAAAGTTACTCACAGGATGGAGCGAGGGCAGGCGCAGAGAGGCTGAAAGTCTTTAAAGTCTCAGGTCAATTCCAAGGAAACTGTGTCCAGAAGTTAGTGATTCCATAAATGATTCCATGGAGGATACAATCCAGCTTAAATCTCTGCAATCCAGGAGATCCAGATGTTCTGAAGGGTTGAAGGTGTTGCTTGAGAAGTGATGAGTTAGAATCCGCTGAAATTTGGGTCCGGTCTTTCCATTAAGAGGTTTGAAAAAGCAGAAAATTGATGTACTCTGTGGAGCTGTGTGCCGAGGCAGCCTACATGGGCGCCTGCATCCCTCAAAACTTCATCCCCACTGTAAAACAAGGCAGAGGGAGTATCGTAGTTTGGGGCTGCTTTGCTGCCTCGTGGCCTGGATGTATTGTTGTCATTGATGGAAAAATTAATTCCAGAGTTTATCAAGACATTTTGCAGGAAAACGTAAGACCATCTGTCTGCCAACTGAAGCTCTGCAGAGGATGTGTGATGCAACAGGACAATGACCCATAGCATACAAGTCATTCAACAAAAAAATGGCTTCAACAGAACAAAATTCACCTTCTGGTGTGGCCCAGTCAGTGTCCTGACCTCAACCCGATTGAAATGCTGTGGCATGACCTTACTAGAGCTATACACCAGACATCCTCACAGAATATTGCTACACTGAAACAGTTTTGTGAAGAGGAGTGGTCCAAAATTACTCCAGATCCTTGTGCAGGTCTGATCTGCAACTACAGGAAATGTTTGGTTGAGGTTCTAGCTGCCAAAGGAGGGTCAACCAGTTATTAAGTCCAAAGATTCACATAGTTTGTGAATGTTTACAAGTTATGTTCAATTAAAGCATATGAAGATCAGAGCACATTTTATGACCAATTCATGCCAAACGCCACGTAATCCCAAAAATGCCCGCCACTAAAAACGCGTGAATCCACCTGCCTAAGTGGGGACTGGGTTTTTTAAATTGACCTCCCTAGCAGTTGAGACGAATCCTGTTTGTTCGCTGAACAGGGTCCTCTCAACTGCAGGGGAAGTCGGCAGCGGGGAGACCCCATGTCTGCAGCGATTGTCTTCATCGCTGCAGCATTTCCAGGTTGGCGGCCATAGACCTCCATGTTAATGGAGGAGCGCCTGCTTTCCCTCTCACGCAGCTGTTGTCAGTAATGACACCAGCTGTGTGAAGAGCTCCGGAGAGATACCAGAAATGACAAGCAGTGTACTGTGTACACTGCTTCGTTCGCCCGTATCGCGCACAGGCAGTGCGCTCAGGAAGTTAATGGCAACGGCCGTCCGCGGTCACCACGGCATGTTTCAAAACCGTGTCATCCGGCGGCCGGTTGCACAAGTGGGGACAAGCCCTTATTTAGGGGAGACTTCTCTTTACCCTACAGATACAAAGGGAATTGAGGTTATATCTTTCTAATATGAGGGAAATGCATCCAGCCATTCCACTGGAAAATTTGTGTGCAAAAGGCCCAATGAAATAATAATGTTACTTTGTATGGCGTGTTAGATGCTCTATTTTTCTGTCTGGCTAATAAGCTTTAATTCTGGTTAAAACCGAAAAAGTATGAACGAGGGTCTCCCTGGTAACCATCGTACAAATCCTCATCTTCCAGCTGCTGCTTCTACCTAGCAAATCACTTATAACATTATAGCTGAAGTATTTCAAATGTCTCCAGTGCTGTACTTTGCCAGAGATGCAGTTGCCAAATCACATTTTAATAATGAATGTTAAACTAGAGTGTTAGCCAAATTACAAATACTCTATGGTATAAAAACAGAATCACAAGACTAGAACTTTAAGAGGAACATGCCTTTTTTGTCTTTTCCTCCAGAAACATTCTCCTGGATCTCGGCTTGTCTTTTCACTTTAACATTTTAAAGCGCACTTAAACTTACCTTATGTACTTTATATCCCTCTTTGGCAAATAACCCATTATTTGGTCAATCTGTCCAAAAAAAAAAAACCTTAGCCCCCTGCCCCTTTCTAAGAAAATGCCACAGCTGTGTAACACAGACAGTAGTAGATCCATCACTTCCGCTTTACAAGCCTATGGTGTGACGAGTAATTGTCATACTTCAGCATAGAGTTTGCACTGATCTTTCTGACAAGTAACAATGGAATGTTCACAGTTTCAGACAGAAAGGTAATTTACACACTTGTCTCTACCATGTACGCCTTTCTAGTGTCCAGCTATCAAAACACAGACCTCTTGACCAGGGCGTCATAAAACTTAGTTAAGCTAGCCACACACGGTTCGATTTGGGTTCAATCAATGCTCGATTAGATGAATTTTTTCATCGATTGAACGAAAATCGAGAAATGCCCACATGGTACGATCGACGATAATTGTTCGATGAAGGCAGAAAATCGAATCGAATTTGGATCGGACATGTTGGAAAATCATCGTCGATTGTGCCAAAATCGTTTTATAATCGTGGATGTTTGTGGTGTTTGTCCTGGATCGATTAGATTCGATATAATAACATAGACCACTTCAATCTGGAATTCAAACGTTTCAATACCAAAATCGACGATTTTAGTAATATTTTGGAATCGAAATCTCACCACAATCGCAAACTCAATGTGGGGAGTATGTTGATGCGATTAAGATCGATTTTCGATTAGACGATTGAATTCCTCGATCTAATCAAGCATCGATTGAACCAAAATTGAACCATGTGTGGCTAGCTTTAGGGATTCTCTAGCTAGGACATCAAAACAGACTTTTCATCAGGCTCATAAATTAGTCATCCTGGCTATATGAATAGGACAGTTCATACATAGTGAAGGGAAAATTAAACGGTCATTTATCTCTTGAATTAATAATGATCAAAATTGATAATAAATATATAATTCTGTAAATGATACGATTTAGATGCTTATAATTTCAGGTGAAGACTATGTATAAAAATATGGTTATTGTGAAATCAGATGTTCCAATGCTGAAATCAGCATGTTCCGATGAGCAGATCTCCAGTGTTTGGAGACCATACTGGAACTGAAAATGTCAATGGGTTCAGAGTGACATGTATTTCCAGGGAGATATGACAAATCAGCATTAGTATGTCAACTCTACCCCTTCTTATGAGAGGGCTGACCGATTTAGATTGGAGAGGTTGGCCAGCTCTGGTTACTACTTCTCCCTCTGAGGTAGAAAGGTTTAAAACATTGACACCCTGAATACTGTTGTCTTTCTTTTTGGGTCCTTCAACCTCTTATCCTCAACTGCCTTTTTTGGTTCTGGTTTCTACAAGACACATCTCCAGAACAGACCTCTGGTGCTAACCATTATTTGGATTACATAGGACAATGTTCTCAAACTTTAGATTTCTCAGCAGAGACATAGTAATTCTGAGAGACTGATGAGGCCCAAAGACTTTTTCCTATTTTAAAACACATTTATTTTTGCTACTCAATCTTTGTTTGTGTTTGTTAGTGTATTTTACTTTTTCTATAATCTTTTTTATGCATGATTTTATCTTAAATTATTTCAATCATTTTGGTCTTGTTCTGAATGACCCAGAAAAGAATCTAGTAACCAGTGCATATGAACAGTAAGTAGATATCCTTTAAGCACAGCTGTGGTTCTTTTTTCATATCATGCAAAGTTCATAGTATTCAGTAATTATACATAAACATTTCCTTACAAGTAAAATTACAAATTTGTGATAGCTTTTTCTTTTCCATAGCAAACTAAAATTTTGAGTTACTTCAACTATTTAAATATCAATGACAAAGATTTGCAGGGTGTATGTATGTACGTATATAGTCAGGGGTGCACATAAGTGGTACTCTGGTACTCAAAAGGGGTACATTATTGTTACAAAGCTCATATGCATACTGACAACTTGGAGGCACTCTATGTCTGGGCGGCAGCAGCTAAATGTTAAATGTATACAATTCATGCCACTTGGATATCTGCAGGGAAACATAAATGACTATGAAAGGTTGCTGTTAGGGGTGTGAAATTGGGAATGTAAATTACTAATCCAAAAAAAGGTTGGACTTCTAAGGGTGTTGGAGATCTGGGGGTGAAAGTCAGAGTAGGCATATATAAGGGTAAAATCCGACAAGAGAAAAGCACTGTGTGACAGCTGGAATGTGACTATGAAAGGTTGACATTTGGACTGCAGGATCTCAGGGATTAGTTACAAAGTCAGAAAATGGAAGGGTTGTACTACTGATGTATGAGATCTAGGAGTTCAGTGTTGTACTGTGAGAGTTAAATGTGACCCAAAGCCAGCTGGTGACCTGTGGATGAAGAAAGCTTATCGGAGGCTAAATAAGGAACAGGGAGGTCCATCTGCAGCAGAATCTACCATGCAGGAAACAGAGGATAGTGAAGGAGACAATCAGGAAGACCACCCTTACATATGGGGCGAGTACCAAACACCATCTCCTGGTACTCATCTGAGGAGCTCACTAAAAACGTTATGTGCACCCCTGTATATAGGGATGTATGCATGGTGTTCCTAATTGGATCACAGACAGTAACAAAAACATCCTTTAACAAATTCAAAATTTTGCCTTTTTATATAAAAAGGAACATTAAATGATAGTCAAGTAAAGCTTTGTATCCCTGTTAAACAACACTAAAAAAAAAGAAAAAATATTCAGAAAAATAAATTTTAGAGGCACTAGCCACACTAAATAAGGTTTCTGTCTCAAATTTCATTATAACGAGAAACTCTATACCCCATAATTCATGATAACAGGTTTCTTATTCAACTGAGAATACAAACGCTCCAAAAAGCCTTTAAATCTACCTGGGACAACTCCTGGGAATAATTGTTAGTCAAGGTACAAAGGTTTGCTATACTTCTGGGAAAAAGACCCTAGTACATATATGCTGGTGTACAACATTAAGAATTGCGTAAACTAGACATCTTGGTTCATTTTCACGGCAAACACAATTTTAAGAAAAACTGGCACACATTAACGGCTACTCTAGCCATCTCTGGAGTTTCTTGGTGCATATAAAACAAAGCAGGGAAAGTCATGGCAGGAAAGTCAAACAAAGATGGCAGGTTAATGACTAAGGTTTTTATTGTCACACAACTCTGGCCAACTACAGGCTCCATCACACTATACACACTGGGCTTTTGGCAAAGCATAGGTGTTGTGGTGTGCATGGTACACAGGTTTCCATATGCTTGTGTTTCAGGGCCCTTTCACACTACATGAAACACAGTGCGTATGCTTTCCATAGGAAATCTTTTCTACCATATACTCTTTTTTAGCATTTACAATAAACTAGTATGGAAAGAGATAACGCAGTGCATCCAGTAACTAATTGTGTGTGTACTGTACAAGGTGCCCGTTAGTGGCCGATAAAATGCTCAGCTTCTGTGTGATAAAGTTAGTGTCAATCCAAGCCGACCCTTAAGGTATCTGACAGTAGTCAAATGCTCCCCATGGCACCCAATGCTTGGCTTGTGAGGACCTTTTAGTGCTGACTTTTAGTCCACACTCCCTTTAAAACTTTCAGGGTTCACATGATTATTTAGAGACCCCCACACACCTTACAATCTTACCATATCATTTCTGTACAATCCACTTTTCTTCTATCAAAACCATGTAATATGAGGACCTTCTAATCCTTCCACTCACTATGTATACTATCAGGGAGGACCCAGCACTACATCATTGTTGGTAGATCTAAAGGAAATTGTATGGAGTGATCCAAAGGTGTATGGGGGGCTTTATACTTAAAAAAACAAAAAGGTATAATATCAAGCAGGAATCCATAACTCCAGCATAGCACTGACTAAATCATCACCTCACTGGAAAAACATTAGCTTCAAGTGCTGTTTCTATAACTTCCCACTTTATCATAGAACCATAGTGAGACATGACTCTGTTCTATGGATGATTTGTAGATAAACAACAGCTACACACTAGGTGTCACACTACACTGTATGTATACACCTCACTATCATAACTTTGAAGCTGGCCATAAACATTCCGATTTAGCACGATCGATCTTCGATTTGATTTTAGACCTTGATCTTTTCATTGAACATTGATCATAATCGAATCCAAAATAGTACCACACGAAGGGTAAAGTAAACTTTGGTCGCTCGACCAAAGTCGATCGGACGCTAAAATCGAACTGTGTATGCTCAGCTTTAGTGTTTTGTATGAGTTTTTATTTTACTAGAACAAATTTGTGAGCCACACTTTACAACTAGGACAAAAGAGAATGGGTTCGCTCTAATAAGCCCCTTCTCAGCCCCTTCTCAGCATGCCGACCGTCACTTCGTCACTGACTCTGCTACATCCTTTAGCAACACACCTAACTCCTGTAATGCACATAGCACATGCAGATCCTATTCAGATCTTATGGTGCATGTTCACATCTAAAAAACATGTTTTACTAGTGTTTTGGTTTAGAACTTCCCTAGCAACCTCAGCTCATTCATCTTTTTCTTGTTTTAATGGCTGGAAAAAACCTGCTCTAATCTGAGTAGACAAAGCACTGGTAAAACAGCAAAGCCACATACAGATGATGAATCTTTGTTGCAAAATCCATTATACTGTTGGAAGAGGAGGTGTATGTGCACCAAGGAGAAAGAGAAAAATAAAACCACTATTGCAAATAATATATAATGACCCCGTGTCTATACAATTTGACCATATTTGTAAAATTCTCTTTAGCTTTACCAAATCTATGTAATAGAAGGAATATGCTTTAAAAATCGATTTAATTCAACTACATTGCTCATTGTAGAAAAAAAGACATAATATGAACAGTGTGGACAACAAAATCACAATGTGAGTAGTGTGGTCATGTCACTGAAACTTTTGTTGGACATATTGGCATGTTAAAGGAAGTGGCAAACTTTATAATCTACGGGCATGATCAACAGCATATAAACTCAAGCAATCAACAGAGATTAGGAAAGAAAGACCAAGCTTATTAGATCCGTAACCCCGGAAGTGATGTCGTGAAGTGTCATTTCCTGTATTTAGAATTTGGAAGTGTCGTTGTGAATTGTCAAATTCCAGAAGTGCCTCTTAGCAACATTACTTCCGGCATGAAGTGTAATGTCCCCTCCCTTTTACAATTCCTCACATCATTTTCACAAGCGGAGTTAGGAGGGATACTATTACCCCATCTCTACTAAGTTTGTAGGAAGCGAGCATTACCCTCCCTACTAACTTCCCACCCCACTTGTGGGCATCAGTACTGCTGCTTGTTAGCAGCATCTTGGATGCATTCAGTGAATGCTGCAACTCCTGTGAAATGGGCATTTGACCCCCAAGGGGATCCGTAAAAGGAGACCAAGTAAAACCTGACAGTTTCTACTTTTCCCCACAGTACTAAAAAGACTGCAAGACAACTAGACAAGACAAACAGGGGTCTTATAGCTTTGAAAAAAAACATTTATGAACATTAGATCTGCAGAGTGGACACACAAATACACATTCTATGCTTTTTCCTCCATTGAGCACATTTTCCACCAAAACAGGAAATACAGTTAAGGTTCCTTTTTGTGTTAGGGCTTCTTCACAATGCGATCTGATACTGAAACTACTCCATATGTAAGCTTTGGACCACAACACAAAGGCTGTGCAGTTTGTATTTGTGGTGTCATGTTGAGGTAATGGCAGCCAGATCCAAATCTGTGTATTGTGGTTGTGTGAGGTTTGGAATGCATTCCGCTGTGCATCAATGTACAATTCCTATGCATTTAAATAAACGGACAAGGACTTGCACCCTATTTCTTTAGTGTTTGCTTAAGATCCTTGTAGGTCCTTGCATTTTCCAGTGCAAAAAAAGTCTCCTGTGGCTTTCAAAATCTATTATATGACGCAGCTGATGTTGACACCATATAAAATGCATTTAAGAACACCAAAGAGAACACCAAAGTATAGAAGAAGGATAGAACTATACATTTTATAAAATTACTCTGGTGAGCAAATGGTTTCTTTGAGAACAAGACATTATTTTACAGAACCTTAAAACATAAGCATGCAAACAGGGAAAGCAGTCCTAAAATACCATTTTCTCCTCTGATTTCTTGTAGAAAAACAAAATATTGTCCAGGGAGTTTAAATGAGGGAATAACTGATTGCCTCTAAAAATGACATTTCACATATTTGTTGTAAATATAAAAACTACCTGAGCCTGAGGATTGTTGCTGTTAATTGGTATAATTCACAAATATTCAGCCAACAAGTGGCAACTTAGTAGGTCTGCTTTCTCATGATCTGAGGATGACGACAAGGTTGGAACTCTGTTCTGCCCATGGCAACTTCTCTTACTGAGAAGCCTTGCTCAACAAGCTGGCATGCATCATGAAGGTCTTCAAGGGAGGGGGAGAAAAGAAACCGTCTAAGGGAAAACAAATGAAAAAAGAAAGTCACACAAGAAAGTCAACAAAAGTACATCCTTCTTTCTAGGACACAATGGTATTGGGAAGTTTTCGCTAAGGTTGGTCTACAGATTCTTTCAGTTCGATTCTGTTCTTGAATTACATACAGAATTTGTGTGATGTTTTGTCTGGCTAGAAAGGTGGTGATACACTGTTGGATATTTCTGTTCGATTGATTTAAAATTAACATGGTGCACACATGGTACATTTGACTTAACGTGATCGTGTTGGTAAACTTTAGTCAATCGTACAAGTATCTGATGTGTTTTCTAGGTATTTCGACTTATCTGATGTTATTATGGGGCATACATCAGAAACGGACATTGCATTTCCCCACATGTATTTCACTTACAAAAAAGGATTTTAAAGACAAATACACTGGCAATTATTTATTCAAAAGACACATACTACAGTTATGCTTTTATAGGCAATATGTCTAAAACTCTTCTTGACATGCTCAGTAATTTTGGAAATAACACCATGTTCAGAGGATTTGCAATTTTATAAAAACCGTCATAAAGTCTCCTGAACATGCCATCACTACCAAAATTACTGAACATGTCAAGAAGTTTTTAAAATCTAGCATATGTAGTTTTGTAATAAATAATGTAATGGCAGAAGTGAACATCCAGACATTATTGAAACATTGTTTATAAAATAATACTACAGTCTTACTTTTTTAATGTGTCCAAAAAACTAGAAACTGTCAAAGTTTTCCCTATGTGAAAATACCAACATTAGCCGTGATAATAAAATGTATCAATATTTCTGCTGTGATCAGATACAATGTATCAACCTCTGAATGTGGATACAAGTGTCTAATAAATGGTGAAGACAGATGTCTATATGCATTTTTAATTATGGTTTTATTCATGCCGCAGATTGTTTGGTCTCAAGAGCTGCCATCCCACTTCTTCTATACTGTATAGAACAATATATTTGTATACAATCCCTATTTGAATATTATGCTCGTTACATTAGCAGTTTTTGTATTAAACTTATTTTTGGTGTGTTTGTAAAAGTTCTATGTTGCCGACATCACAGCTGTGCAGGGTTGAAAAACAACATGTTTTTTTGGGGGGGTTGATTGTTTGTCAATCTGAGTACATTGATGGACCCATAGCTCCCTATGCAGCAGCCTTTCCGATCGATGGATCTTGTGGAATCGGCCATTTTGGAGATCAGCTCATGTTCAAATCGACCACAAATCGGATTCCCAAGGTTGTGTTGCATCAATTCCTGATCCGATCAATTGCCAAGGGATCAGTGTGCCTGCAGTGATGCAGAATCACTGTAGGCTTGTAGAACAAAGCAGAGTATGCCCGATCCCGGAGCGGGCACAGTTTGATTGAAGAACAAACTGTACTGGGTTCGGGCAAAATGCCAGAGAGGTTAATTACTTTTACATTTGAACTGCCAAAGAAAATAGGAAGTCAAAGAATTTAGGATTAAGCTCAGTAGTTAAGTAAACATATATAAAATGAAATTAATTACCAGTATTTTGTTTAAGCTTTATGATGACATATACGCAGATTTATTTTGCATATATGCAGATGATATATCATGCATAATGTGGGGAAAGTTCTGTCAGGTTTTTAAGAGCAGAAGTAAAGCTCAACACCAGGCTTTTTTTAATTTTTTTTTTTTTTTTTTATAATTCTAGGTGCCCTATCCCTTCACAAGGAGTAATTTGCTCCCTTAAGTGTAGGGAAAGAAATACTCAACTGACCCCTCTGTACCTGCTCTACAGTGGTCCGAGGGCTCATTCACACTAGCTGTGTTGTGGTATAGCACCACAGGGAAGCTAGGGTCAATGCAAGGTACATGGGTTTTCATAGGAATTCACACTAGCCTTGCTCTTTCTGGTAATGTGCAATGCCTCGCATTACCAAAAACGGCTTGTGGTGGCTTCTAACTTCTTCCTGTTACAGATGATGGAGGCCACTGGGCTCATTGGTACCTTCAAAGCAGCAAAAAATGTTTGTTCTCTTCCCTAGATTTGTGTCTTAATTTGTGTCAATCCTTTCTCTGACTTCTACAAAAAAATTCCTTTGACTTCATGCTTGGTTTGTGCTCTGACATGAACTGTGGGACCTTTTATAGACAGGTGTGTGCCTTTCCAAATAATGTCCAATTAACTGAATTTACCACAGGTGGACTCCAATAAAGCTTAAGAAACATCTAATGGACGATCAAGGGGAACCGGATGCACCTGAGCTTAATTTTGAGCTTCATGGCAAAGGTTGTGAATACTTATGTACATGTACTTTCTCTTTTTTTTTTTTTTTTATACATTTTCCAAAATCTCAAGTAATCTCAAGTTTTTCATGTTGTCAGTATGAGGTGTTGTGTGTAGAATTCGGAGGAAAAAAAATTTAATCCATTTTGGAATAAGGCTGTAACATAAGACAAATAAAGTGTGGATAAAGTGACGTGCTGTGAATAATTTCCAGATGCACTGTAAGTGACTAAAGCCCCCCATACACGTTCCGATTTTGCGTACGAATTTTGCCCGACCGACCGATCGGGTCGGGAGATTAATCGATCGGGAGATTAATCGGATTCGGAATTATGTACCCGACCGATCCAGATTTCTCAAAATCGGCCAAAAAACCGACCGGGACCACTTCGGACCTGTCCGTAAATTTTTGGTCGATCTGCTGTTAATAAATAGGGTCGGGCTGATGGATCGGTGAAAATTTGAATTTTTCGTGCCAGCCGACCGACCGACCATAACATTTTAGGTGAAAATCGGATGACAGGATCGGACGAAAAATCGGTCGGGAGAATATTTGGAACGTGTATGGGGAGCTTAACAAAGCCTAAAATCAAACTTCCTTCCTAACCTTCCAATCACTATGTATTCTATCAGGGAGGACCCGGCACTAAGGAGTTGTTGGTAGATCTACTCTATATTTTTAGATCTACTCTATATCTTTATTCATCTCTACAGGAGTGAATGTGAAGGCACCCAAAACACAATGTGCAACAGGTTTGATCAGCAGGCAGAAATGAGCCTTAAACTTTAAGTGACTAATGCAAACAGCACACCTAGACTGGTAAATTCTGAAATTAAACATAAAAGAAGTATAATCTAAAATACTGGCATTGAAATGCCACACTCCCCTGCTGCATTGTCTATCATCAAACATTTTTTGAAAACGAACATGGTCATTATATGTGTGAAAGGTACCATCTTGCGTGTGGTGCTGTATTTATAGCCACAAGCTACTTTTTTCTCTAACCCCAGTCTTGTGATTGCTAAAAGAAAAAATCCAAACACTTCCACCAATGGTATGGTCTCCTATGCACACTAGAAGTTTCTATGGCAATACCTTAGCAGTAGATAGAGCAGAGATAAATCATTTATTTATTTTGTTGCTAATTAAGGCAATAGGAAAATGTATCATCATGAAAGACACAGCCAGACACGAGCAGAAGTTGCTTATGTGAGTTTAGCTGGGCTAAGTGTGGAAGTTAGAGCATGTAAAACGTTGGTGCTGTAAAATATATTAATATATAAAAAATTATATTAGAACATATACAGCACTATAAATGTTTGGCCATGTATAAGATCCACTTGTGATGCGCTTGTAACTATCTAACTTAACTATTGTAAGGTTATCAATGAGGATACAAGTCCAACTTGGCCTTCAACTGTCAGCATCACACAAGAGTACATGGTGTTATTTGGAAAGCAAACTCACCATTAACCTCCCTAGCCCTCAGCCTGTACTGTGCTGTTTTCTATGGCGCAGTACGGGTAATTGCAGCAGAGGACAAAGTACACTGTTTTTCGAGCTCTTCCTTTAGGTTGGCTGGGAATCCGATGCCCCACCATTATAATGGAGGTCTATGGCGCAGAAGGGGGGGATGCCAAAACCGATTGGCAGGTCCGCCACAATAGAGAATCGCAGAGGTTTTGTAAACAAACTCTGTAAGAACTGGGCTTGTCTCAAACACTAGGGGGGTCCAATTATACTCTAGTCTAAAAAAGGTATCAGTTTTCTCGATCAACCAGTAATTGGTTCCTGCATACCTGATGTGAAAGACAAAAAAAAAATCCATCAAAAGGTGATTGGAGATATCTTTTTTTTGGCGATAATTCAATTATGTGAGAGTTTTTCCAGGTGATGGTACTATGGAGTGTGCGCACAGTGAATGGTTAGGGATCAATCGCACTGTGGGGGACAAAAACAATCGCTGTTCGGCTTGCAATCACAACACAAAATCGCATTAGTGATCGAATAACAAAAAAGAATATGGCGCGTCTATGGCTACCTTAAGGGTGCATTATTATCAGTTATCTTCAGAAACTTAATATGATAATTATATCACCCATAGATGTATCAGTAACTTAGTTGTGAGAGTAAGGGCTTTCATAAACCATCCATTCTATTTATAAGAAAATAAGGTGCAATATTTGCACTACAGAGCCATCACTAAGGCTAGCCAAACAATGAGTAATATTTTCTGCGGAGAATCAAAGTATACTTTAAATCAAAGGTGCTAAACTCCAGCCCGTGGTACAAATCTGGCCCGCAGCGCAATTATATTTGTCCTGAGAGATCGTTGTTTAATATTTGCTCAGGAAATTAATGGCACAGATGTGTCTTCTTATTTGACGTTCAATTTCACATGCGTTATAGTATTACACTTTGCTTGTTCCAGATCCAATATATAAGAAAAAAAAATTAAAAGCTTCATTGTTTTATCTGATGAGAAGCAAAAAAAAAAAGTTTCAAAATTGTAGACATTTTTTCAGTGAATTTTGAAATTGGCCAATGACTTTGCCCAAGTTTTTCATTCTGGCCGACCTTGTGATTACGTATGACACCTCTGCTTTAAACTGTCTCTCAGCTGTACAAGTATCCGACAGGTTTTGTTTTTTTTTACTTTTAAACCAATTTCTATATGGACAAATTTGGGGGCATGTGTGCAGATATTTATAATCATTAAATGGGATATCAAGAGAAAATAAAGCGATTGAATGAAACAAACCGAATGAATTAGCCAATAGTAGTGGTAGTAGTCAATTTGTTTTCAATCATCAGGCAATACTTATATTGCAATGGAGAATCCATCTAACTAATGTCAACGAATGTATGGGTAGCTTGAATTAAAGATTTTACGACCACACTAGAAGATACAGATACTTACTAGGACACTACCTGCATGCAGTTTGTATGTTGCCCCCATGTTTGTGTAGCTGTATAACCTACCGCTTAAGCTGGCCAAACTCCTTTAGATCTACCAACAACTGTGCAGGGGTGCACATAAGTGGTCCTCTGATACTAAAAAGGGGCCAAAAACTAGCTATGCGTACCTGCATTATTGTTACAAAGCTCATATGCGTACTAACAACTTGGAGGCACTCTGTGTTAAATGTATACAATTTATGTCACTGGGATTAATGCAGGGAAATATGAATAACTGTAAAAGGTTGCAGTAAGGGGTGTGAAATTGGGAATGTAGATTAATAATCTGGTGTGTCAGGTGTACCTACCTCTCTATGTAAATAATAATCCACCCCAAAAAAGATTGGACTTCTAAGGGTGTTAGAGATCTGGGGGTGAAAGTAGTAGTAGAAGACACATGTAAGAGTAAAATCTGACAAGAAAAAAACACTGTGTGGCAGCTGGAATAGGACTATGAAAGGTTGACATATGGACTGCAGGTAGTCTCAGGGGTAAGTTACGAACCCAGAAATGTCAGGGTTGCACTCTGAGGTATGAGATCTGGGGGTTCAAACTTGTTGTACTATGAGAGTTACATGTGACCCAAAGCCAGCTGGTGACCTGTGGATAAAGACAGTTAATCAGAGGCTCAATCAGGAACAGGGAGGTCCACTTGCAGCAGAACCTACCATGCAGTAAGCTGATGCAGAGGACAGTGAGGAAGACCACATATATATGGGGCGAGTATCCAAAACCATCTCCTGGTACTCATCTGAGGAGCTCACAAAAGTTATGTGCACCCCTGAGTATAGGGTTTTCTGCGATTGAACACAGGTAGACTTGATTGTTTAGAAAGTCCCTCATTTGGTAAAACAAAAGGAGATCTAAAAGGTGTGTATGGGGCCCTTACTTACTTGGCTTCCCCCATATAGGCCTTAGCCTGTGTGCTTCTCTGATGGATGACTCTAGTCTGTTAAGCACTTCATAAGAGGTCACTGCCATGAGCATACAAGATAACATTGTTATAATGACAGCTTGAGGCAGATGACGGATACCTTCCCCTACCTAGTGTTCCAAACACACTATCCGTCAGCCTTCCATGAAAGTTTCTGTAATCCAGCCCCTGGTATCAACCAAAAGTGCAGGTCTCCTATATATGTTAATCAGCAACAGCTTAAATACAGTTTAATAATTATTTCACCCATAATTCAAGAGTTGACACTGAGCAGATATGCCTAAGGTTCTGTCATAAAAAAAAATTGGCACTGACACTGCACCATGTTATCAGGAGTTCAAGTCCAATCCATTCATAACACTACATCATACCTTCAAGTCAAATCATGCCTTGCCTCATCAACAACCTAAAACTAGGCAGTAAAGTTTTGCAGACAGTGCCAGACAAGCACTGGTACAGGGTACCACGATGAAACACTGCCGCTGCCACATCACAAAGGTAAAAACACCAGACAGATGATTTACATTGTTTTGAGGAGAGTATGGGGTCATTACTAAGAGACAGCGACAAGGTCACAATCATCGTTTCCTGAAAAATCAGTGGACAACCTTCATCAGCCTCCGACCATTGTTTCCAGGGATCCGAGGCGGCAGGGTGTGATGAGAACACATACCTGGGAGGTGTAAATGACAAGATGACAGGAAATGTATGCAGCAGATAACAATGATCCTAGGAGTAGTAGCAGTACCCCAGGGTGTACACACTACACTGATTCCAGCACACATACTAAGCCTGGGACTACAGCAACAATGCTGGACTGTGCCAATGCCATTTGCTGCATCCCTCCCCTCCCGAATACCAAAACATAAACAGCAGCTATCAGCCTTGAGGGGTGCCGAGGCCTCGCACGCCGGCTGGCCTCTCCTTACCTTGGCCGGGCACAGGGGTGCACAGTCCCGGGAATGAGGGGGCAGGCTCAGCAGCCAGTGTCAGCCATGTTGTGTGCTGGTCCAGTATTTACAAACCTGCAGCAGGCAGCGGATTCTGTCTCCGAGAGAGAGAAGGGGGAGGGGGCGAGAGGCAGCAGACAAAGGAACCCAATGCCTGAGACACAGACGAGACATACACACCGGCCGCCTCTGCTGTACACACAGCCCCGGCCTCTTCTACAACACACCGACCGCTAGATGTCTGACTAAATACACAGTGACATCACAAGGATTCCGCTGCCAGGTAAAACAATAGAAGATTCCCTCTGACGTCATACATTCGCAGCCTCAATGACGTCACGCTATGAAAGGGAACACAAGGGGGCGCCCGTAGAGAACTGTAAGGAGAGAGTGGCAGCGGGAGAGTGCTGCAGGAGGCATAGCTGTGAATGAGAACAAAGAGCTAAGATTGGGGCTCCTCTTACCTGCCCGGGTACGGCGGCTTTGCCTCCACTTTCTCCGAGGCGGCTTAATTCCTTTCAGTATTCCTGCAGGTAATGGCTGCGCACCCCCCTATCCCCCCTCCCTATTTCTGTCAGGCTCCGTCACCAGAGCCGCTCCCGCCTCACACTCCTCTCCCCCACTGAACTTCCAAGCCCTCAGCTTATACACTCCACTTCTCGTTTTCTCACTCTTCCCTCTCCACCCCCCTCCTTCCCTCACTCCCCCCCCTTTCCCTCTCACACTGCCAGATTTGGAGCTTATTCGCGGCTAGCTATGTGACTGTAGTGCCAGGAGCAGGCCTCGCCTTCCTGCCAAATAATGATCCCTCCTGCACTGTGTGCCCCTCCACCCTCTGTTGGTGCAGGACTCGGCCGCCGCGCGTGCGCACTACGAGCCCGCTCTCCGCCGCGGTAGGACACGGATGCGCATGTGCTCTGGTGTGTGTTCAGTTCATGGTGGATGGAAGTAACCTGTGTGAGGAACTTTACCACTTGTGTCCTCACACCCAGGCCAGGGCTCTCCTAATGGGAAGGGTGTAGTAATGTGCTGGCTAGTTTGTACACTGCTATAGCTTAATACGTTACATTAGGATTCTGAATAGTTTTGTGGTCAAAAAGTAGATATTTGAATATGCAAAGGCTAGGAAAAAAATCTAAAACCATTCCAGAGCATTGAAACATTCTGTATACAATCCCTTGATGACAAAAAACGTTTACTGTTCTTTATGACCTAAAACTTGCACATTACCTCATTGGGAGCCGCCATGTTGACTTTCAGAATAGACAAGCTGGGAATTTTAGGAAAAGCTTGTTTTCAGAAACACAGAATGAGCGACCATTTTATATTTAGTTTGGTGTCAAAATGATTGTACATGTTCACAATAGTCCTGGCCACAATGGTCACCAGTAGAACTAAGGACTGCTATCCAAAACTGTTATACATGCACTTTAAACCCTCCAGACAAACTTTTGTCAATAGCTAGTCGACCCCTGTTATTGGGGGCAATCTGTAAATAAAAGATACTGTAGCAACAAAAAGTATATGAACCCTTTGGGATCACTTGGAGTTTTGCATGAATTGGTCAAAAATGTGCTTTCATCTAAGTCACACCAATAGAAAAACACAGTCTGCTTAAACTAATACCGCACAAACATTATATGTTTTCATGTTTTTTATTGAACATTACATGTAAACATTCACAGTGGGGAAAAAAGTATGTGAGCCCAGCCTAGTCTAATGACTTCTCCAAGAGCTAATTGGAGCTAGGAGTGAGCCAACCTTGCGTCCAATCAGTGTGATGATATTGGATGTGTTGCTGAAAGCTGTCCTATCTTTACAAACACACACCAGTTTTGGGTTTATTGGTGTCAAGAAGCACTGTGTGATGTGAACCATGCCTCGCAGAAAAGAGCTCTCAGAAGACCTACGATCAAGAATTGCTGACTTGCATGAAGCTGGAAAGGGTGACAAACGTATCTCCAAAAGCCTCGATGCCCCCGGTGGCCATTTGAGTTACTGCAGCCTCAGGTTTTTGAGCCATTGGAAGGCAAAGTAAGCCATTGGGTGGTAAGTTAAAATACAATTAATGTACATCTTTTGTTTTTTCATTAGTTTAGCTGCGCTTTAACTCTGGACTAGAGTTGGGTTAACCTTGCAAGAGATAATTGGTCATCTATTTCTACAGTGCACAGAAAAAAACGATATACCCAACTGTTCTGGGAATCTGCATTACTCAGGCAATCTGCTCCGCTAGTCACTTTGATGTCCTGCTTCTACAATGAAGAGCCACAAGCTTTACATTATGGGGTGATGATGTCAGACTTCAGAATGCCAAGAAGGGGGTTAAGATTGCCATACACAAATGAACTCTTATTTGATTTTTTTGACTTAATTTAGTCAGTCAGTCAATCTAATTTCTGTTGAACCTGTTACCACAGAGTGAATACATGCAAAACTAATTCCTTAAATTTGATTTCTAAAGCTTCTTATATGCAGGGGAGGAACAACGTGGGGCAGTCTGGATTTACTCATTAAAGGAAAGGGTTTATTTTTAACAAGGGGGGTGACTGCAAGAGACTTGAAGTACGTTAGGTGAGTATAGATCCCTTTTACGATGTATATAAAGTTAGATACTGTTCAGGTACTCGAAAGCAATACAGTTTGTTTTGCAGCAAGGCTGATTTTCTTTATTCTATTCTTTATTGACCGGACCTGTTCCACATGAATTGTTAATGAATCAATATTATTGATGAATGCTTTTTTTTAATGAATTTTATTATTGCACATATAGATCAAGAGTTAGAAGTCATAAATGCATTTGATATGTTATATGGCTATAAAGGCTCTTTGATTCTATATTCACTGTGTTGTATTGCTGGTAATGCACAAGTTATTTGCTGTGCATTGCCAAGTACACATGGTATGCAGCTTGTATAGTGTAAAAGAGCCCTTAGTGTAATTGTCAGGTGATGCTGCTAGAGGGGCTCTATAAATTATGTTTTTTATAACAGAATCCAGTTTTTGAAAAGAAGGCACTAGGACTATGAATACATGTTTTTTTTTCTTGTAGCAGCAGCCGCGTTACTGCTACAATATTACTGCTGGGAATGAAACAAAGCTCTATTAATGTGTAACTAAACCCACTGATTTAAATGTTTCCCCAAATATTGCATTCACAGAATGTATCTAGTGATAATCTGACGCTCTGGCTCCCCTCAACACATTACCTGCAATAAGCTGAGATAAAGCATAAAATTTCAGAATGTCGCCATGGGTACGACATGGCGTCATGATCATGTTGTCACTCTGGGTACATGAGGGCAAAGGTGAGCCTCTTATCTCCGCTTACTGCAGTGGAGGGGACCCAAGGTCACTGCATTTTGCCTGAAATGTTGCAGGTACGCTTATTTAAGTGTGATTGGGCACATTTTATCTAAATATTTAAAAATAAAAGTTTTTTTAAAGTTTTTGTTTTCTTATTTTTGTAAATATTTTTTTTTCTCCCTGGTAGTATGCCTCTTATTTATTTATTTTTTGTACAAAACAGATTACAATCTACCGGCCTCTCATGTGAGGATTTGGAAATCCATTCTGGGCAGCCATTACAGCCTCTTGGACGGGCCTACCTGTCAAAATTAGGAACCTATTGTGGGCCACAAGTCAAAAAGTTTGCCCACCTATGTACTAAATGCAACATCCCTTGTCATATTTGCCAAAATTTTCATCTAAACTAATGTAATGTACCTTAAATTTTGTCTTTTACATTTAGTATGATGGTTTAGGGGAGTGACCAAGCAAGCCTCTTGTAGATACAGTGCATTCACTTTTTTTCTCAGAATGTTACATACAACACAGCATAATTACAATGTAATAAAAGTTTTTGTGCAAATTTATAAAAAAAAAAAAAAAAAATGGGAAAGCGCATGTACGTAAGTATTGACAGCCTTTGATTAGAAGCTCAGAATTGAGTTCAAGTGCATCCTGTTTTCATTCCTTGAGACCACCTGTGGTAAATTCAGTTGATTGGACATGATTTGGAAAGACACACACCTGTCTTTATACAGTTGACATGTCATGTCAGAGCACAAACCAAAGGAATTGTTTGTAGACCTCGGAGACAGGATTGTCTTGAGGCATATATCTAGGGGAGGTAACAGAAAATCTTTTGCTGCTTTAAAGGTCCTAATGAGCACAGTGGCTTCCATCATCCATGAGTGGAAGTTCAAAACCACCAGGACTATAAACTGATTTATCTTGGAATAAATGAGGTCAGTCAGGGAGTTGACCAAGAACCGATGTCGAGCTCCAGAGATCCTCTGTGGAGAGACTAAAACCTTCCAGGAGGACAACCATCTCTGCAGCAATCCACCACTCAGGCCCGTGTGGTCAAGTGGCCAGATGGAAGCAACTTCTCAGTAAATGACAGCCCCCGGGAGTTTGCCAAAAGGCACCTGAAGGACTATAAGAAACAAAGTTCTCTGGTCTGATGAGACAAAGATTGAACAAACTCCTTAGTGTGAATGCCAGGTGTCTCATTTAAAAGAAACCAGGCACCGCACATTACCATGCCAATACCATCCCTACAGTGAAGCATGGTGGTGGCAGTATCATGCTGTGGAGATGTTTTTTAGCAGGAGGAACTGAGAGAATAGTCAGGATAAATGTAAATAGGATTGCAGCATATACAGAGGCATCCTGAAAGAAAACCTACTCCATAGCACTCTTGAACGCAGACTGGGATGTTCAGCTTTCAATAGGACAACAACCCTAAGCACACAGTCAAGAAATCAAATGAATGGCTTCAGGACAACTATGAATGTCCGTGAGTAGCCTAGTCAAACCCCTGGATTCAAGCCAAAGACTTGAATCCAATTGAACATCTCTGGGGAGAACTTAAATGGCTGTGCACCGAAACTTCCCATCCATTAAGAGGTGCTTCAAAGAGGAATGGGCAAAACGGGGGAAGGGTATATGTGTGTGTGTGTGTGTGTGTGTGTGTGTATGTATATATATGTATATATATATAAAGAGCGTACATACAGTTTGACGATGAATAGCTACAGCCAACCACTAATCATGAATGAAAGAAAAGTTTTTGTGTTATCCAATATGTTCTCTGAAAAATGGTTGAACGAAGACTGAACTTTTTAGATGGTCGACTAGATGGTCGAATTTTTCAACTAGCTGATTTTGAAAGCTGATTGCAAAGCCTTTGAAAATGATCACCAAAATTGCTGGAGATGTAAACAAGCATTGTATGAACATTTAGAAAACGTTTTTGCATAAATTAGGTTCAAAATCAGTCGAAATTTCAAAGTCACTCTTAGAGCAATACTTTTGTTTGTAGTATACCACAACCCTTCTCTACATATCAAGCAAGTTTGGTAATGATACCATGCTGAGTGGCTTTGCAATCAACTCAAAATCGTCAAATGTTTGAAAAAACATTCAACCATCTCTAAGGCACAAATTATACAACATGTCTTTAGAAAAAGGTGTGATGGGTAGATAGTACCCTACCATATGCTAGAATTATGAGGACCACCACAGAATCCTGCCCCATAACACGGGGATACAGCAGCTAAGGCACAGAAACGCAGCAATTTTGCTTTTGTTTATGACATTTATTTCAGCTAGCTGAAGTTAATTACAAAGCCCCTGAACAGGATTTCATCACCAGAATTGCAGATGATGTAGAGAAGAGTTGTGGAAACAATTTTAAGAAAAAATTATTGCTCTAGCTTATGAAGTTTTTTCATAAATTAAGTCAACTTCTTGGAGTTTACCTTGAAGCTTATTTATTAAGAAAACTACATGTGTTCCTACAACCCTTCTCTCTACCTCTCCAGCAAATTTGGTGATGATACCATGTTCTGGGGCTTGGCAATTGACTCACAAAGTCCACCCACGAAATGCAACAATTTTCATTTCTTGAGTATATAAAATAAAAACGAAATAACATTTTTAAGCTTATTTCAGGTGCCGAAAAATTTGACTTGTATTGCATGGGTGTTTAGTAGAGGTGCATGCATGGGTGTTTAGTAGAGGTTTCCACTGATTCTGTTTATCTGTATGTTTTCTATTAGTTTGTAATATTGTTAAAGCATATTGATACCATGTAATAGTTTTAATGTAATATGAAGGTAGGCGTTTTTTCTCCACTTGCAATAAGTCTGTGTTATGTTTATTTTGTGTCTTAAAAATGCATTGAGCCATATTTTCAGGGTAATGGCCCCCATACACCTTTTAAGGTCACCATACACGGGTCCGATTCCCAAGGGATTCTGGGACGATCGATTCCGGGCGCGTGCACGCTAATCGATCGTCCCGGAATCGCGGGAAGCCCATCTTGCCCGATCGATCACGTCCGATCGATCGGGGGCCCAGAATCGGATCTGCCAGAGAACCAACATGTTGGTCTTTCTGATCCGATTCAGCACACATCAGGGGGAGTTGCCATGTGTGAAGTGATCGATCAGACACGGAATCGTCCAGGAATCGGTGGCCCAAGGTGGTAGGGACAGGCTTAATTGGGCGATCGTTCAGACATCCGATTCCCTCTGGCATCGCGGAATCGATCGGATGGGTGATCGATCGGCCATGGAATCGGTACATGTATGGCTAGCTTTAGATTTCTTTTAGATCTCCTTTTGTTTTACCAAACCATGTAATATGAGGGACTTTCTAAACCATCAAGTCTACCTGTGTTCAATTGCAGAGGACCCGGCACTACATAGTTGTTGGTAGATCTAAAGGATATCTGACAGAGAAATCTTAAGGTTTATGGGGGCTTTAGTTTGAATTTTTTCCATGAACAACAATCCACATTTATTTTAGAACAAAACCAAAATGTATACAAATCTTGTTATATGATCACATTCTGGAATATCATAACACTGAACTGCATTTTCTTTAGGGTTGTCTGCTTTCATTGGTGAAGCGTCTGTCTGTACTGCTTCAAATCTATTGCCAATTTATTTTATTTATTTAAATTTATAGCTACATTAACACCATATTGACTTTTTTAGAACTCTTACTAGCGCTTATTTTTGGAGTAGAACTTCTATTTCAAGCTTGTTAAAAAAACATCCTGAAAGATTACATTATTTTTGAGAAAACAGGGTATTGGGCTCATCATTAAAAAAAATCATGATTTCAACATATTTTAAGATACAATTTTAGATAGTTGCTAGCAGTTAATTTATTAAGAAAATGTAAGAAAAGCACACATGGTATTACTGCCCAATCTGAGCCAGATGGATGCCCTGCATCTAAAACACATTTATATTTATTTAACTTGATGTGAAACAGTACAACTGATCATGTAGGTAGGATTGTTTCTTTAAAAGTCACTTTAAAAGCTACAATGTTTTAACTGCTGTTACTAACATTGATCTTGGAATTTGTATTTTACATTTATCAGTGCAAGCTGTCCGAATCTTTGCTAACTATTAATTCTTTTTGGGTTTTTTTCTTTTGTTTGTTTTTCCAAAATACATGTTTTTTTATTTTATTAGATTTCAGTAATTGTATTATTTGTGTAGTTCAATCAACTAGAGCTAATATTATTTTTAAATATACGTTTAAATGTAGAACAAAAAATTATCATATTATTCTCAAAAGAAACAAATTGTTTACTTATTAAAGTGACTTTATTTGCCTAATAAAGATATAGGGAATATCTTGCTATTAAATATGCCATACTTGCCAACTCCCAAATTTCAGAATATTATCTAATGTAGGGGTTTCTACTAATGCAGAATATTTATATATGGGTTTTCTGATCTAGTTGGTATTTTTATGAGCCTTTATAATAATAAAAGTGATATTGTAAATATTCACATGTAATTCACAGGATTGTTGTGGAAACGGCACAGTCTTTAAATAACACGGAATAGTACAATATGTTTCAAATGCGGAACACCAAATAAATTTACTAAAGATGTGTTCTGTTTTGCAAAACAAAATGAGGATTGTGATGACATTTGAGATTTCTTTCTGTTCAGTAAAGTGATGGTATGTTTGTACAACTCCAGCAGTAATGCAACTGGTGATCTCAGTTGCTTTAAGAAAGATAAACTGTTTACAATCTAATGTTTTCAGTCATATCAAATTAAAATCAATATCGGATTGACTAGGCCAAAAGTTAGAGTTTGGGTAACATTTAAGTAAGACTCAACTTAAGTAAACTGAAGTAAATCTATAGAAACTTTTGTTTGATTTTAGGTGAAAAGGGAAAGCAAAATCTCCCACAAGGAAACATAGAAAAGTTACAGCTGGATAATGGTTGAATCTCTAATTTTGTATTTCATGGGAAATGTTGGGAATATTGAATGTAACTGTACTGCCTTATTGCTCTCACTAAAGTTGATTTATTTAGTTGTCAGTACTTACATGTTTTTCGGTTTGTTTTTGGGCAGACATGCTCATTTCATCCACTCATGACTTTTGAGGTTCAGCTGCACTGTAGTGATGTCGCGAACTCGGAATTTAAAAGTTCGCGAACATGTGAACCCGCCATTGACTTCAATGGGAGGCGAACATTAAAAAACAAAGGGACCCCTTTCTGGCCACAATAGTGTTGGGAAACTTGTTTCAAGGGGTCAAACACCTGGACAATGACATGACAGAGGGGAATCCATGGCAAAACTCCCAAGAATTTTTTTTTTTCACACAATAAATCCGCACCAAAGATTTCAAATGATAGTCAATGGATCGCGTCGCGTTGGCGGGTTTTCGCGTCGCTCATGGCATTGAACACCTGGACAATGACATGACAGAGGGGAATCCATGGCAAAACTCCCAACAAAAATTATTTTTCACAAAATAAATCCGCACCAAAGATTTCAAATGATAGTTAATGGGTCGCGTTGGCGGGTTTTCGCGTCATCGTCGCGTTGGCGGGTTTTCGCGTCGTTTTCGCGTCACTCATGGCATTGCCAGTGTCACCACCTTTGCCCGTGTCACCACCTTTGCCCGTGTCACTGACCTTTGTCCGTGTCACCACCATTGCCCGTGTCACTGACCTTTGTCCGTGTCACCACTCTCTCAGGCAGCATGTGAATGGCATCTCTCCTTGCTGTGTGATAGAGGGTAGGATGGTCCATGAGGTGGTGGGTGCTGATTGGCTGGATTATGCCTGCTGACTGAGACTCACAGGGTCAAAGTTTGTTCAATGTAAAAAGATAGGGGGCGAACTATTTTTGCCATGTGTTCGAGTATTCGTGCGAACGCGAACATGCGATATTCTCCGCGAACAGTTCGGCGGCGAACAGTTCGGGACATCTCTACTGCACTGGACTATTAAGAATTTAGACAGCCAGGCAGAGGTCATCTAGTAGGTAACAACAGCATCTAGCCATTTCCTTCCATCTTGTTGTTCCTGGACTTGTTAATTCATCGTATTTCTGACTATATATTCATGTTGTTTATATTATTATTGTTAATACGTACGTTGTTTAAGAAAATTATATACACCCACCAATCTCCTTGCACCCACTGTACTGCATAATAACACATTCTTACAATAATATCTAAATAAACATGTTTGATTTAAATATAAAAAAAAGTTACTTCTCTGCACAAGGTAAAAGTCCCGCAAGATGCATAAGCTCGTTTTTGCCAAACTACTAGTTTACCTGGCAAATTTGACCGGTTGTGGACCCCATGTGTGACCTTCTACATCCTTTGACAAATCCCTCCTACTCATGTGACATCCCACTCCCTGCTTTCTTTCGTTTTTTTTTTTTTTACTTATTTGGGTACCCCAGCATATTCACTTTGCATAAGTCTGTGCAATATCAGACAAAGATGTATATATCTAATATGACACCCTAGCTTTCATTTGTGTATGTAAAGGCCCCCATACACGTGTCGGATTCCCACCGGATTCCGGCACGATCGATTCCGGGCGCGTGCACGCGAAACGATCGTGCTGGAATCGCATGCAGCCCACCTTGTCCAATCGATCAGGTCCGATCGTTCAGGGGCCCAGAATCGGATCCGACAGAGAACCAACATGTTGGTCTTTCTGATCCGATTCTGCACAGACCAGGGGGAGTTGCCATTTGTGAGGTGGACAATCGGACACGGAATCGTCCCGGAATCCGTTGGACAAGGTGGTATGCAGCGATGGATACTCTTAATTGGCCGATTGATCACACCTGCGATTCCCGGCAGAATCGCCGGAATCGATCGGATGGGTGATCGACTGGCCATGGAATCCTACACGTGTATGGCTAGCTTTAGATTGATATCCATTCTGCTGATCTTTGTTTGCAATATGTGTTTTATTGTAAAAAATTTAAATAAACATCTTTCAAATGAAATTAGCATTTCAATAAGGCAACAGGAAGAAACCAGTGAATAAGAAAAAAAAATAAGCAGCAAACATTAAATAAACATTTTACCTACTGTATTTTATATATTTAGATCAGCTTTTGGTATTTGTACATACAGTGCTTTGCAGAACTTTTTTCATATTTTACAGCCTTCGGTTTAATGTTTTTTTATAAAAATTTCATGGGATGGATCAGAACCCAATCGTCTAAGTTGGTGAAGTGAAGCTGGCAGCTACTGACGGCAAGTGTGCTCACTGCTGACATTGTGGCTAAAATTGTTATTGCAGGGAAATTAAGATTAACGCTAGTACACTTTTTTTTTTTCAAAATAGTACACATTAAATATCTGTACAAATCTTCACTTTATAATCTATACACAACTATAAAAGTAAATATATAACGTTTATATTAGATCACCTAGTTGTTATATCTAACGGCATGTATACATAAGCCATTTTATTTTGTATTCTCCATTTTGTCTGAGGAGAGTTATGCAAGACCCATCTCCAGATGTCCAGTTGTCCAGTCCAGTCTGAGAACAATGGACATTCTTATGACTAGATATCACAGGTTGACCTTGGAACATTGTAGAGCATAGGAAAAGGTCTATGATATCTATCTGGGGTGTATAACATTGTAAACATAAACATTTTTGTTATTTTAACAGGCATGTGATTCATCCTTGTTCTTCCTCCTCCAAACATAGCTGTCTCCAAAGAATAAGAAGAGTAGACTACAGTATGCCAAAAGTCATGTGGACAAACCACAAAAGTTTTGGGATAGTGTTCTGTGGGCTGGTGAAACATAATTAGAACTGTTTGGTCCCATGGATCAATGCTATGTTTGGAGGAGGAAGAACAAGGCCTATGAAGAAAAGAACAAGCCTAAGAATGTGACTGAACTGGAGGATTTTGCCCATGAAGAATGGGCTAAGATACCCATAGATCGCTGCAAGACACTTGTGTCAAGCTATGCTTCACGTTTAAAAGCTGTTATAACTGGAAAAGGATGTACTAAGTACTAAGAATAAATGTCACTTGGGGGTTGAATAAAACTGATAATGATGTGCGCACAGAAAATGCATTTGTGTCTATTTCATTATTAATGTTATGTTATATTTGTCTGACTTACAAGTGCCTCTTTGATTTCATTGTAATCAAGATGACTGAAATGATCAAAATCAATATCAAAATGGGCAAAACACTAAATTTCAGTGGGGGTTGAATAATTTTGAACACAACTATGTAGTAGTCCACAGATGAATTGGCTGATATCTAGATTCCTGCCCTTGCAGAGTACAGTTACTAGAGACAGTGATCTTATCTGGCGAAGATGCATATCACCAAAAGGGTTACCTCTGTGTCAGAGTAAACCTCTGATAGGGATGTCTTGTCCTATAGTTGGTATTGCGTCAGATAATCTGTGATTAGGAGATACTACCATTTATTAGGCATTGGTATAGATCTTGCAGAACCAAAGTCTTGAGCTATTTATTGTTGTCATTACAAAACAAAATTGTCATGTGTGTATGTATTCACCCCTTTTTGTTAGGAAGCCCATAAAAAGTTCTGGTGCAACCAATTATCTTCGTAAGTCACATCATTTGTGAAATGATGTCGATCTGTGTGCAATATAAGTGTCATATGATATGTCATTTAATATAAACACTTTTTTTTTCTAAGCAAGAGGCATCACTAACCAAACACTGCTATGAAGACCAAACTGGTAAAGGATATTGTTGTTGAGAAGTACAAGTCAGGGTTAAGTTTTAAAAAAAATATCCAAATCTTTGATGATCCCCAGGAGCACTATCATAACCAAATGGAAAGAACATGGCACAACAGCAAACCTGCTAAGAGCCGTTTGCCCACCAAAACTTATGGATCAGGCAAGGATGGCATTAATCAGAGAGAAAGTGCAGAGACTAAGGGTAACCCTGAAGGAGCTGCAGAGTTCCACAGCAGAGACTGGAGTATCTGTACATAGGACGTCAATTAGCCGTACACTCCATAGTTGACCAGAGTTGGCCTTTATGGCGGAGAGGCCAGAAGAAAGCCATTACAAAAGCCATGCTAAAAACAAAAAGGCACGTTGTGAGTTTGTGTAAAGGTATGTGAGAGACTCCCAAAATATATGGAGGAAGGTGCTCTGGTCAGATGAGACTAAAATGTTACTTTTCGGCCATTAAAGAAAACACTATGTCTGGCGTAAACCCATCACATCGCCCAAAGAACACCATCCCCACGTTAAAACGTGGTGGCGGCATCATGTTTTTCAGCAGCCAGAAAACATACAGAGATGACTATATACATGGGTCAGAAGGACAGGCAAGCCATAAACTATCCTTTCATTCTTTGCATTCAAATCTTCCACTTTACATCTTAAAGCCTTTGCTTTAGGTTGAGGAAGCCTGACCGTGGTGTGATGACGTCATCACGCTGCGGACAAGCTGGCCCGATATTGATCGTCCCCATCGAGAGTTGGACCGAGCGGGATTAATTGATCCTGCTTTAAGGAAGGCTGGATGCCTCAAATATTTATAGATTCAAGCACAATCGAGCTCTGTGCACTTGCACGGTACTCAATTCTGCTAGAATCTGTTAAGAAATCGAGCCATGTCTTCCCAGCTTTAGACCACCAAGGTCCTTTGAAATAAAGATTGCTGCTCACAAGAGCAAACCATCTAACTTTAAGGATCTGGAGCAGTTTTGCAAGGAGGAATGGGCAAAAATCCCAGTGGTAAGATGTGGCAAGCTCATAGAGACTTATCCAAAGCTATTTGGAGCTGTGATTGTCGCATAAGGTGGCAGTATTGACTTTAGGGACGTGAATAGCTATTTGATAGCTTTATACAAATTGCAGAATCATACACAATTAAATTTTTTCATTATTCTCGAGTTCACAATGGTGCAATAGCACTTGCTCTGCTAGCCTGGAGTCACCAAATGGTGGCACATCCTCAAGTTACCTTTTGGAAACAAACATTGGGTGTTCCCTGCAAACATTGGCATCCTCTGTGGGTGGGCCAATGACTGCTTTCTCTCCTCCTCACCAGAAGCCTACATCTGCTGAAGCTACTGGTTTTCAAAATGGGAAATGAATATTCCCAATTTTCAGCTCCTCTGCCAATTTCAGTGCAGTCAATAATTCTGGTCTCTGTGTCCACCAATGATATCACTACTCCACTTGTTTCTGCACCATCTCTTCGCCTGCTATCTCTGTATGTTCAGCAGTTTACAAACCATACATTTCTGTTTTTTTTTACTCTTGTGTTTTAGCTAGGTTACTGCTTGATCAAAGGTTTTTGTCCTCTTGTTTTTGTTGACTGTTTACTGTTTTTCTTTGAAATTGAATTAAAAGTGTATTCTTTTTATTACATTTTAATGTTGGTTTCAGTTTTAGAATTGTCTATTTAATTGCTTTTACATTTCATTTCATATATTCCATTATTAGATATAAACGTTTTAGGGGGTATTTGTACAAGTGTTTTTTTATTAGCAGTTATTTGAACCATTTGGAAATAAATAGATGGGTCAATATGACCCTATATTCATTACATTTTAATATCTAAAATATATTTAATTATTACATATAGAATATTTTTAATAATGGATTTTTTTCTTTACTTAGCGGTTATTGCCTGGTTTTAACCCTGTATGAATATTGGGATCAATGCAACCCCTATATTAATTCCATTGTATATGGAATTATTTATTTAATGATTCTTAAAGTTTTGTGTGTAAAAGTGTGTTTTTTTTTATTATAACTTTGTGTAATGTCGGCATTTGCTTTTATAATAGTTTACTTAATCATTGCATATAAAAGGTTTGGAGTTATTTTTAAAAGTGTATTTTTTTAATTGGTCTTTGGGAATAAATATAGGGGTACATACAACCTCCTATATTCATTCTATTTTTCTATGTAATAAGTTGTTTAATTTAACTGGTCAACACAAAATGTTCTTCGTAGATAACATTTAACTATTTTATCTGTTTATCTATTTTTTTGTTTCAGATTTGGAATCACAAGGCCACAGTAATTGATATTGTGTCAAATCATGACTAGACAGTGCAAAAACCATCCAGATATGTTCTGTCACGTGGGTGGTTCATTTACACCAATCTTGAAAAATAACTGAAAACCTTAAGAAAATGTAATAGTAGTAGTGTTGTACCATGTTAGCCATTGGTGAATATAGAGAGTTTGGCGTTTAAGTGATCCGTTTAAGATAAGTAGAGAAGCAAGCTTTTAGATGTCTCAGATCCCTTCTTCAGGCGTAATACAATTCTGGTTTAGAAGCTCACATTTATTTACAAAGTTCCAAGGAAATAAATATTGTAACAAAAACCAAGTTTTTTAGCTTGACACACTTGACTGATGAATTGACATTGAATGTTCGCTTTTCTTCTCGGTGGACAGTACTGGTGTTTGACCCCGCCCCTTTCACCATCAAGAAGAAGTCTTTAATTCTTCCTCTGGCCAGACGATGCACGAAAAGGTCTAGCTGAAGGAAGAATTATTTTTAGTACAGACCGGGTAGAGACACCCGATCTCTAGTGCTATACTAGGCCTGAGCCAGAAGTGACGTCCAATTGACATTACTGCCGGTTTAGGAACAAAGAACTGTGTGTTCCATCAACCGGAAGTGACATCGCTGTTCCGACTCAAATTCCCTGCCAACAGGACTTCGGTCTGTTCGCAGACGGACACGGCCAATGTTTGTCCATCACTATTGACTGATTGAAGTGAGGGAGAGAGTGATCAGTTAAACTAATGGATGGGATTGTGTTTCAGGGCTCTTTTGATTACTGAAATAATTCTCGGACACCTTTGTTAATGCCAGGCTAGCCTAAATAAAGCAATATTGGGGAAGAAAAAAGATCATGCTGCTGCTAAAAGGCTTGAAATCATTGGATGCCTTGGTATGAAAACCTTAGATGTTTACTGGAAACTTAAGCATGATCATCATACTGATTTGTTGCTGAGCACACACAAGCATGTGTAGATAAGTAAGATTTCCACCAGACAAACACACAGGATTCATAGAGAGCCATTACAAAGCAACAAACAAACAGTATTTAAAACTGACCCTCTGCAGTCCCACAAACATTAACGTGCAGGATGCTCCAGAGGATTGCAGTTATGCAAAAAACATATATACGCCACCCCTGTCACAAACCCCCCAACTCGCAGCTCTGGTCCCGGCCACTGGAAGCCCTCAGGAACGATTTACTCACTATGACACTGTAAAAAAAATCAGATAAAGTTGAGGTTGTGAATACACTTTACAATCTTGATGTGTATATATATCGGTATAAAGCTGCCACCACCTCTTGAGAGGGCAAGAGGACCCTAGCTAGTTATCCCTGTGAAAGAAAAGGTTACTTCAAAATAGTGATGAGTGGTATAGGCAATATTCGAATTTATGATATTTTGCGAATAATTTTACTAATATTCGATATTCGCAAATATTCACAATTCCAGTGTAGGACCATGTAAATTTATTTGCATCGCATTACAATTACCTTCAAAATTAGTGGTCACATGTGGGATTTCTTTTCGCATTGCGAATACAAATTCGCAATGCATGTCCATAAGCTTCCCAATGCATAATATCTTAAATATATTCGAGATTGACAATATCAGCCGCCATATTCAAGAAATTTGGGAATATTTGCCAATATTTGTCGAATATATTTGCAATTTGAATATTTGAGTGGAACTACTCATTGTTATTTAGAAATAACAATGTATCACTAGGCAACGTCTCTTCAGCCGGCCAGATTCTTTTCTAGGTCGTGCAGAACAGGTACGAGACCGAAATTATTTTTACTCATTCCTTTTAATATATAAAATCGTGCATGACAAAGATTATAGAAAAAGAGAAAAACAAAAAATACTGACAAATGAACAAAATAAATGGGGTAAAACAGGAAAAGGGAAACTGGTCTGATAAGTTGTTAGAATTACCATGTATCTGCTGATGATTATCCAAATAGTCCAGCTAATAGTGCAATCCAGTGGTCCAATTCTGCAGATGTGGTGGTGCGAATCAGAACCCAAAGATGGTAATTCGAGGTCAGCAAAGTTGCGGGACATCCATGAAGGACCATAGTTTAAGAATGATGTAGAAGGCCCATGTTAACTGGGATCAATGAAAAGACCTAGAATGCTTTTAACCCCTTCCTTCTCAAAGGGAGGAATTGTAACCAGAGATGATCAACCTCTCATGTAAATAAGTCAGCCCCCTTATTAGAAGGGAGGGGGACAAGAGTCACATATATGTGCATAAGTATTCATATCTTCTAGGGAATATATGACCATAAATCGGTTTATATCTTTATTCTCAGTATGATCTCCTGAGATGATAGATACCAAACATGGATGGTTTATATTATGCTATACCTGAGAAAGGAATATTTCGGTTTTGGAATAAGCTACAAGCCTCATTATGGTTGCCCAATATCCCTATTCCTATGGAAAACCATCCCTGCGGTTTACAAGTATCTATCATTTACAGAAGTATGAGTCTATTGGTAATTTCCATCATTATTGATTAAAATTTTCCCTGGCTCCTGAGTGACCTAATGTTGCGCTGTTCCCCCTCCCAACTCAGCTTCTTTCATGTGACGGGGCCAGAATTTTATGAGGGGAGGTGCTGTGACAGTCTTATCTGAGATTCTCAATGGATCAACTAATCTTCTGGCTGTCTACCTAAGGTATTTTATGACTTTAGGTCTAAAGCAGCCCATGCACGGGTCAGATTTTCAATCAATCGACGATACATTTTTTAGTCGATTGATTGAAAATTTAGTTTTGCCCACCTGGTCAAATCGACTTAATCCGATCAAAATTGAGTGAAAATACAGTCGTTATTTGATCGGACTGGATGGTAAATTTTGATCGGTTGATTGAAAATTGGTTCGGTATTGAGAACCAAGTGTGGTCAACCAATTTTTGATCGATTTTTTTTTTTCTACCTATTCTACCTCACTTCTGATTGAAATTTTAATCGGACTATTTTGGATCGATTGTTATGTCGATTGAAAAAAAGAATCGATCAAAAATCTTGTACTACATATGGCCCATGATACAATCGACATACAATTTTATACCGACTTAAAAAATTGATTGTTTTAAGTCGATTGATTAAAAATCTGACCCGTGTATGGGCTGCTTAAGGCTTTGTTTGGACAGCTGGACATGTCCAGGTAATGTGGACATTTTATGGTATTAACTGTGAATGGCCTGGCACAAATAATTGTGATTGTCCAAAAGAACTGAAAATTAGATCAACTCTAAGCTGGACGTAAATGTATGGCGATTATTTGTCACAACCCCTTACCAATGCTTACAAGCAACAATGGTTGCAGTGGCCCCAGATAGTCTTGTTTGCTGATGAATTCTGTGCAAACCTGGATGGTACAAATAGATGGAGTGGTGGATGTGAACATGCAATGTCATGCAAGGTTGTGGCTGGGTCATGTTTTAGGCTGGAATCACGGGGAGAAACTGACCACTTCTTTCGTGGCACAAAGAGAAGAACCATTCTTTCCATCATGCTGCAATGAATACCTCTGCATCATTGGCTGCATAATGAAGAAGAGAAATTCATGGTGTTGCCCCCATCCTCCCCTGACCTCTCCTATTGAGAACCTTTGGAGCATCCTCAGCTCTGGAAGGCTATTCTGACAGAAACTCACAAGCTCAGTTTATGCACAAATTGTGAAGCTTCTATCAAAGAAGGAGTGCTAAGTTAATATTTAATTAATATGTAAGTATGACCTAATACTTCACATTTCAACAAATATATTTATTGCTGTTCTTTATATTTTATTGTGTTTAATATACAGGTTTCTAGATGTTCTTTTTACTACCTGTTCTCTTTATTACTAAACAATCATTTTAAATTCTTCTCATAATGGCTATTGTTCATAGCTCTCATGAACAAGGCATTCTGTAAATGTGCTTCACCATGTTGGTTGTATATTAAAAAATTATTTATTGTATTTTAGATATATTTAACTGGTTTTGTGCAGCAAATGTCAGTTAACTAATCAAATTCTTATATTTTAGTAAATTAAAAATATTTTAAGAAAAGCTATCTTGATACTATAAAAAATATTTCACAAAAAGGATTATTTTTTAATAAATTCAAACTCTACTTTGAACTTTCTGTATTGTAATGTATTTTAAAATAAAATTCATCTGAAAAAATCTGATTCAACTGTCTATTTTACAATGTAGATTGTGCCTAGTTAATTATTAGAGCAGAGCGCCTAGCATTCCAGGGAGCAGATGTTATGCACTGCATATAAAGGAACCAGATTAAGTTCAAATGAATGCAAATTACACAGTGAAAACCCCTAACATGTGCTTTTAGTGGAGGGGAATTAAATACTTTTTAGTGATATTTTTAATCTTATGACAGTACTATACACAGAACGGTGTAAGAGGTTTCTCATTTGTTTTACCTTAAAAGGGTACAAAAAAACATTTTATTTCATTCAACTTTGCATGTCGCTTTGAGGAGAACTATGTACAGTATAATAAAGAGAATAGCCATGCTAATAAAAAACCTCATTATGCATCTGCAATCTTGTGCCTCACCTGCGACTCTTGCAAACATCTGTTGTCATGTTTCGAATTGCCTACATTTACACTTTATTAAATACACTTATATAAGAGTAGGTACTTTATAACATTCATTCCCAAAATATAAATTTAACTTAAGTGGTAAAAACCATTGTTTAGACCAGTTGAGGCTTGGATTTTATTCATTTAGATAACTTTTTGCTTTTTTCTTAACATGATGTAGGATACCATTTGATATTATACTATAAGGTACTTAAAGGATAACTGAAAGCAGAACTTTTTTGATTTGGATTTCTTTCTAAGGGTATTTTCCACACATTGGAATGATATTCTCTTCTTTCCTGTTGAGTCTAAAGCTAGGCCTGAATTGGGTTAGGCAACAGGACAATGAACTTGCCAGCAAATGCACAACAGGACAGCTGTAAAGGGGGGAATCAAGGAGTTGCAATGACCTTGTCAAAGTCTAAACTACAACCCAAACACTCTGGTTATACCATAACCTCCCTAGGAGTCAGCCCCTATCGGGCAATCACAGCAGAGTATGCTTTGCTTGAATTTCTTGCCCTCCCCCTGTCTATGGGCTGGGAAACCAACATACCTTGATTATAATGGATGTCTATGGCGCGCCCCATAGAGGATGCAGAAGGTGTTATCCTGGACTCCTGCAATAGCTGTGGCTGCATAGAGAATCGCCACAGCTTTCCGGATGTATGGTGGGTTTTTACAATCCCAGTTCATCTCAACTGCTTGGCGGGTTAAGGAAAATGTGCATAAACCAATGCCCACAAACCCCAATAAATGGAACCAATGATGTAAAGAAAAGGGGGATAACATTTTCCACAACAATATAAGAATCATATACTAATTGTTTCAAGTCTACAAGCAATTTAATTATGTGGTGTACTTAGTAGTTTTGAGCAGCATATGATATACACAAATTCGTGTAATTTCGCAAATTTTCAAAGGAACATTTGAAATTTATTAAATGAAAGATTCAACTGTATTCTATTGCCTTCCATTGCGCGTGCCTGTTCGCAATTATTTGCAATGATATGTGATACAGCTTTACAGCTTCTCTTCTTCATTCTGTGATCTCAGCCAGTATGAGCACTTTGTGTATTGCACATATCCTTTATTCGCAATGTATACCGGTAAATAATGTTGAAGCATAATATGATGAATATCCGAAATTGCAAATATCCGAGCACACATTCGTAGAATATATTGGAATTTTGAATATTCTCGCTCAACTCTAGTACTTAGTATTTCACACATTGGCTTTTCTTGGTAATTCCTATTTTTTTCAGAGCTCCGTGCCTTGACCGGCAGAGTGGGAGTTAAAGCAGCAGAGGAAGCTGTCAGAGACTGCCTCCTGGTCCTGCTCGACCAAACAGCACTCAAGCAGATCTTTCCTCTGGCTCTGCTACAGCTGTGTTTATGGCAGCAAGTCAGCTTGAGCCCAACTGACAGAGACAGTTGACGCAGTAGCAGTGGGAAGTTCCTTACATGAGACAGCTTCTCCACCTCCCCTGGCTTAGCTCAGTGCTTGGCCAGTGGGCGGAAAGTCACAGCCCACCTCATTTGAATAGTGTGTAGTTTCTATTTGTGGCAAAATGCATCTAACAGTGTGAAACATATGGTAATGTTATAAGACATGTCATTCTCCTGCACAGTTTAATGTCATATGGCAAGTAAGATACCCCTTTTAGTTGTTACTACTGTTAGGCTATGCTATGGAGAGGACATTTTTTAATACTGAAGGGCAAACACAATGTAGATTTTAATAAGTAATTGATGTTACAGAATAGTAAGCTTGCTGGCTATGATGAAGATGAGGGTTATAAAGCATTTCATAGCAAACTATAGTAATTGGCCGGGCACCCTTTGTGTGCTGGCCATTACCTTCAATGAAGACACCGGTCTTCATTGAAGTTAATGGCATTGGCCGGCATCGGCCAGAGAACATCCGACATGGCCGGTCGAGCTGTGGGGCGACAGGGATCTGTCACCCCATGTGGGCACACGCCGATTGGCGGCCGATTTTGCCGACGCGAGCGCACACGCCCGCCCGTCGGTCAGTGGAAAAATCGGCCGCTAATCGGCATGTGTATGCCAGGCATTAGTATGCCTGCAGTTGGCTCAGGGTGAGTTTCATTAGCAAACATAATCACCCCGAGTTAGCTTGGGCTAAACACCCAGGAGGTTAAGAGATATAATGAACACAGAAAAGTGCAAGCTTGAATATGTTTACAATAGCAAACCTTACAGGGATAGTAAAAATAATTGCAACTGGGTTCTGAAAACCCAGTGACAAATCTCAAGAGCCATTTTATGAATCTAGAATTGGGTATTTTTTCAAAATTCCTTCCTAGACGCATACTTGATCAGGTCTTCTCAAAACATTCAACAGTAACTTCTGCTTATAAATAGGTCAACCTTTAGAAGCAAATGTATCTATCTAAAGACAATAGACATACAATGCAAACATGCTGGTCTATGTGACATCATCAATGAGGGCCATAGGTAATGATAAGAAAAACAATCCATAACCAGATCTACAGTGAGGAGCCAAGTAGGGAGAGCGCACAAAAAGATAAGAGGCAGAGTAGAGAGCAACACAACTTTTATAGGGAAAGAAGCATTTTTGTAGTTACCTTAAAAAATTGTAACACTGCTTAAGTATATACTTTTAAAAGTAGAAAAGTATTTCCTTCCAGTAATAATTTCAGTAAACTAAGAGACTTATGGATTTTAGATGTGTAAACAATATGCCAAAGGGAGGCTATGCCACAGGTTTTTTAAGTAATAGGTTCTGACATCTTTTCATCCAAGACTCATTCGCTGCCTCAGGTCATAGCTATTGCTGTAAAAATGAAACTCTTTACATCAACTTGGAAGAACATTTCATTGAAATCATTTTAATATATTTGAATGGTAGCAGAAAAGTAAAGCTATAGCAGTCCTCTGTTATAATAAAAGCTATTTAATCCTTTATGAATTTATTACATAAAATTGATCTAAGGGAAATGATTATGAAAAGAAACAATATGACACTTACTATAAAATTTGCATTACATAGAGTAATGTTTGCATTTGCATTACATAGAGTAATGTTTCATTGTCAAACTCTAATTGATTTCATCCTGTGGCATCCTGTGGTATATGAAATAATTACCACGGTCTAACAATGATAAGTAAATCAATATTAAGCAACTGCAAACTGATGATGTTGTCTTTCTGTTAACACTTATCATCATAGTCAATGATTCAGACCTTCCTGGACACAACGTGTTCAAGTCTTTTCAAAACATTCAACCCTCCCACTCTAAAAACTCATAATTTCCTCTTTTTGACCTCAATCTTCTAACCTTTGACCTCTCTACTTCTTGCCCTCTGTCTTCCCTTCCCATACATCAGTGGTTCCTTAACTAGGGAGCACGGAGGTATTCTGGGGGGGGGGGGGGGGGGGGGGGGGGGGGGGGGGGGGGGGGGGGGGCTGCCTGTTGGCCTTCCTGGCTCTCTGTCCTCTTCTCCCTGCAGAATATAGAGTGCATTTGTGTGTGTATATTAGGGAGTAAAAGGGAGTTGTATATGAAATAAAGTTTGAGTGCCATTTCACCTTCGCTTTGCTGCAGCGGCTTTTTTTTACAGGTAACAGACATTTGCAGTAACGCTTGCACTGCATTGTGTGTGTGTCTCCCACACGTGTATGGGAGGTGCTTTGCCCTGCAGCTTAAACAATGCTGCAGGGCAGGTACATTAACACGCTGCATTGTGCGTTACCGCAAAACAGATGTCCGGAGCCAAGATGAAAGATATAAGAGGTTTCCTGTAGGAACCTGTATACCTTGCATTACGCAAGCTGTGGTAAGTTGCGGTACTGCAAACCAAATGCGGGTAGTGTGCAATGGCCCCCAATTTGTGGGCTTGTTAATGTTCCTTTCTAAGAAAGGGGGGGGGGGGCTCCAGGGAAGTTTGGGAAACACTGCCATACATTACACTATGACCACTCTCTTGAATTTGTGAATAGATCTGCTGTCTTTGTAATAAAAATTATATGGTCAGGTTTTTTCTTGGAAAAAAAAAGAAATTGCTCTACATTAAGCGAACAAAAGAACTGCACATAGTTACAAGGCAGACTAATTTGAAAGCCTGCAATCACAGAATACATTGTGAGTTTACTGATACTTCAAGAAACTAGAAAGAAGGTTTGTAGAATAAACATCAGGTCAGTTTACTTATTTGTGCAGCGTTCATGAACTAAGCTATATAGCATTAAATACATCACCACATATTGAACTTTTTTTTGCCTAAAACTTCCTTTAATATAGAACTGTGTTGAGATCAGGCACAATGCTAGAGATGTATGTGGAATTTAAACTATTTGTTGTGTACAAATTGTTGGAGCTGTAATGGTTGGGGAAACACTTCCCCCAAAAAAATGTATTGCTCTAGCACAGCAGATTTTTCATGAATCAAGTTTGAAATTAAAATTTTTTAGCTTGACTTTGAACTTAATTTATGCACAAATGTGCAAGCTCAATACTTTCTATTTTTGTAATGTTCCCACAACCCTTCCCTACATCTCTAACAATGTTGCTGATGATACCATGTTTAGGAGCTTTACAATTAACTCAGTTTACATTTTAAGAACATTTAATGATCATCTCTACACAGTACCTGTCACAGATGCCCGCAGGTGCTGATTCTGTATCTGTACCCAGCTCTGCTTCTTAATACTTTTCCTACCTCAGAGGGTTAAGTCTTCAGCAAGAGAGCTCCCTCTGCTGAATACTAGTCAGCTGCTCCTCCTTCCTGGCCTATTTAAGGAAGTCTCTCATGTGTTTGCCTCCTCACTTGTTGACTTCTTGACTTCCCGGTTCCAGACTCTTGGATTGTCCAACGGATTCTCCCTACCTCTTGGTTCTCGGCACTGACTTCCCAGCTCCAGACTGTCAACTCATCCTACACACATCCTACACGCTGCCAACCTGCACAGGGGCATCTGGGAACTACAACCTGGAGATCCTGTGCAGCAAAGCCCTCCACCTGAACACCAGGTGGTCCCTTATAATCTGCAATGCACTCCAAAGTTTGTCCAGTGGGTTCACACCACTGAATCACTGGTGTCACTCTTGCTCTGGTGTCACCCGCCATGACAGCACCCTTAATCCTTTTAGCTTTGTAAGCACTCTGCAGAAGTTTCCATATTTTCAGCTCCCATAAGACACATGGTTTTGAAGAGAAAATTGAGGGTAAAAAAGTTACAGAGAAAGCCATTCACACATAGACTGACTATACAGCATGTTCCAACAAAGTATGCAAGGCTTAACCATGAAATCTTTACCTTATATTCCTCCAGTGGGACAAAAGGGAATTGCAAGTGCTGTAAACATATCATGTGACAGTGACTAACATACAGTGGGTGTAATTATGATGACATCAGATGCCAGTGCCAACTTAAAATGTGACACTGCATAAGTGTGAGTTCTAAGAGTGCCTCTATTTCTAGTGTATACCAACTTGACAGTAATGTTCCAGTGCAACATACTCTGCTGAAACCAAGCCCTGCCACCTGAGATACTGGCCTTTTGGCTTGACAGGAGGAATATGATTGCTTTCTGCCAAATGGGAAGTTCAATATAAAAAATATATATATTGCCACTATAAGGCATTTTCCCCACTGATTTACAGGTAGGAAAGTGTGTGTTATGGAGCAAAAATATGGTGCAATATATTTGACAACAGAAACACTGAAGTACTCTCCTCTGTCTTTAAATGTATATGGCATTGTCTATGGCAGCAGAGACACGTTAAGCGGCCAACTTTCTAGAGTCAATATTCCTAAGGTGGAACATGATTTGCTATTGCTGTAAAATTTGTCAAATAATAAGAAACTGCATCTCAGTGTATCTACATAAAAAATGGTGCACTTAGGTAAACATAATGCAATATTGGGAGGACAGTGTAGGGAAGAACACTGATGTGTAGTTAGACCTAATTTACAATATTTTATACAGTTCCGGTAATCTCACTTTCAAAAAGATATTAAAAGAATCCAAAGACAAGCAATAAACATGTCTAATTCTATAACCTTGTTAAATATTAGCCTGACAAAGGTAGCAACATGGAAAAGTAACCCCCTTATTTTACTTTTTGATACTCTCTGCAGAGCTTTTATTTTATTTTTAGTGTAAATATTCAATGTGACAATGTAACCACATGTTCCCTAATCTGTTTTATCCTTCCTCCTAGACCTTCTCATAAGACTGCTGACCAAGCAATTTCCATGGCACATATGAAGCCATTTAAGGTTGTTGGTATTTTACCAGTGGTAGACTCTGTGTATTACATCATCACTATGAAGTTTGCAGGCTTATTATTATGTAGCCTTTATTTGTATTTAGAGTAAAAAATATTCAGCTTTATGGGTTGCGTTTATTGGATCCGTTAACACTAGTGGAGCCTAAGCCTTATTGCGTGGGCTAACAATGCTTTATTGTCAACGCAGTGCCCCGCGTTGATTTTAACGCAACGCAAGCTGATGGATCACACCAACGGATGTGTAAACACAACTATTGACTTTCAATGGATGCGTTAACATCCCTGCATTTGACGTTTTAACACAAAGTGGAGCCTAAGCTTAAGGGTTTGTTTCCACATACGTCAGGACCCTCTCGTATACGCTTGACAGGGATCCCGACGTAACTTTGCCTGCTAGGCAGATGCTTTGTTTTATACATCCACCGATGCAGAGGCTCAATTTACTCGACCACGTTAAGCCCTGCCGAGCGGCTCGGCGCCGTGAAGACACAGCATCTGCCGAGCAGGTTTAGTCTATGTGCTACGTCGGGATCCCTGTTAAGCGGGGAAGGTCCTGAAGTATGAGGTTAGAAACCATTAGGGCTTGTTTCCATTATACATTGGGACCCCTCCGCTAAGCATTTACGCCTAGCAGGGGTCCTAACGTATCTCACAGACATTGCCTGCCGGCGGATGATCTGTTTACACATCTGCCGGTGAAGAGGCTGAACGTACTCTAATACGTTCAGCCTTACATCGGCTACGTTGGGGCTTTTTTTCCATTATACGCTGGGACGTATACGCTTAGTGGGGACCCCAACGTATCCCACAGACATTGCCTACTTGGCGGATGGTCCGTCTACATCGACCATCCGCCGGTGCAGAGACTGAACGTATTCGACTACGTTTAGCCTTACATCGGCGGAACGGCTCAGCGCAATGAAGACAGAGTCTCTGCCGAGCAGGTAAGTCTATCTGCTACGTTGGTCCCAACGTAATGAAACATAGCCTTAGGCTGGGTTTCCACTATGTTTTTCAGTCCGTCAAGGTCCATCCGTCAAAGCACATGTGATGCATTGCATCACATGGCAATTCCCTGGCCTAACCCCAGACATCCAGGCTCCATGGGTTTCTCGATATTTAT
>CM070032.1:90348411-90362886 GCA_036250615.1 Ptychadena robeensis | reverse complement strand
AAGAGGTTATGGGAGGGTCCGTGCGCGCTCCCAGCCAGCTCGTCCCTTTCCTCCCCACGCTGCCAACCCGAGCTTATAAGCCGTCCCGGCCGCCCCACGTGAGACGGTAGGCGGAGAGAGGGGCGCGCAACTTGAGCAATTTTAAACAAACTACACCTGATGATTGTTACCGGGTAGTAGTTCTGTTGTGCTTTGTACTGTATGTGTACTTATTGTATTCATTTTAAGTATTTTTGTTTAAAATTCAAATAAAATTTCAACTAAAAATTAACCTATGTGGTCACTATAACCAAATTTAACAAATACAAACAAGGGAAGGTCTGCCAACTCAAAGTCCCCACTGAGGGTAACCCTATTCCCCCTCTTCCCTATCCTTTTCAACCATTACTATAAGGGGATGGGCGACCTTATCCCTAGAGCACACTGTTAGGCCACGACTTCCCTTTCATTTACATCATCAAGCAATCAGCATAGATCTGAACATTATTACCTGTGATGTCCCGTCTCTCAGTGGATTTCTTTGGAAAGTCCTTGGCAGACCTGTAATTGTACCACCACCATTGATCATCTGCTATTCCACCCTCGAGAATCTAAATTAAAAGCTGAGCACAGCAAGGTACATTTTTTCAATATTCTACCCTTATAGATTATAACTCTGCTTTTAAATAAACTTTTATACATTTTACAAAAATACAATACAATAATATTGTATTGTAATAATATTATTATTCAAGTAATCTGTTAGTATGCAATACAGTTTAAATAACAGTATAGATGTGCAGGCTGATATTACAATGTTTCTGTTTATGGTTGAATATGCTGCTACATTGTAATATCAGCCTGCACTGAACTGTATTGCATACTTATTGATTGTCTTTGCTATGTAAATGCCATCATTAAAATGACCTTTTAGCATAACATATGTTGCTTAGTGCCATTTAATATCCCACTTTGTTCCCAATATCCCTACCGTAGGATGGGACAACTCTTTTTTGTGTTGCAATATTTGTGGTCATGTTCTCCCCGTGTCTGCATGGGTTTCCTCCGTGACATTGGCAGAAATTCCGTGTGGCCGGCTTTTGACTGTGACATATGACTGTGTTAGTAAAATATACATGACTGTGGTAGGAACATTATTTATGCCTATATATGCTCTGTAAAGCACAGTGTAATATGCTGAATAAATATGAAATAATAAAAATAATACATTTATCATGGTACTGGATCCTTTTCCTGGATGTCCAGGATGACGATGACCATGATGCACCACATTATATATACCATGTTTCCCTGAAAATAAGACAGTGTTTTATATATAATTTTTGCTCCCAAAGATGCCCCACATCGGTGGATGTCTTATTTTTCCATGAAGAAGAATACGGCACTGGGGTATCAGGGTGGGTGGATCACCTAAAATGACACCTGGGATTAGAGGAGGGAATCAAAATGGCACAGTAGACTCAGAGGGGGAATTATCATTTAAGTAACCCTTTCTGATCCTCCCATGTCATTTTGATTGCCCCTTTTGATCCCCTCTGAGTTACAGTACAGTTACAGCCTTATTTTCGGGGGGATGCTTTATATTTCAGCATGAGGCAAAAATGTAAGGGTGACTTATTTTCTGGGGATTCCTTATTTTCGGGGAAACTTGATATTATATTATATTACTATCCTACTTAGTTTTGTTGGATGGCTGGGTGTCAACCTGGAAGACTGAAGTTATCTTGTGGATACAAATAGGAACTGCATAGGATAGCTCCAGGTTCAAGGTAAATGTTGCATCCATAGCTGTTTCTACTGAAAGGGTTTTTATGGTAACCTGGAATTAGGCTTTAATACACTAGAAAAGGATTGGATTCAATAAACCAAAAGTTTGTTCACATGTCTATCTTATGTCTTGATTTAAAGTGGATGAGGAAAAAAAGGGGAAAAGTACTGACATCCGGGGAAAATGCTGGTTGCCTTTTTGTAATGCTGATTGATTTATAGAAATAAGGGTTCCTATTTTTTTATCATTTTTCTTTGCTGTATAACTAAGTCATTACTACAACACAGTCAGACAACCATCACTTCAAAAGGACGAGTGCAATGGTCACCTTACAGTTATTTAGACAGCTATGTTTTAAAAGCAGAAAAATGTAATCACGGTCTGTCCTGGCTGTTTTGCAATCTGAAAATGTACGAAAAAAAAGTAATTGGACCTGAAAATATGGTGAATGTTTTTATGAAAATAAGCAGATGAATGATGTTGTTTTGGCTTAGGGAGGTCTGGCCCATTAGGTGGCAGCAGTGTATATGCTATATAGGCCAGGAGAGCCTGTGCGATGCTTTCATTTCTAAATGCTATAAACACAGAGCTAAATGTTATACAAATACGAATGTGAACCACAGTAAGTAAAACTCGTTTCCATACAAGAGTGTTACATGAATGTATTTATTGTCCATAGCAAAAAATTACACTGCTAATACATTACAAAATATTTAAGACACATGTATATGTAGATTGTTGTGTCTTGTCTATGTTGTGCTGTGTATATGTAAAGCCCCCCATACACCTTACAATCTTTCCATACAATTTCTGTACAATTTCATTTTGTTCTACCAAAACCATTTAATATGAGGACCTTTCTAATCCTTCCAATCACTATGTTTTCTATCAGGGAGGCCACTTTACTACATAGTTGTTGGTAGATCTAATGGAGATTGTATGGATCGATCTTAAGGTGTATGGGGGGCATAAGTCAGTGAAGGTCTCCTAGTTTATTAGGGTTGAAACAGGGTACAGACGTGGAGATATGGGCCAAATCAATGGTCGTTTAGAGTGCCGTGCGCGCTCACGGCCATCTTAAATATCGAGCCGTCTGTACCCTGCTTTACACAGGATGGAAGCAAACGCAAATACTCCAGCTTAAGCCCCCCATACACCTTTAGATCACTCCATACAATTTCCTATAGATCTACCAACAGCTATGTAGTATAGTGGCCTCCCTGCTATAATACATAGTGATTGGAAATTTAGAAAGGTCCTCATATTACATGGTTTTGGTAGAAGAAAAGTTAATTGTACAGAAATTGTATAGTAAGATTGTAAGGTGTATGGGGAGCTTTAGGTGTACCTACTTTAGCATACATCTACACTGGTGAGAAGTTAAAGTTTAGGATTATGATGGTATCTAATTCTAACTTCATTTATATTATAGTGATTGAAGAAAAGATTTTCAGTCCATCTGTTCATCTGACAAAGTCGTAAAGATTCTTTTGTTGCTGATAATGGATCTGTACACCTGCACTTTGCCAACTGCTTTCAGTGAGATAACCAGTGTCTCCATCTAGAGATAACTGAACAGTCATATGCAATACATCTGGCATTTCACAACAATATTATTCGGGGTATTTTAGCAACAAAATGTTTCCATAAAATAAGATCATTAACATTTAGGGGAAGATAAATCTTTAACCAACATGGTAAACAGTGCCTTAAGTCTGTGTACAGCACCACAATACTTATAAGGAAAGCTTACAATACAAAATAAAACAATGGACAATAAAAGATATATTAAACTGATAATGAAATTCTATGCTATGACTACATAGGGGTTTTCTAGGCATTGGCTGGAGAACAGATGGCATCCTGCTTCGGAGAGGTGTATAAGAGTAGGATTAAAGGGAATTATAAGAAATGAGTATTTATAAATAACTTTCAGCACCCGCTCAGAGGTTTCACAGTCACTTCTGTAGCTACAACAAGAAGAAGACAACAGGTGGCACCTCACCTTCCTATACGTCTAATTAAAATGGATATATTTTCTGGACGCGTTCTGGTTACTAAAGATGGTGACAAGGTGGATCCTGAGGAAGCTTTGCAGAATAAAATAGTTGGCTTGTTTTTCTCAGCGGCCTGGTGCTCGCCCTGCAGGGACTTCACCCCTGTGTTATGTGACTTCTACACTGAGCTGGTGGAAGAGGCTGAACCTCCTGCACAGTTTGAAATTGTCTTCATCTCTTCAGATAAAAGTGCAGAAGACATGGTGGATTACATGCATGACATGCATGGAGAATGGCTGGCATTACCCTGGCATGATCCATACAGACAGTAAGTAACCTTTTTGACCACTATAGGCTAAGCGATTTAGCATAGAATTTGGTATATTTAATGAAAGCTACTTGTCCTTTAAGGACATTAGTTAACTGTGTATTCCTTTTGTATGTGTTTATTGAGTAAAAAGAATACAGTATATTTCAGTAACATATCAGCATTCATAAAGCATAGATTAAAAATGAGCAGCTACAATGGGGATGCAAAGTAAAAAATTAAGAGCCTTGACCAAAGAATATGCAAATCTGCCTAAGGTTACAAAGGCAATTACCATAAATGAGCCAAATGAACAAAGAAATGCTAAAACAGCGATCAGACACAGTACAGAAGTTATTTATATATATATATATATGTTAATTGGGATGCAGATATCAACAGTTCCTGAAAGTTGTACCTGGCATTTTTCATCTTAAGCAATCCTATTGGTTTGGTAAACACATTAAATGGCCAATACATAAATGTGAGTAGATGTGGGGCCAAACTTGATTTAAGCCTAGATCTTACAGATTTGTGACAGATCTATTTGACATCTGGGTCACCAACATACATGGTGTTTGGGACACTACCAGAAGCTGGTATATATTAGGGGAAAACATACACAAACATACACAGCAATACAAAAGAATAGTAATCAAGTTATAAGTAGCTTTACATTGAAAAATTATTATAGCTGTATAGGCCTTACTACATGGTCTGTGTACTGGTTCCTTTGCATCTATCATTGAACCGTTATTTCTTTACCTAACTGCTTCCAATCATTGATCATAGTAACGTTTGCAGAAATAGTTGAAAATCTGTTCATCTGCATTTTTAGATCAAATGAACATTAAAATTAGATGAACAATCATTCTATATGTCTTATGAGAAAACTGTACTAATGTGCAAGATGTGCCTTGCATTTCCTGAAAGCATCACTTAAATATCTAATTTATTTATCGACCAACGTTCCCAGCAAATAAAGCAATAATTTTTCATGAAAAATCTACAGATCTGGTGAGCCTTGACTGTGTGTAGCCTGAAAAATGGCATTGGTAATAATGTACAATGTAACAATGCACATGTTTTGTATCCACACTTTCCACGCCTTCCAAATGACCATGTCACAACACAACCATGAGGCTTCATTCTAAATTTAGACCCCTATGAAGTTACACCTCACTGGTATATACAGCACTATTGCCTAAGGATACATGGGTGGTTAGCTGGCTGGTTTACAAGCAAGAGACAACCATAACCCATTCTATTTGTGTGGAGAACCCCTGAAAAAATGCTGTTTGAGGAAGTTGAAGCACTTATTTTGTTTATATACTATTGTTGGATATTTTTCAGCAAATCTCATATTTAAAGGCCACTTATTTTTGTTTTGAACATAGGAGAGGTAGCTTTGAACTATGAAGCATTTAATACTGTATGTGACGTTTTATTCTTTTTTTTATTAAACTAGCTGACTTTGTGAGTTGACTTGACTTGAGTTGACTTGCACTAAACGTATACAACATATGCTAGAACACTAGTTTTTGTATTGTTCTCACAATCCTTCACTACATCTCGACCATCTTTTTAACCTCCCTTGCAAGGTCCAGATTTCTGTACCAAAAGCGCACCATAGACTCTAATGGAATTTTTTTATGTTGTAGGCCTGTAACTTCCCAAAATATGTCCGTACAAGAATCTATTAGACATCCTGAATATAATAATGTGTGAAACTAACAATAATGTTAAAAAATTACATAAAAATTAATAAAAGGTATCATTTGAATGATAAAATCTCTAAAATACTTATTTAGTATAAAACATTTCAAAACTGTATGTATTTACATTTATGTTTTGTTTATAATAACATTTTTATTACAATGTGTTTTGTTTTTGCTTTACTTTGAATTGTATTGGAAACTGTTATCACTGTATCCAATACAATGCCCTTTGGCACCTTCTGTCCCCTGGTGTGAGGAACCAACAGAGGAAAAAGGGTTAACTTCAAAGAGCACATCTGGAAATCACACTGGGAAAGTCTTCTGCATAGAATACTGTTTCTCGTGCAATTTACATTTAAATGTCCCGCCCCCCATGTGACGGGGGAGGGGTGACATCGGCTTCAGTGAAGAAGCCAGCTGAGAGGATCGGATCCACCTGGACAGCACAGAACTGTAAGTATGTGCTGCCGGGGCTCTGATCTTCGCTGGAGGCCTCCATCTCGTCCATTGCAATACTGACAGGACAGCGCTGGACGAGATGGAGCCGTCGGAACCACTAGGGAGGTTAAAATGGTAATATTTAACATACTGTTTGTAAAACCAATAACCTTCTCCCATCAGTTTTTTTAAAATGTCTCTTATGGAACAAACCCTTATGCTCTGGAGAGAGGTTGTCCGACTTTCCAGAACAAAAAAAAAGCTCAGTTTTGCAAAACATACTATGCTGCGTTTAATCATCCAATCCCTGCAGAAAATTCACATAGTAAAGTTTACAACTAAGTCTCACTATTTAAAATTTTATAATTATCATTATTTGTTGATAGCGAGACAAATTTAGGCGTTCCCCCTGGTTGCGTAGTATTAAACAATTAATTATGATTGAGGGAAGTTGACACTATCTTCACTGCTACAAACATGTTGTGCAAGATTACAGTATCCTGAGTCTGAAAGTGCAAACATTAGAAAGAACCCACCTGTCTGCTTACTTGAAGATCAAAGCAGGGAAAAATCATGGAGTGGGTCACAGGTTCTAGAAGGAATATGACAACATCATGGATAATTTGTAATCTTTAGACGGGACTTCTCCAGACTCCCTGAAACTGTACTACTTCATGAATATGTATAATAGTCACTCTCATTCATCAGAGGGTAAACCCCTCACCTATAGGATTATTGTAGGAAAGTGGGCCACCCCAGAAGAAGTTTCTCCCCTGTCACATTCTCGCCCTTAAGTAACTTCAGACTTTCCGCTTGGCCTTCGGCGTACACTCCCCTTCCATCTAAGGAAGCAGCCAGGCCCACACAGTCTTTCACTTTAAGGCTGTGGCTCCCATTGTTCCAAGTGGGTCTGTTTCCATAGTGGAGCCTTAGGCTAATAGTGCCGGGGCAAGCTTTCCACCACAGACTATTGCTCACATCCCAAAATAAGGGTCCAATACACAGTAACTTTGGTGTAGATACGATGTTACACTGATGTTGATATTTATGTTGATGATTGATTTATTGATGGTACACTGTATTCCTTGCAGTCCTTGTCATGCCATGTGGAAGCAAACACTGATGGTATCGGTCTCTGCCCTAGCCCTTCTCCAACCCGATGACACTCTAGGCTAGGGGTTATATCTCCTCTTAGTCAAATCCCTGCACACTCAGGGTCTCCGGATCCACAGGTCTGCATGGCCTACCAACCACTCGATCCAACAGTGCACTCTTACTGCTTTCTCCTGCTGGTGAAGACCAAGCGCCTACCTAGTTTATGCCTTATAATACCTCTGTCCCCAGGCCGGTCACTCCCAAATGGCATGTCAGGTTTACCTCAAATGGAAACTTCTGGCATGTTTTTTTAACCTTTTCAATATTCAAAACAGTGGCTAATCCTGCACCTGCTTTACCCAGCAACATATTATAATACATTTCTTTACAGTTTCTTAGTTGAGTACAACCCTTCACATTCCTAAACCTGCGCAATAATATTGCCATGGCAATAGCATGCCTTTGCAACAACCTAAGACTGAATAAGACTCAGCAGCTTACTCTGATTAGCTAGCTTTATGTAATTGAAAGATACAAGATATTTACACACTAATGTCAAGTGTTTTCATATCATTGATCATCTTTAGCTAAAATCTTTTGCCAAATCAGGTATGCTGACCACAAGCATCTTAAAATTAGCCCAACTCAAAAATTCAGGTGCTCTCAAGATTTCTTTACTGACATTAATGCAATTCATTTGGCACTGGATTCCTTTTGTCTCTTGACTACTGCATGTAGAGTTCAACTGAGCAAAAGGTAATCTGGAGTGGCTAACCAGGCTAACTTACTGATTCTGTTGCAGTTTGCATGCTATTGTTCAATCTTTTGCATCCAATTGGTTATCGTTATTTCTTAATAATTATAGTATTTAAATTTAAAAAATTGGATTTTGATATAATTGTATTTTATTCCCCTTTCTTTAAGTGAATTGAAGAACAAGTACAAAATTACAGCTATACCAAAATTAGTAATCGTCAAACCAAATGGAGATGTGATTACAGACAAGGGAAGGAAACAAATACGAGAAAGAGGACTAACTTGTTTCCGAACATGGCTCGAAGTGGCAGATATCTTTCAGAACTTCACAAGCAAATGAGACATCTCCTTTCACCCTTTGTCTTTTTTCTTCTAACTCAACAAAAAGTGAACTTACATCATGTATCTGAAATAAGAACTCTTTGTGTTGCTAATAGCATCGAGACTGGGATATGACAGTTGAAGAATGAAAGCTTGAGTCGAATTAAGTGCTGTGGAATAATAAAGACCATTCTTATTTGAAATAGTTTGATACATGAAGCACATTGTAATGTACAGGTATAAGTCTTCTTTATTTTATCTATATTCCTTCATCTTCTGTAAATGGCAGGAATGTAAAAAATGTATACTGGAATTTTTATTAATCTGAAAATGATTGCACTTCATGCTTTATTAATGTCAAATTGCATTAGATGATATCAGATTTACAAGATAATATATAAAACTAATGTTTGTTTGTTAATAAGGGTAATAAAATAACTTTTTGCATGATTTTGTGAAAATGTTTCAGGTACCAGAGTACCAGGTTCCAGAGTTGCTTAAAAAAAGGATAACAAAATGTAAACAGAAGAAATTCCTTCCCCCTGGTAGTATTAAAAACAAAATGTTATTGAATGGAGAAATGTTTCCGAACCCTGGCACTCTATCAATACCAATAAAACTTCATGAAGTTGACAGACCAAGTTCTGTGTTCTTCTGCTCTGTGGACAGCCACCCATTGACATATGGTCTTTTTGTTTAAATGAAGCATTCATTTATATTGTAAGTTTTAAATACTTTCAATAAATATTATCTCAGCATGAAAGTATAGTGCGTAGCATTCTAAACAACCTGCATCCTTTTTCCTCAGCTTCTAATTTTACTTGATTTGAAATACCTGAATCATCCTAAAATGCAGATGAAGTGTACATTTACATGTTTGTTTTCGGCAGCAGCCCGGAGAAAAAACAGGCACTCTAGAGGGAAGGCGTCTACACATATAACCTCCCCAATGTTAACCCTATAGAGCAGACAGTTAATAACCGCCCGGGGAACACGACATGAGGTGTTCCCCGGGCAGTTGCCGTCCTTAATTGCTTGTTTAACGCACCACATGTATAAACGAGCCCTAAGACTACACCTGCATATCCTCTGGAGATCTCTGGAGAAACATGCAAACACAGATCATATTTCAATCTAAAAAACTGAGATTTGTATAATGTAAATTAAAAGCGTATAATGCAAGTCAGTTAAACAAGTAGTCACCAAGCTTTCTGACAGCAGGGTCTGGTTATAAAAGTAAAAAAAATCCACAGTCAGACAGGGATTTGGTAATATTGGGCATGTCCCCTGACAGCACTGTTCCACTTTGAATCCCAACATCTCATACATCATAAATAATACAACCCTGAATCTTTTATTATAAATAATCAACTGCATGCAGTCTAAATTTCTAACCCCTAGCTGCAACCCTTCATTGTTATATCTTACATGTCAGATAATGCTTCCCTCTTGTCAGATTTTTCTACCTTCTCATTTGCATTATCTATCTCTTCAACTTTGAGCCCCCAAATCTCCAACTTATTTTTACATTTAGTGTGTAAATGTAGTTGTAAATATCACAACTGACATTATAGTCACAGTGTTGCTATTAGCTTTTGGCTTATATACCAGCCATACAAACTAAACTTTAGTTTTACTTTTAGTTTACTTTTGTATGGAATGGTTAAAACGTCTTTTGAGATTTTTTTGCTTACGAAATATTACTGATAATAATTTACTGTCTTACGTATAGGGGCCGTGGTCATACAGATGATCCCACATGTGTAGATCAGGATAAGCTTATATAAAAAATATGTACAATCTAATGCAGAAAAAGCACCCATAGCTGTTAAAAAGGTTGTTGAATGAGAGTAGAGGTGAAATGCTATGGTGTTAAAATTATTTTCTAGTTAAAGTCAGACTTATAAAGCAAATGTGAATCTCATTGCTGAATATAAAATGGTATTACAATTGGCAATTGAATATGTCTTAAGCCCCCCATACACCTTTAGATAACTCCATACAATTTCCTTTACATCTACCAACAACTATGTAGTGCCGGGTCCTCCCTGATAGAATACATAGTGATTGGAAGGTTTGGAAAGCTCCTCATATTACATCTTTCGGTAGAAAATTGTAGAAATTGTATGGTAAGATGTATGGGGGGCTTCAAACTTCTTTTTTATAATAAAGATCCTCTTTACAAGAGACTGACTTTTAGTCATTTGACTAAAGTGTTCTTTCTTGTGCTTTTCTGATTTGTATATTGTGGTTGAGTGAGATTTCCATCTAATCTATGCATTTCACATCCTGGATATACACTATTTCCATATGATGTCTTTGTTTAGTTATTTAGTTGGACAACCTTTATGTGGATTACTTTATCATTTTTTCTTCGGTTTTTGTCCAATCATATACAATATACATGCAGTAAATTTTCCCAGCCAGGGAGGTTGTCAGTGGCCTATTTACCTATCAGACAAAGGGTTTGGTGTAGAGTGGTCACATCTTGATTGGTCCTTTTGTTTCTTCCTGCATGTGTTTTACATAAATGTTAAAATATAGGCAAGAAAACAAATATTTTACACATGAAGATGAAAATGAGGTAACTAACTGCTTCCATTCACATGCTTATTTATACATACATATATACTTATTAATACAAAGATGCCAGGATAATTTTTACATTGTTTTGTGATTTTGTTTCTGAAAATAATCCATGACATGCTGTACATATTATGCTGCCAGAATGGAAAAAAGAGAACATGTTCTGTCTGTACAGGGTTATGCAAGTTAATAACCAAACCAGTACAGTAATTGTCTCTCCTGGGTTTTGCCAACTGTGAGCAATTAAGTTATTTGCATTTTAAAAGTCAAATGAAGCGCATAACAAAATAAATATTATTTCAGTGGATTGCTGAAGAAAATTAGTGGTGTTTATTGTCACATAAGCCTGAGCCCGTGCTTAGAGGTGTTCAAGAAAAACATTTACCCCCAACTTGTTATAACCTAGATGCTTTCTACTAACCAGAGCATTTTATTTTACAGACATCTCACTCACAATAGTTAAAAACAACATAACATAGAGAAGATATCTACTGACAGGTGTTGTGATTAACTTAATTAGAGTAGACTCCTAGCAGTTTAGGGAATGTGCGGTGCCATTTCCATCTTTTCCCTTTTGTGTAACCTAATACCTGCTATTAACCACTGTGAGATTATTTTACACAATTCTATAACACTAAACAAGAAAAACATAAAGCCAGTAAGGTATATGCAGTGCGAGTCTCTATTTTTACCTGTGCATTGCTTGGTAGTAGTAATGGACTAGGCCTTGAAAAGCACTGTTCTTTTTGTTGCTTTAGAGCAGGGTTTCCAACCTCAAACACATAATAGGCCAAAATGAATAGCTTTGACAAAGTCATGGGCCAACCCCGCTTCTCACATGCTCTTGCTCCCCTTCACATTATGAGGGGATGTGAGGACCCAGGGTGCCTATGCCTGTATTTAAATATGGGTGAATGGCAAGGGCACCTCCCACCTCCTCAGCGTCATCATTAAAGTTGGGAGGTGGAACCAGGAAGAATCACCAAGGTAATTGTAACAGAGGGACAGCCCGGGATCACCTGGAACAGGTAAGCTACCCCGAGAATAGGTCAGGGTGGGCAATATTTGTAAACTGATGACTACAAATAGCCATGCTGATTCTGTAACAAAGTGGTTAAGGGGTTGACTCTGGATCAGCCTGTCAGGGCTGGACCCTGGGGATTACGTGACCCATGTCACCAGTGGAAGTGATAACTCTACCACGTTTGGTGTTCTTTCCTTTCTCTTTACTCCCAGTGGGCGGCCATCTTAGGCAATGCGTGGGGTAAGTGCACTGGAGCAGGGTGGCAGTAGGAGAATAGTACCTTTTATCTGACAGGAGGTCAGTGATTTCCCAAATCAGCACAGATCCTTAGTGATCAATATAATCATGACAAAGTTCTTGTAGAAGAAATAAAGCAATGTCCACTCACCTTTTCCACTTCACTGCAACTCTTGTTACTGATGGTCTACAGTTGAAATGTGAATGAAGACAGGAAGTGAAAAAGTTTAATGAATGCACAAGGCAATGATATGAATTTAGAAAGCCAGACAGATGACTAGTAAAACATCTCAAGAAAATGTTAACAAACGCAATTGCTTTGACTCACTACAACAGATATAGCATGATCTGGATGAATGAGAACCTTCAGAAATAGTATTTGATGCAAAAGGATTTTTCCATCTACATCTACATGGTGGTTTTCCCTGTAACACAGAGTAGTTATCCATATTCTGTAGCTTAGTCCCTATGCGGCAAACACGTTAGCTGGCCAAATAGGTATGTAAATATTCATCAATCTTCCATCTGCAATCTTATTATGATGAATGAGAATCCTCTTATTGGATTTACTTTCAAAGACTATAGCACATCTAAGCTTAGACTGAGCATAATAGTAGGAGTGCAAATAGTTTCTATAATTTATTTGGACCTTTCTCTACCTGTGTGGTGAGCACACTAGTCTGTAGGTGCTAGTAAGCAGCATAAGCCTCTTAATAATAATAATAATGCAGATGTTAACTTTGACAGTCATTCTATACATTATTCACTGGGGATTACAGACTATATGGGGAGTGACATCAATACAATATCCCTAAGTGGCCTGGGAAACTATGCAACCCTTCCCAGTAGACACAACAGTTGTCTGGAATCTAGTTTCCATACAAACTGCTATTCAATAACTGAGCACCAGTCTAAATTAGTATCTAAATTATACAGCACAATCTAGAAGGCAGTCAGGTGCCACCTTGTGGAAGCATTTAGGCAACGACATAGAAAAAAAGGCATTGATTTGTGCTTTGTTTGACATTCTATAATTGACCTAAAGTCGTGTTCACTGCTTCAATTAGTTAAATCAATTAGCCAGAACTGTAGCAAAAGCTGCTCTTAAAGTGGATCTACCACCTCTGTATCTACTTTATATTATTGGACGAGAAGGGCAGAAAATAAACAGGCGAAAAATTTCAAAATCCAAGATCCGCCCCTCCAGTAATGTCACAGCAGGCTGTGGGCGCAAGGGGACTACCTCCCCAAGTCTCCTTTTGCCCAACAGCCATCTGGGGTGCTGTTGGATGGGTAGAGTGTTTACGTATTCAAAATTGGATTAGTGGAGGGAGCAAGACTGGAAGAGTCTCATTCCTCCATCTAATGTGAGGAACATTAGGAAAAGGGAATGGCAAATATCTGTTTTTTATCTTAAGGGTTTTTTACTCAGATGAAGATCTCTCTGTCAGATATCCTTTAGATCTACCAACAACTATGAAGTATAGGATCCTCTGCAATTGAACACAGGTTGACTTGATTGTTTAGAAAGTCCCTCATATTACATGGTTTTGGTAAAACAAAAGGAGATCTAAAGGAAATCTGACAGAGAAATTTAAAGGTATATGGGGACCCTAAGTAATGTAAATATGTTTTTTTTGTGTGTATTCGATTTAACCATAATGTATGAGGCGTATTAGCAATCACACCAAACACCATTGGATAATTAATTTTGCCTATAGTACTCTAATGAAATCATGTCAGTATTTCGATTGATAACTTTCCCTATTGTAACTTCTATTGGAACTGGTATTCTAGAACCTAGGGCCCAGGTGCCCAACCTACGGCCCCTGCTATTGCATAAGGCATAGGAACTCACCTGTCTGTGATCCCCCGCTCACAAGTCCTCACCCGGGAACTTCTTAGAGGGGGAAGAGGAGGAGAGGTAATAAAAATATGCAATAGGCATACATAAAAGCCAATCAGCGACCCAGATGGTGCCTGAACAAATCCCTTGCCTTTCAATTTCTCCTCTAGTATTGGAGGGGAAGCAACACGCTGGTGAATGTCTATGCTCCCACTATTCCACCAATGAACTGGGGGAGGATTGTATAATATATATTGTGGCACATAACCTTTGACGATGTATATGACACAAAAATGTGCATTGCCATACTTCAGTGTTCCCTATTGCTTGAAGTATAATTTAAACAAAGTTTAATGCAAAATAATGTCTTCATAGCTATGCA
>CM070032.1:90334537-90348311 GCA_036250615.1 Ptychadena robeensis | reverse complement strand
GGACGGCACCATCTCATCCAGTGCTATAGTAGGAGTAGCAGCACTGGACGAGATGGTGCCGTCCCAACCACTAGGGCGGTTAAACAAGGTCCGGTTCATTCTCTTGGGATCTCATTTTTGAGAAAAACCTCTTTCCACATCTGGTCCTGCAAAAAGAAATTGGGTATTTAGGTGGTGGTTTTAAACATATTATCCCACCAAAGTAGGCATATTGGCACATCAGTACCCCTTAACCATCTCACAAAGTATAATCAGAATGTAATAATAAAAGTAAATGTAAACAAATACCAAAAACAAAAAATATATATTAACACACACTTACCAATTAAAAAATGATTACCGGTAGGTAAAACAAGATGAATTTAAAAATAAGATATGACATACGGTTTCAGAGCATTATCTCCCTAAGGACCATGGGGACTTTAACTGCAACAGATGTCACTTTTGATCAATTTGTATCATCATTCAAAATTCTAGGCACAAATGTTCATCATATACATTCATTTCCAGGTACAATGCTGTATGACCATGTACATATGTATTGCTTTACATGTAGTACAAAGTTATGAACCATAGCGTTCTCCTGATGTGTTACATGGGTTTCTGCTTTTTCAGGGGCTTTATGTGCATAATCAGTAATAGATTAGGTGAAGGTAGTTCCGTCTTTACATTACAAGTGGTTTACGTTTACATTGGATTGATAGACTAGCTTTAGGACACCAGGAGAATAAGGGAATTTTATATCCCACCTAGGTTCTTATTATCAAGGTCAGTCAGTTGCAACTGCTCTCAAGTAGTGATGAGCAGCATAGGCAATATTCATATTCGCATAATTTTCACCTAATATTTGCAACAATTTAGTAGATTCTAGAATTTGTCATTATTACTCTCAGTGCGAAAAAGATTTTCACAATAAAAAGTAGCAATATTCAATTATTTTCACGATCAACACTTTTGATGTAAAAATCTTGAATAAGTGCTGAAATAAAAATTCACAATTTTAATATTTACGATCAACACTACTCTCAATAGGCGTAGTATATAGAAATGTCATGATGTTTGATCAAAGGGTAGACAGAGTATACCCTGATGACACAAGTAAGTCCTGGGCTTTTGCACCAAGAGTTGTGGTAGAACTTGCATGTGTCATTAGGGTACACTGTGCCTAACCCTTGATCATATATGTCACACACTCTCATCAATACTTTTACATTTAACAGATTAGTAAGAACATCAAAATAAGAGAAATGTTTTTTGGTGTACAGTTTCATGTAGAGATGGTCGAATTTCAACGATCACAAGTTATTTGCAAAGCCCCTGAACATGGTATCAGCACCAAACACAAAAAGTTTTTGCATAAATTAAGTTCAAAGTCAAGTCAAAATTTGGAAATTTTCGACTTCGACTTAATTTATGCAAAAACTACATGTTTCTACAACCCTTCTCTACATCTCTAGCAATTTTGCAGCTCCTGAACATGGTAACAGCTCACAAAATCAGCACACATCAGCTCACATGGTATAAGCTCACAAAATCAGCTAGTCAAAAAAATGGACTATCTCTAGTTTCATGGTATTGCTCAAGCTACTTTGGTAGGCTGATATAAATTGCTGCTATTTCATATTGTTACTGAACACACTTGGAAAATGACCAAACTGCCTTCAATGAACTCCCTACATAATACAAACACACAGCATATACTACATAACTGTTATTATCAGCTGTGCTGCTTTTGCAAATTCATCTTTTTTCAAATGTTATAAAATAAGACTTCTTTGTTAAGTCTCCAAAAGAAGAAGTGGAAATTCACTTAAAAAGTACCCAACTTACCAAGAACATTGTGGGTTAGACATGGGTTACAATTCATTAACATTAATGTTTCAATCTATAACCATTCACTTAATTTCTTCTTTTAGTAACCAAACATTTGTAATTATTATAAAGGGACTTTTTGGCTACATTAAGAACTGTAGTTTAGGATCTTAAATTTAAACTGTGCTATACTTAGAAAGGGCAAAGCAACTGGTGGCACTGTGCATTCAGTGATAAGTATAGGTTTACTTTAAAGAGAAGTTCCAGGCTAGGTATTTCTGGGACCTAGTTGCTCTAGAAAGGATTGCACATGCTTAGTAATACGCCCTCTCTTTTCCTGGCAAAATAGGCTTCATGTTTAAAAGGGTCAATTAATTAATTAATTAATTAATTAACTTATCAATCAATCAATCAATCAATCAATCAATCAATCAATCAATCAGTCCCTGCACCAATGAGTTCAGAAAACTGGTGGGAAAGCATATGTACAGTATGTTTAGAGATATAATAAATATATAACACATATAAAATGTGTAGAGATAAAAGTTATGAAAGTATATATGTATTTGTATAAAGTATAATGTAAATAAAGAAATAAATCCTCCTGTCTTAATTATTAGCTTTCCCAGCTGTACTCTCTGTTTACGAAACAAGCTTTAATATTATTTTTTTTCACTTGGGGCATGATTCCATGGGCTTCTCCTGACCACCAGAAATATTGGGGATCACAACATTTTCTGGGGCTCTGCAATTACCTCATAAGTCACAGACTGCTTAACAAACACATTTACCCAATGTTACTTTTACTTATAGAAAACTGCAAGCTTTATTTCATGTATTTATGTTCCCACATGTACCCTCCTAACTTGCCTAAAAGCTCTGATATATTTAATGTCTGAGGATGGGTATAAATACACTTTAATACACACTAAAATATGTTCTGAAATCATGAATACACAAAATTCATAATAAATTAGTAAATTTCTTTGCTATTTGGTGCTATTTAGTTTCAGTGACTTAATAGCAATTGTAGATCAAAGTTAACTGCCTTTGACATGCACATAACTTCCTTAAACAGTTTTGTGAGCATAAAAGTCCTCACATACTGTGACAGACTGGTCATCTGTCACTGTGTGAATGGACCATTAAGTGGTGTCCTGGAAGGAGTCCGGGAATAATTTGCCCAGCATCATTAGGTTGCTGAGTGGCTCCCGGACTCTGGCTCTGGGATGGAACTGGCTGGGCCTTTCTATTCCACCAGGTACACTGTAAGGGTTAACATCTGGGTTGCAGGTGATTGGAGCTTGGTGTGACTCCAGTCCAGTGTGTTAGTTGTTCTGATAGAAGTTGGAGACACGGCTTTATACCAAGTAGGAGACAGGGGGGCCCAGGCCTGTGGCTACTAGGGCAGTTGATACAGGGGGCTAACAAAGAGTGTGAGGCCCAGGCCTGTTCCTGCTGGGAAGCTCAACTGAGGACAAATGTTGGACGTTTGCCAAACCTGGAGGATTGGCATTTTCAAGTTACTTTGTTTGGATGTCTATTAACCCCTGCGAGGGTGAGTTTTGGACAATAAACCGGCAGGAGCCCTAAAAAGAATCCTGTACGTGTGGATATTCCTCATTTACAGATGCCGTTTGAGCTGAACCCCCACAATACTTATGAATATACATTGATGGTTTAATTGCTGCCCTAAGAAAACAACAAGAAAAGGTTCCTTAAATGCAGGTTTAAGCTAACTTCCCCCTCTGTATTAGAAACTGCCTTCACTAAACCCCTAGATATTCTACTCATGGTTATCATTTATAACTGGAAATGATCAGGAGTAGTAACGTATCTCATCTAGACTAGTGATCATGATGGATAAGGTATGGTTGATTGAATTATGGCGTCATAAACAATGTACAATACAAGAAGCTAAATATATAGGCCTTACAGAATATTCTTTATTGCTGACACCACAACTTCAGTCTTCTGAGACGTTTCAAGCCTACAAACTGATTTACCGTGTTTGTGTAGAGAAAATGATTTATTTTTCTAGCTCTCCAGAGTATTTGGGTTTTATGTTCCACTAAGGCTCTATTGCCCCTAAGGTTCTTACATGTTCCAGTTTTTTTAGTAATTGAAAGGATTTTTTTTCCTGTGCAAGATCAGAATGCAGGTTTAAGAACGATTGAGTAAAAGTATTATATATTTCAAATAATATATATTTTTAAATAGTTCAATAAATACCACTACAGACATTGACCTACACTGCAATTGTTTGTAGTCTTCAGCAAACTCTTTTGTATAATAGAATTGTATAGTAGTAACCATATGATACATTGTATAAAGGTGACCAGGGGACGCATTGAAAAGAAGTAACCAGGGGATGCATTCTTTACAGGTAACACGGTGGATGGATTGTACAGAGGTTGTCCAGGGGATGCATTGCTTAGGGGTGTCTAGAGGGGTGCATAGTATAAAGGTGTCCAGGCGATGTCTTGCATAAAGGTTACCTAGAATGCATTGCTTACTGGTGACCAGGGAATGCATTATATAGAGGGGTTTATTTCAAAGAGTGAACCTTGAGATAAACTGGATAGAAATGGGCATGCATTGTATAGAGGTGAAGAAGGAATGCATTGTATGGTGGTGACCAAAGAATACATTGTATAGAGGTAATCAGGGGATTTAATGTACATAGGTAACCAGGGGATATGTTGCATAGGGGTGTCTGAGGCATGCATTTTAAAAAGGTAACAATGAATGCATTGCATAATAGTGACCAGGGGATACATTGCATAGTGGTGACCAGGTGATGCATTATAAAGAGGCGATCAGGGAATGTATTTTATAGAGGAAACCACAAGATGCATTGGATAGCGGTGACCAGGGGATGCATTGTATAGAGGTAACAATTAGATGCACTGTATGGGGGTGACAAAATATGCATTGTTTTGAGAACCTTCCAGAAGGACAACCACCAATCAGGACTGTATGGTAGAGTGGACAGAGGGAAGCCACTTTTTAGTAAAAGGCACATGGCAGCCCACCAGGAGTTTGCCAGAAGGCAGCTGAATGTCTCTCAGACCATTAGGAATAAAATTCTCTGGTCGGATGAAACAAAGATTTAAGTCTTTGGTGTGAATGACATCACATGACATCATGTTTGAAGGGAACCAGGCAACTTCACCAGGCCAATACCATCCCTACAGTGAAGCATGGTGGTGGCAGCAATGAAGAGAGACATCCTGTACCAGAGCTCTCTTGAATTTAGACTGGGGCAACGGTTCATCCTTTAGCAGGACAGGGACCAAGCACGCAGCCAAGATATCAATGGAGTGACTTCAGGACAACTCTGTGAGTGCTCTTGAGTGGCCTAGCTAGAGCCCAGACCTGAATCAGATTGAACATCTCTGGAGAGATCTTAAAATGTATGTGCACTGATGCTTCACATCCAATCTGATGGACCTTGAGAGGTGCTGCGAGAGGATAGCCAATGGTGATGGGGAAGAGGAGGTGCCAAGCTTATGGCATCATATTCAAAAAGACTTGAGGATGTTATTGCTGCCACAGAGGCATCAACAAAGTATTTACATAAGGATGTGAATACTTATGTACACGTGATTTCTCCATTTATATATTATTTATAAATTTGCCAAAACCTCAAATAAACTTTCATGATAGAAGAAGTGAGCAGACTGAGAAGGAGTTGGAAATGTAAGTGTAGTCGTTGGTACCAAACTGCTTTCTACACCACCCAGACCTAAAATATATACCGTAGTCACTAAAATATATTTTGACCTTTCCAAAAGAAGCAACATTCATCCTACTGTATCTATTAAAGAGCACTATAAGGGCACTAGAATAGAAAGTATTTTAGATATTCTAGATATTCTCTAGTCCATATCTGTATAACAATACAGAGAGCCGTTTTGCAATTCACATGGATTAATTGTCGACTTTTACCTTAGAAACAGCACAACATTTTTTATACTTTTGAACGCATAAAACCGACCAATAGAAAGTACAAAAAAGATCTATAGTAGGGTTAGGGTTTTCTTACAAGTCAGAGCCTTTTCACACTAGCCACATTTGCGTTGCAATACCACAATGCAGCCTGGCTAGCATTAGGACAAGGTACTGCAAGACACAATGCGGGGCCAGTGTAAAGACACAAAGTCCAGCTGCATGCCGTTTTTTGCCACAGAGCTTGGTTACAAGTGTATGGGAGATACAAATCACAGCGCAATACATTACAGCATGGTTTCTTACTGGCACCAAATACATTTGCGGTTAATGCAAACGCGCACATTGCAACTTAAAAGGTAGAAACAGGTAGAGTAAAAGGGCATTCAAAAGGGTAAACAGAAGAAGCAGAAGAGACATTAATGATTAATATCTTATTTGTAACAATTGGCCTAATGTATTCACTATACGTGAACTGGTATTTATAGATAAATATGCCTATCCCTTTACTTCCATCAATAACAACAATAATATTGCATAAAACATTACATAATTGCAATATAAGACAACACTAAAATTATACTGTATATGAAGCATATATATGAAAAAGAATGTTTACTTTAGAAGTGTCTGTTTTGCATTTAAACGAACTTTAAAATGACAACTTTAGGAATCAAACATTATTAGGTAACAGCTAACGGGTTGGCAACTCTTGTTTGAAAAATCATAGTCATAGGAGAAAGCTCAATAAACGGATATTCCACAACATTCTAGACATCCTTAATGTATAACCATGTCGCTGTTATGCAAATTTTTGCTAAGTAATGAATTTTATAAGATAAATTATGAAACAAAACTTTCCCACAGTTTTCTCAATGAACTTAATTAAAAACGTAGCAAAAAAAAAAAAAGAGAATCAACACATAACAGAAAACGGCGATCCATAGAGGAAAAGCTTAACAGTATCCATATGAGATGCTGATTGTATATTTCTGGTTATTTTCTTTGAGAGTTCACAGAAGGCTTCCATCTGTGACAGATTTGTGGTTTTATTTAGTGCATTAGGGAAAATGATATCAGTTACCGGTGACATGACTAAGGGTAAGAAAGACCAGAGGAGCCCTGGGATTTGGATTCATATTAGAATATCCATTCCGGACTGTCATCTAACATGTGTTCAAGTGTGAAACAGGATGTCACCGAGCTACATCCGCTTATCATGTGTGTTTGTGTGTCACTTTACAAGACGCAGAGCATTATCTACTGTGCCACACTTTTTTTTTATAGTAATTTATGTCTCTACTAAGTACTATATAGAACAATTTCTATCACTAGAAGAAGAGATTCTAAACCTTTTTATTCCAAGGACTGGAAAGATGTCACTGTAAGTGACCTACATGTCTGTACAGAGTAGATAATATCTGTGTTTGGAATTCCTTTGCCATCAACTTATTCTACTGTCCTGCCCATGTACAGTACATGCCAAATATTGTATGCTTCATAGAGTAAATATTTCAGATTTAATGCAGCAATAATCATCTACTTATTTAAATGTTCCTCCATTACAGAGAAAGCCAGCCATACACCCAGTTTTTTTCTGTTTGATCACATGCTTTAAACACAAATTGAACAAATCAGTTGAAACAAGAACTGTCAGATACTTGTAAGATAAGGGAGGACAGAAAAACACATGCGGAAAGCATGTGTTTTACTGTCCGGTTTTCCAGTCGTGCACTCGTGGTTTCCCCGCAGATTTTCACTGCAATATTTTGATTACTCTATTTTTCAGACTATAAGACGCACCGGACCATAAGATGCACCCAGTTTTTAGGGCAGGCATAAGATTTAAATAAGTTTTCACATCATGTGGTTTAATGCAATTAATTTAATTGATGCATAATTCAATTCACCAGAAGGTGTCACTAGCAGCAGTACACTCCAGCAGAACTTCATACTTCACCCTGATAGGGCAGGAGGCAGGGAGGGGGAGGGCTGGGTCGTCTTCTGCTCTGCTCTCCCTCCCGATGTTTTACATGATTCTTTTGTCTGAGTGATTGCTGTTCCCACGTACAGAAGAGATAGGTATAATGCAGTTCATCTATATGACTTCCTTCGCCGGCATCTCACATCTGACAGCTTCTCCAGCTCCCCGTCTTAATCTCGTGCCTGGGATCTTGTCGGTAAATCCACATGTTCACCCCCTCCACATGTTTTTCCTCCACCTATAAACCATGCACTTTTTGCCCCCACTTTTGGGGGTGAAAAAGTGTGTCTTATGGTCCGAAAAATATGGTAGTTCAAGGGACGTGGCCGGCGCAGACACGCATTTGAGCTACAGATTGCCCGCTGTTCAGTGTGGGCACGGAAAAAAATATGTGGTAAACTGTGTATCTTTTTCCGTGTCCACACTGGCAATCCATGGCAATGGAGTCTGGCTCACTGGGGAAAATGGCAGTGATTCAGTCGCTGCTGAAATATAGCGTAGCATCCGCTCCCAAAAAGCCATGTCCGTTTTCTGGCTGAGATTTTGGGTGACATGGATCGGTCACTCCAGGTGGGCAGCTTTGTTCTGCAGCCTTGGTCCACAGACAAATTTCGCAAACACTCACGCCGATCGTTTAGATTTACTTTACCTAGAATAACCTTATACCTATCTAAGAGTAGATTGTGAAGCTGTGCATATACAGTTCAATTTTCCATTAGATCAACTTAAAACAAACGTAGTAAGTTAATGTTTAAACATAAAATCAATGGAGCAGTAATTGAACATCAGTCAGTATCTGACATGTATTCTAGGTATTTCGATTTTTATCCAATCCTACAATGGAGCATGCAGACAGGGCTTAGGAAAGTAATCAATCTGTTTGGAACTGATCACATTATGTGGTGGTAAAAATTATTCAAATGTAATACGATCAAATGTAATACGATTTTCTAATGAAAAATCAAACCATGCATGCTCAGCTTAAAGTCCCTAAGGCTATGATCCCACTTAGGCGATTAATCACATGCGCTTGCGATTTTGAATCGCCGGCAGAATCGCCTGCCAATCGCCTACACTACTTTCAATGGGTTTGTCCCCATTGATAGGATAGCGCGCCATTGCGGTTGGGGCAGCAATAAAATTTTCCTCTAATCGTGCCTATAGACATGAATGGAGGCGTTTGGCGATCGTACGTGCAGACGATTTTTTTTATAATGGCGTTTTTGCTGGCAATTCTGCAGGCGGTTCCCTAAGTGGGAACATAGCCAAAGCAGTAATTGGGTATAGACCAAATTATTTATTCCAGATTTACATGCCCAACAAAGTATACATTTTCATATATCATTTGTAAAAATTCTTGGACATAATGAAAAATGTACCAAAGTCATATGGCCATTTATGTATGACATCCCTTTCGAATGACACACAAGATAGCTCCCAGATGAAAGCACACATTCATTTGTTATTTTTCAAAGTGGCTCTTGATAAATTACCTGTTTTAAACACCAGATGTGCACCATAAGCACAAACTGGTGTTCCCTCCACTTGAACTCACTAAACAAAAAGAGTGAGTGACAGAGGTAAAAAGAGAATTTATTAAAACGGTTCACTGCAAAGCAGACAAATGTTCATATATTTCTCAGGTCCTATAATAAGATACATTTATGTTCTGTTTTACTAAGAAATAACAGTCAAATTATAGCAGAAATGATAGTATGCATATTCAATTAAATCCAAATATACTGCTCCTCAAGGATAGGATGGTGTGACTAAAGGAGCTAGACTCCCCGTGTAATGAATAAAATACACCATTGTATCACCCATGCTCCCATAGCTGTCGTGACTGCAATGCAAATTCCACTCAATATATTAAGTAGGAATGGTAAGTTCTCCTAGGAAAAATGATTTTGCAAGAAAACCTATGAAAAAGCACATTATATTTGATCACCTGATTAATAAGTACTTCTCTAATTGGCTAGTCCTATTTTAAACAACACAGAAAGAAAGAAGAGGAAGAATTATTAAAATGATCCTGACCAGTGAATCAGGGAAGAACAAACTGGTCTAATTGACCATTGACCACTTGCAGGAGAACTTTTAGGGCCCATTCACACTATGTGTTTTTTAAAGGCATACATTTTCTATAGGCATGTGTTTCTGCACATATACAAAAACGCATGTGTTTTTCACATTACATTTGCGTTTTTGAACAAATGAATGAAAAAAGCAGGAAGAATAAATCAGAAACGCTGTGTTTTAAAAAACGCAACGCATACAGTGTGAATGGTAACATTGGTTGTCTATGTAAAAATGTGTGCGGTAAAAAAGTGTGAGTTTTTAAAACACACCACAAGGCATATAGTGTGAAATGGCCCTTAACAGTTGTAATTTTAGGGTTGCAGCAGCTACTGCATTTCTCAGATGGAGCATTTACCCTAGGCATGTCAGGTTTGTCCTATTCTTGTGTTTAACGATGAATAGGGAGCTGCAAATGGGCCACTCGTAACTGACTGTGTGAACCTAAAGACATTAGGTAAATGTCTTAACTGAAGATTAATCACTCCCTTGACTTTGGGATCCTATACAGAGGCCAGGAACAAAGGGGTACAGTATATGGCCATACCATTGATCTGACCACAGTTCTACAGTTCTATTTACAATGTTGTTTCACATAAAAATATTCTATATATCTAAACATAAAGCCTTTTTAATGAATTACCCCAAAAGGTCCTTTGTTGCAACCAACAACCAACTGAACCCCAGAAATTAGTGTTTGCTGGCCCATGTGATAGCTTGACTCAATGACCTGATCTTCATACTAAGAAAATAGAAGTATCCACATGTAGCAAAAAATTGCTATTGGGTTTTAAAAATCCCCAAAACAATAGCTTTGTGTAAGATGTAACTATTGCAGCTCAGAAATTATAAAGGCAGAAAACGTTTTTCAATGGGGAATATATCTTTGTATACAGAGAGTGATTACGTATGTACCCAACTGTTGCTTGCAGCTTTTTACCTGCCACGGTGTGACATCATTAAAGGGTAGGAGAGATGTAGTGTTGAGCTTGAATATTCGAATTTCGAATATATTTGGCGAATATCGGCTATTCGAGAATTGGCAAATTTTGCGAATATAGTGGCGAATATTCGCAATTTCGAACATTCGCATTGGGATGCTTATGGGCATGGATTGCATATATATTTTCGCAATGCGAAAATAAATAGCACATGTGACCATACATTTTAAAGGTAATTACGAGGCGATTATAACGGATATAGATACGAATATAGGATCTAATATTAGTACAATTATTCGCAAAATATCGCAAATTCGAATATTGCCTATGACGCTCATCACTATAGTGATGAGGGGCAATCACAATGTAGTCATCACAGGTAAGTGTTTTTCATCTTTTTTGACAGATCATCGCTATAATGTGTGGTAGGCTGTGAGTAGTCTCTCCTCCCCTCTCCTCTTCTGTCCATCGCTGCAGTGGTCATCTCATCTCTTTAACTTTCAATCTCTCCCATTGAAATAAATTGTATTTGGCAGGGCCCGGTGGCTGTTCACGTTACTGCAGCATTAACTCCTGAAAGACTGGAAGCACAAATCAACCTGGTGACTTCCACAGACAAGAGCAGAGCAGGTAAGTATTTTTTTTCGTATGATTCTGACTTTGAGCCATTGGGACAACTCCGAGGTTAGTAAAAATGCAATACAAATTTTTGTTTATAGTTAAGGTGCTTTTTAAGACAAAACAGATAGTTTTATATGATGATTTGTAATTGGTTACGGAGTCTACTCATATCATTTCTACTGGTTTTGCATGATTACATAATTTATTTGTTATAAACTGTTGAAATTTACATCATTTGACATTTTCGCAAAGCATATTTGTTTCGGTTTGTTTTGCAACTTTTGTACATATAGGATAGTCCAACACAGGAACACACAAAAATATATTTGTCATGTAGTCACTGTAACATATACTTCTAAGTCATGTACAAACATTTGGTAACTCTGAGGCGTGTAGCTATAGTAACCAAACAGAAAATGAAAACATATTACCACCATATAAATGTTATGTAATGGACTGACTTCAGCACAAAATATTTTATTTAAATGCAATGCTTAAATCTGGAAAGAGTATACTGCAAGAAGAAAATATTTATCTTCGGTTTAATGTTGTTCAAGCAACTTAAATTTCCAATTTAAAAGAGAACTTTAACTAATAAAGTAAGGTTTTGCTACATTATAGGCAGCATCTAGAAACAATAATTAATTGCATCAAATCAATACACTGGTACCTAACTTGTTTCCTTGTTTTTGACTTAAAAATATTCATTTTTAAATGGTTTAATACATTAATTAAAATAAAAAATAAATAGATAAATAAATTAATGAGTAGAGCACCTACTAAAAAACAATGTCCCCCTTTGTAATAGATTCTGTGCAGATGTCCCTCAAAGTCCATACTGAATGAAATACAGGCCACGCTACTGCGCATACCCAACAGGTAACTTGAGGGCATATTGGTATTTATAGGCAGGTACCTGGCCAGGGCTGAGCCCAAGTGCTTCTGCTCTGCTCGGGACCTGTAGTACTTTAGCCCCAGAAACTTCTAGAGACATCAGCCCAGAATGGATTACAATGGGTAACATTTTTTTAATTGTGCAGGTAAGTCTGTTGAAGGGCATAATTATACACACATATTTTTTAAAAAGTTCTGTTTGTTTTTTTATTTTATGGACTTTCCTTTAAGCCCTAGAAATAGTTTCATTCCAGTTTTATGTGTAATTATTTGTGAATTTTCATATGTAAGCATAATTGTTTTAATTTTTTATTAAAATCACACTTCCCAATGGTTTTTTCAATATAAGATGTCCTGTGTACATTGGAATTTGTTCATGTAAGGGACCGTGAAATGAACAGGGGTGCACATAAGTGGTCCGTCAGTATGCAAATCGTATGAAAAGCTGCCTATGCGGACAAATTGTATGTAGATATAGAGAAAAGGGGAAGGGGGGTAGGTTCTGTATCATATGGGTGAGATTGTATACTGAAGTAAAAATTGGAAACGGGTGGGAATGAGCAGAAAAAAGTAGAATAAGAGAAGGGAAAAGAAAGAGAGATAAAGGAAGAAAAAGAGAGAGAGATAAAATAGGAAAATGAGAGAGACATAAAGGAGGAAAAGAGAGACTTAAAAAGTGCACCCCTAAAAATGAACATTTTACATGACATGTTTTTTTTTATTGTTTCAGATGAGAATCTAAAGCTGGCCATACACCTTCAGATTTCTCTGTCAGATTTCCTTCAGATCAGATCAGATCTACCAACAACCATGTAGTATAGTGTCCTCCCTGATAGAATACATAGTGATTGGAAGGTGTAGAAAGGTCCTCATATTACATGGTTTTGGTAAAACAAAATCTGATCTGAAGGAAATCTGACAGAGAAATCTGAAGGTGTATGGCCAGCTTAAGAACTGTAATCGTCAGATTGACATGATTTTTGCCCATAAGGACTACATGGGGGTGGTTGTGAGCTGCCAACCTCTGCCCAACCTCCTGCACAATGTGTGCAACTGCTGCAGACAGCAGCGCCACTGTAGTTCTAGGGCGACTGCTAACTGTCAGCCACCCTAAAATCAACCGTATGAACCCAGCCTAAAGAAATTCATATGCACATATTTAATCAGTGAAATTAAAAGGTTTGTAAAGAAAAAGGATGACAGATATAGTCAGAAGTGAAAGAATCTCCCTTCAATTAACCTCTCTGGCGTTACTCCCGAAGCCCGAATCGGGAATCAAACTGCACCCATCCTGGGATCGGGCACAACTGCCTGCTCTACGTGTGTCTGCAGCATTTCTACAGAGCTGCCCGGCCCGTGTCTTCGACGTCATAGACCTCCATGTTAATGGAGGGGGCGTCGCTTTTCTCCCCACACACTGTCGGTGTCTAATTGACACCAGTGGTGTGTAGAGGGCCGGGGGAGAGCCGGCAATCAATTTTTTATGACACGAAAA